>JAVANC010000026.1:38937317-39537317 GCA_033319125.1 Parnassius glacialis | reverse complement strand
CGGGACAGCGAGCAGCGGCTAAAGCGGCCGTTTTCAATGTGTTACAAATACGAGTATGTTTATATTGTACATTCGTCTTCACTGGTTTAAAAATACCTATCTACCGTGTTATTTACGTGATGTGTATATATTTTAATGATAATGCGGACGTCAGTTTATTGTTTAAAAACTATATGAGCCTTCTAAAGACTAGCTAAGTTTATTATTTTATCTATAATTTAATTCAAGCAGGGTGAATCCTATCGCAATCGGAAATATTAGGTAGTTATATTTATACATGACGTATAAAAACATATATAAACCTTAATGGTGCCAGTTCGTAAAATGACGAAAACGAACCCTTTTTTATTTTAGGTTCACATTCCGTTTCTACCCGCGACCTGAGTCGGTACCGTGTAGGCACCAAATGCCCTTTGCCCTTGAAGGGTATCTTGTGGAAACTATCCATCATAGGGTTTTAGTGGAAATGGAATATGTTATGCATTGTGCTTTAAAAGTGTACGTAATACTAAACATGTCCGAATTAGTGGGTACTTATATCTACTTAATCGGTCATATTTAAAAAATAGGTAACATTTTGTTTTAATTTACTTAAAAAAACATGAAGGTAAGGCAGCTGGGTATAATAAAGTGTCATTAGAAATGCTGAGGGCTGGAGAGGGAGTGGTGGTAGGCCTGCTGCATCTACATTTTCTTTAATTTATGCTGGGAATATATATGAGTGTGGGAGAGTAGCGGGAGATTGGTGCAAAGCCATATAGTCCTACAGAACACAGAACTGTACCTATGGAAGAGGATCACAGAAGGTAACAAATGGTAAAATTAAAAATTTTGTGCAACGTACTTCAATATAAATAAAATGAGAACATCATCAATGTAGTCGAAGTCAATTATATACGCATTATTATTTATTAAGGATGACTCAAAAACTACCTATTGGTCAGATCTTGATTAAATTGGATCACATGAGAAGCGCTAGCTTACAAATAAAAAAGAATCATCAAAATCGGTTCACCTAGAAAAAAGTTCTGTGGTAACACACAAAAAGAAATAGTCAATTAAGAACCTCCTTCTTTTTTGAAATCGGTTGAAAGGAAATAGAATTGTTTTTCCTTTACTTATGTACATAGTAATGAATCTCTAAGCTTGACTCTATCTAGTTTTTTTTTACTAATAGGTAGCCAAAAATAAGATGAGATTTTACTCTATGCCTATTAAAGAAAAAAACTGCGGGACTGTCTAAAACAAAAATCTACGGCGTAACCCATTTTTGTCTCACTCTTCTCTCATTGTGTTTTTATTTGCAAACTAGCTGTTCCCGCGACATCGTCCGCGTGGAATGTATTACGAGTTACGACTGGATTTCATGGGTTTTGATTTTCCTTTGCGCGGAACCCTAACTATTTTTCTAAATTAAAAGTAATTCTAAGTCACTCCTTATAATATTATTTATCTGCCAGTGAAAGTCCCGTCAACATCGGTCCAGCCATTTTGGAGATTAACCGGAACAAACAGACAAACAGACAAATTTTTTTTTATTAGTTCTGTAAATACCTTTTGTTAAATGCTGTTATTGGCCATCTCACAACGCGCGAGCGTGTGGGAGTGCTCTACTCTCGACATGCCGCTATGTGACGATTTTGCAATATAAAATTGTTGGTATGTTTCAATTTAGACACTAAATCAATATAAAAGCGATGTTTTGAAAACTAGATAGGTATGATAAAGTCGGCGTATTTTTTAAATTAATTTGTTAAGTTCTCAACATTTTTGGTGGAGATATATTATTTACAAAAAAATATACCTAGTTAAAAAATTACAATTACGGCTGTCAGTTAGTCTGTGCACTTGTTTGTTTTCACGTTTCAGAAAAATATACGCAACGAAATTAAATAAATCTTTCTGAATAAGTTTCCATTTCCACCCTCAGGATATTGCTGGTTGTTATCAGACATAAAGACGTTTAAAAGATATTTTTTTAAACTTAAAAAATAAAAACGCTCATGAGGCGTTCAGTTTTGGATTTTACAAATTATTTTGATATTAGAAACAGACACATCAATATTATTTATTTGTTTAGGTTAGTGCTGCTCCCAATCCCAAGTGGAAAGCCACTTAACGTGAAAAAAGGTAATATTTTCAGTAGTTTAATTCAGCTAGTAATCTTTATAAAATTAAAACACGGATTATATGTTGTACAGTATATTGAATTATTTTTTTGCACTAAGTCTTAAGCTAATAAATAGGACGACAAAATCTATATATGCATTATCCATAATACAAATATTAACATTATTATTTTTACACAAATTTCACAATGAATCACATTTAATTCATTTAGCTCCATGGTCGTTTGCCCCCACTTCTATAAAAGAACCTTCGTGAGTCTCGTGGAACACTTGGTTGGAACGAAGTCCTTTTCGTAGTATATTATTACTGATAAACGTTTTATATTATTGCTTATCAAATTCAAATAAATTAATTAGTAGCGTCTATTAAAATATAGCGTCATTTAAAAATAATATTTCTTTCATCGCAACCACGGGTATAGAGTAGGAGAACAAACTGATATGGGGGAAATTTGAAAAAGTGTCCAACTGTATACTGAAGATAGAGGTTCCAAAACCTACCACAATAGCCCTTGCGTCTGAGAAACTACGATATGAATATAGCTGATGTAGATGGAGTGAAGTCAGCTGAATTCAAATATTTAAAATTTTTCATGACTAGAGTAGTTAGTAAAATGCCAGTAGATATACAAAATCTCAACTATTTACGTAGTACAAAACCAAGCGGATTGGTCGGTCCTTGTTTATTTCTCCATCTTATTCTAATTACTTTTGGCGCTTTTTTTAAATGTATCCTATGCTATCGCAGCGCCACCCTTATTGGATGCGCTTTTACGGACACTTATTCTTATACAGAGATGGTCCTCCTTATACTCTATACTCCATGATCGCAACATAAGAAAAAGTGCGAGGGAGATGGATATTATTCCATCTCGCTCGCACTATAGAAAGGGTCGTGACGGAAAAATCTTACACGTTTTCTCGTCTAGCCCCCATCCGACAAATTCGTATCGTGCGATATGGAACTTCGTTCCAAAAACGAAGATATTAGGAAATCTACAATAAAATGAGTAGATGACTGATGACGATGAAATCCAAAGCTCTAAAATGGAAAAATAAGCTTAAAAAATTCAATAAAGCACTTGTTTTACGTTTCCAATGCGTAGACACTATGTTTTATTGAAATCCACATAATAAACGAATACGGGAAAAGTAATGCGCTTGTGTCACAGAGCCACGCGGCAGCTTTTGCTGTCGCACAGATGGGTCGGCTCAAACCGGGGTGGTACCACGACCTCACAGAATACCAGCGTGAAGTAGAGGTTTACCTCTGCGTTTCGCTTGGTGAGTGCAGGTGGCCGGAGGCCCTTTTTACTGGAAATGGGGCATTCCATCTTAGTCCTTGTCGTGAAGCGACAATAAAAAAAAAGAACCTAAGCTAACAACAACGAAACAACAAAAATAGAACAAGAAAATAATATATTTAAAATTTAAAAAAGATATTTACAATTTTATATAAAAAAATGAAGTATGATGATGGTGATGGGTGACGTGAATTACAATTAAATAGAAAATAAAGATAGATGAATATTGAAGCGGAGCCTGAAGGTCAAAGTGGCACACGCTGCGCTTGGAGTAGGAGTAGGCACACGCTGAGCTTGGAGTCTCGCAGCGCCTGGAGCAAGCACGCACAGTAGCTAAAGATAGCACGGGCACTAGTAGGTGGAGGCGCAGGCGACGACTCCAGATGAAGGCAAAGGCTTGCAGGATCCCGGAGCAGTGCGGCCCCGTGCTTGGAGTAGGCTATGCCGACGACTTCAGGTGAAGACAGAGGCTTGCAGGATCCCGGAGTAGTGCGGCCCCGTGCTTGGAGTAGGCTACGTCGACGACTTCAGGTGAAGACAGAGGCTTGCAGGATCCCGGAGCAGTGCGGCCCCGTGCTTGGAGTAGGCTACGCCAACGACTTCAGGTGAAGACAGAGGCTTGCAGGATCCCGGAGCAGTGTGGCCCCGCGCTTGGAGTAGACTAAGCGACGACTTCAGGTGAAGACCGAGGCTTGCAGGATCCCGGGGCAGTGCGGCCCCGGGATAAGGCCTTTAGGAGATGCTTCAAGTTTGGAAGCTGAAGCGAGACTGTCTGTATTGACCGATGATTCGGCTTTTATACCTTTTTAGAGAGAACGGGAAATTATTTAAATTAAAAGCAAATTTTTGTAAATGGCCCAGAGCAAAAGAGTATTTATGTGGAAATATTGAAATAAAAACATCAGACCGGTAACAAATTTGAATAAAAATTGCCATGACAACCAGATAAATAACGATGTCAAAACATGTAAATTTTTGGTTTCAGGCTCATAATTGAAAAACGGCAAGATTTAAGTAAGAAATGAGATATTATTGATATAGGAAAAAAGGTAGCGCAACAGCGCGCACGAAACCCGAAATTGCAGAGTTACGGAGAACTAAATAAAAGATCGAAAAAGGTAGACTCCATTGACACCGATTTAAAAAGTGCTGGTAGCGTGAAAATACGAAGTGAAAATAATTTGTTATTGTGTCCTTATGGTCTAAAAACGTTACAGGATCCTATGGAAATAAAGGTGATGCAAAATATGAATGCAGAAAATCAAAAACAGAATGGAAAAATAGATGTAAAATGATATGTAAGTAGCATAACACTACATCCTCACGGGTGACAACGCATCTGCATTTTGATTTGTAATAGAGGATAGATGTAGATGTCTATGGGCCACAGCAACCACTTAACATCAGGTGGACTGTGTGCTCGTTTGTCACCCTTATTCTATAAAAAAAAATCATCATCAATTAATCTCTATTTAAAATGAAATACTCAATACCATGCTTTAACCGTTTTCAAGACAATAATAGGTATTTCACGATTACCAGAGATAATGCGTATTTGTCAATATATATTTGCAATTACAGCCCAGAACGCAAACGTAGAAAGAATTTTGTCTATTATGGGGACTCAATGGTCGAATGAAAGAAACCGACTGTCGGTGTCTTCAGTTCGTGCTATACTTTTAATTCAATATAATTTGATGTGGATCATTATTAAGTGGCGAAGCTTGCGAAGTCACTTATTGATTTCACGATGTCTGTCCGTCTGTCCGTCTGTCCGTCCGTCCGTCCGTCTGTCCGTCTGTCCCACGATTATCTCGAGAACGGTTTCGAATTTTCAAATTCTGTTTTCAGCAATCGATTACTGATCACCCAGACATCTGAACCTCCTATTTTAAAACTGATTACTCAACGGCAACCGTTAGAAACCGCTCCAAAGCTGATTGCTTCAGCTTGCTAGGTTTATTCATTATATAAATAATACTTAAAGAAAAAACCTTACTTAAAAAGGTATCTTCACATATTATTAAGTATGATAAAACTGTTTAAGTATCTACTATCTATCTATCACTAGTAAAAAAAAATATATTTTTAATTTTTATTATTAAATGTTAAATAAAAAAAAAAGTTTTGATTTTAATTGTGCAATTATTACCAAAGGAAGATTATTTTTAATTTGTTTAACTTTTTATTAAAGAGATCTTTAAGGTGTATTGTATTGAAAATTCTTAAAATCCTGAGATTTCATGACAAATCCTGAGTGAGATACGGTAACCCTAGGTAAGGAAGAGCCAATTTATTGGAAATTTATCGGCGATTGCTGATAATGTCGAACAGTTCGAAAAATACCAAGGTTGCATGAATACCGAGAAGCTATGTTGAACAGAAATCAATACCCCATAATAAGAATTTGATGTTAGGTAACTTTGGGGCTGGCAGGTAAATGTTTAAGTGCATACTGGGATCGGATTGGGCGTTACCGCTTGAACGGTAGGGAGCGAAATCAAAAAAAAATACATAAAATATTTAAATCTTATGAACAGACCGACGACAGACGACTTGAAGCAAAATATTACAATTACTATATTTCATATTTCATAAGAATTAGGTCAAATTGGTCAAAATTCCTCACCTTCTTCCTACTATATATTTACTGTGCCTTCGTCCATCTTCGCTATCCTTAGAAGTTGATGATGGGTAGGAGAGGGGAGAATGAATATAATGATATGCGTAATTAGATCGAAGAAGTATTAGGGCACCATACTTTGAGAGTGGAATACAAAAAGACTACAATGGCAGAGAGAAAGAGAGGAGGGGTTCGGACGAACAGATAAATCAGAGATGGAAAACCTAGCAGCAGCATACAGCAACCAGAGATTAACATTAACTAAAGGTTTATTAGGTTATTTATTACTTGTTGAGGATGACGATGGAGGACATCAAAAAATACGCGTTGCGGCGTTGAATACTCTAAGGTTGTGCGGCGCATGCTTTTCTCATCCTGAAAGTTTGCAATCTGCTCTAACCAGGAAGACATAAACATGGAGTTAGTTGTTATAGTTTATTTTTCTGTAGGGACGGAATGATAAAGAAAGTGATCGAAGGCGAAGGGATGAAGGGAGTAGATTCGCCGATGGAATCATATAGATATTACAATCACTAGGTACGTGTTTAGATTGAATTTGGCATTTGACATTGGACACACACCACTTGCACGCTCGTCTTCGCTGTTGTGTCGTAAATCGTAATGTAATTGTAAATGTAGTTACAACGCTAGCAAAAAGTCAGTCGACAAACCACAGTGAACGCTTGCTTTCTTTAAAATAGGCGAAAACAATTGGCTGTGGGTATTGTCGTCAACTGTCAACAATGGAGCCCAAGTTGCCTACCATTACCTGAAAACGAAAGGGTGAATGAGGTTTCTCAAAATTTAATTTTTAAAGAAATAAAAGAATGACCAAATCTTGATTGGTTATCGGAACTTAGTTTTATTAATTTCAAAGCGAAAATTAATAAGGTTTTAAAGCACTTAATTTCTTGCTATTAATATTTATACGTTTATCCTTATAGTAATTACACACTTCTATGCGTTTATCTATTATCGTCACTGCGTTGCCAGCGATACCTTTTGCCTTTCAAAGCGTTCGATGCGGTGAAAATTTTTAAACTTTGCACCTTATTAGCACCTAAAAAGCCCCTAATTTTGGCTTTTTCTACATGCAAATTCCTGACTTAGCATTGCTGGCGAGATACAACTATTCCTCAGCTCGGTAGAACAAAAATCGGGATTGCGTGCAAATAATTTTTGCCACCATCAATGTATTTATCCTTGGTAGATTAGTACTTTCTGCTTTTACGAATCCGTCTTCCATGATGCCATTTCAATTAAATACGGAATAAAACTCAACAATAGTGAATAAAAACTTGAAATTTTTGAAATAATACATCACATTAGCTTGTTTAGGTACAGTAAAATTGACATCTCGACCACAGATAACTTGTATACTGATCTCGACGGAATCTAATATGTTGGATGTTTGAGGCACAGATTAAAAAATATTCTTAAAATTGAATTATAGTTATAATGCATTTTTATGAATAGAAATCAATATTACTAGTTTACTTTTTACAAAACCTATCATATTAAAAATGTATATTTTTTACATGGTGTACAATACTCTATTACACTATGTATTTACCCTATTACAAATATTTTTTTACTTTTATTGACTGCATCATTGGCTGCTGATCATGAGGTCCCGGATTCGAATCCCGGGTCGGGCCAAAAAATCAGCTATTGAGTTTTTCCGTAAAGAACTCAATAGCTGAAAGAGAAAGTTCAGCAGAGAAAAGTTGGCGGTGTCTCGGAAAGCACGTAAAACCGCTGGTCTTGCGCCTGATCTCTCTCCAGTCGTGTCGGTTTACCGTCCCATCCATACAGACCATATTTCTATGGTCCCATCGGACTATGAGAGTGAAGGAATAGAGAGTGTGTTGTACTTGGAAACTATAATCCTGTGCTGTGCCGATGGCTAGTCTCCGTTGAGGCTGGTGACCGAAATTCGGTCTGGAGGACATTATTATTATTTTTACATATTATTACAGACTGGATTTTATAAGATGGGATGGAATTTCAGTTTCTCATGAGGTTCAAGCCTCTATCGGACTAACTAAGGATAAGTTTTTGCTATATGTGACGTTTTTGTACTCTAACCAATTGAGATCATATTATGTACTAACATTATATTTATACTCGTTGAAAAAATTAGAGGAACCCAAAAAAGTGTGTATGAACAGAATATCAGATTGATATTTTCTTTATACACACTTTATTATATCATATATACAGAACGTATATTTGCGACCCGAATGCGATAGAAAATGTAGAGCACATTAAAAGTATTTTGGTTATTCAACTTTCTTAAAAGAAAAATAGATGTAGAAATAAAAATCAAAAATAAAATAAATAAAATTAAAAATCAAACAGTAATAGACTTTTGACTAAAATAACAGTAATCAAAATAAAATTTGCAACACATAAAAAATATTTATAAATAAGTAAATTTTAATAAAACATATAAATAAAAAAAAGAACAAGTTATGCATCTGCAGTTTGATTCTTAATTGAGGATAAATGTAGATGTCTATGTGCCACAGCATCCATTTACCATCAGGTGGACAATGCTCGTTTGTCACCCATATTCTATTAAAAAAAAACATTTCTAATACGAGGGCGACACTGAAAGTTTTTAGAACTGGCCACTTGTAAACGATATAAGTAATAAAATAATAAGTTCAAATTTTACGCGAGAAAATTTTAGTACAATGATTTTTTTATCATTTCAATATCATTTAAGTCAACTTGTTGTTGAGTTATGATAGACTTCGATTGACTTTTCACGATGAAGCCCTATCTCGTACCACTGTTTACAACTGGTTTAATGAGTTTAAACGAGGTTGCACTAATCTCACCGATGATTTGCGTTAGGGACGGCTTTCTACGGCGACGACTGAAGATAACATCAGTGTTGGGCGGCGTATGATAGAGACTGACAAAAGAGTGACTTATCAGCAGATTCGGACAAGCTTAGGCATCGGTAGCAGTCAAGTGCACAAAATCTTATTTTATAATCTTTATATATAAAAATTACGTGTCACGTTGTTTGTCCGCGATGAACTCCTAAACTACTGAACTGATTTCAATGAAATTATGCACACTCTGTGCAGTTTGGTCCAACTTGAGAGATAGGATAGTTTTTAATCCTGATAAGTGACACTCAATATTTTTTATTACGAATAAAAGGATTTTTTATATGAAGGGTCGTCGAAAAGGGCAGAACAACTTCTGCCTGGTCAGCTAGTATTTAATAATATTTAAGACATAAGAACTTAAGACATGCTTACGGGTGACGAAAGCTGGATTTATTGTTATGATCCTGAGACTAAGAGACAGTCTGCTGTCTGGGTGTTTCCTTCCGAGGAGTTGCCAACTACAGTGAAGAGAGGTCGAAACGTGGGAAAAAAGATGGTGGCCTCGTTCTTCGGAAGGACAGGTCATTACGCAACAGTTGTTTTAGAGGATCGAAAAACAATTACTGCAGAGTGGTACACCAACAATTGTTTGCCACTTGTCTTGAAAAAAGTTCGGGAGAAACGACCTCGCAATAGGATCCTCTTTCACCACGACCCCGCCTCGTCGCACACCGCCAAGCAAACAATCGACTATTTGGCGACGTCAGACGTGGAATTTTACTGGGTCACCCGCCCTATAGCCCTGACCTTGCGGTTTTTATTTATTTCTGAAAATAAAAGAAAATCTTCGAGGAAAACGTTTTATGGACGCCGAGGAAGCAGTGGCTGCGTCTCAAAATGCCGTGGAAGAAACCCCTAAGGACGAGTGGGCAAAGTGCTTTTTCTCAGTGGTTCCATCGGATGCGGCGATGTATTCATGTAAATTTCTAAATAATCAGAACAGGAGAAATTAATTTTTATTTGCGTTCCTCTAAATTTATCCATGAGTGTTCCCGTGTTCTCACCTCAATGCTCGTAAATGCATTTTAATTGCTCTTGTCGGTCTATGTCGGTTTCTGTAAACACTTCTCGTTGCCAACTACTAGATGAAGTGGACAACCTGGTAAGTGATGCAGAAAGCCTGTTACATTTCTCGTGGAGCCCTATTTTTAGCAGTAAACTTGTGACGAGCTGTAATGATGATGATGATGATGATGATAAAGACGATGATGAATTATTAAATATAATATGATTATTGAGCTCTTAAACAAAAAAGTTTAAGTAAGTTTTTTGAGTTGTCCTATGCCAAAAAATTTAAATATTTAATAGCGCTTCCTTTATCTGGGTAAACTAACTACTGGTTAACTATGACAACGGTCACGGCCCCTGTCCCCTGGCATACGTCTGCCAAATACTTAGGCGTTACCCTTGACACAAGGCTCACTTTCGGGCCCCATGTCAAAAGAGTAACCCGTCACGCATGTTTTTACCTAAGTAGGCTCAACAGTATGTTGGGCCGACACAGTAAAATGTCCTTCAGAAACAAGCGTACCCTTTCTAAGGTCTGTATACGACCATTCATGTCCTGCGCGGGCCCCATTTTTGGCCACGCTGACCCTAAAATTATTAATGAACTTCAAGTAGTTCAAAACCTCTTCTGTCGTCGAGCTGCAAACGCACCTTGGTACGTCCGTAATGCCGACCTTCATCGGGACTTAGAGCTCCCTACAATCCAGCAATTCCTAAAAACACTCTCTGAGAACTTCTTCAAAGCCTCAGAGTCGTATTCCAATCATTTCATTCGTGAGGCAGCTACTTATCCCCTCTCGCTATCGAGTCCGCAGGCCGAGAAACTCTCTCTCGGACCCGCCAAATAAAATTTCAACAGACCTGAACTGCCTCGTGGCGGATCGGGCCGATTCTTCTTAAACCTGTCTAAGTAGGCTCTCCCTCAGCGGCTGTTTGTAGCCGCCTGTGCCCTCTTCTCCCAAAACTCTTTAAAACAGTGGTAGAGCCACACGGCAGCTTTTGCTGTCGCACGGATGGGCCGGCTCGAACCGGGGTGGTACCACGACCTCACAGAATACCAGCGTGAAGTAGAGTTTTATCTCTGCGTTTCGCTTGGTGAGTGCAGGTGGCCGGAGGCCCTTTTTACTGGAAATGAGGCATTCCATCTTAGTCCTCACGGGTGACAACGCATCTGCATTTTGATTTGTAATAGAGGATAGATGTAGATGTCTATGGGCCGCAGCAACCACTTACCATCTGGTAGATTGTGTGCTCGTTTGTTACCCTTACCCTATAAAAAAAAAGAGGGTCGCTTCCGATCCGGCAAAGAGGCTTAATCGGCCAATTGCCAGTCCCCACAGGCGGTTTTTAGTGGATAGCACCTAGGCTCCCCTTTAGGTTAGACACAGTGAGTCCCACATAACCACGACAAACCGGCTGTCGTGGTATGCATAAAGCATTTACCGCCTCCCCACGTAATGGGGTAGCCCTTTTTCCAATTGCTTCTGGGGGAAATAGAAAAAAAAAACGGTCACGGAACACTAAAAATTCCTGTCTAGTTTTCGGCATCCAAACCGTTGTTTGGCCTAGTTTAACCATAGTTAGACCATAAATTACCATTTATCGTCAATAAGATATGTATAATTATTAATTACATAATAATTTATATTAAAAAAAGACTTCTGAAAATCAATACTAACAAACCTTTGTTTGGCCCCTAGTTTAACCATAGTTAGACCATAAATTACCATTTATCGTCAATAAGATATGTATAATTATTAATTACATAATAATTTATATTAAAAAAAGACTTCTGAAAATCAATACTGTTTTGACCTATAAAACATCTTTGACTGATACATTAGCTCGCACGCTGTCAAATATAACCAACCAACCAATAAAACTTGGCAAATAAAGAAAGGAAGAGGGGGGGAGCTGGAGTCGGTCACAACGGGCCTATACGCGCGGCCATGCTACCAGGAGAACAGCCGATCGAGGCGGTGCTTTTATCGCCCGCCGATATGTTGTTGCAATTGGTTGCAATAATAGTTCAGTCAATCTGTCAAATTAATGGTACAAAAATTACCAATTGGATGAAAAATGGTGAGTCGTTAGAAGATGATGTAAGAAAGCTTACTTGGGCATGGCCACCTGATCCGTCTGTGGATTTTTGAAAAAACTCAAAAAAATTTTGAAATGCATTTTTCTCGAAAACTATGCATTCTACAGAAAAATTTATTTGAACAAAAATGTAGAGGGCATCGTTATCTACAATTATTGTCATTGGTGCAATGTTGTAAAACAAAAAATGTGCACAGCAGGTGGCGCTAAAGTGCCAAAAAACGTGTTTTTCGACTTTTTCGCCCTTAAATTTTCATTTTTCAGCTACGATCCAAATGGAAAACTTGTTCCTTACAATTTTACAAACAACTTTTATTTAAACATTTTTTTTATACAACCTATCATTTCAAAGTTATAGTGTAATATAGCGCTGCGTGAACAGCGCAGTGGTGCTAACGGTAATTTTGTCGGTCCTATTGGGACTTTCTCCGGCGGTGTTGGCATAGTTTTAACAAAAGGGCCACCGACGAAGAGACTACGCAGTGCACGCAAAAAATAAATTAACACTCGTTCCTGCAATAACGCTAATGAGCATAGGTGTTTGCGTAACAACAATTTTAATCAAGTGTAACCTTAGCATTACTCAATTGTTATAATATGAAAACATGTATATTATAAAAGAAATATTAGTGTATTTACCAAAAAAAATTTCGACATCAATTAAGTTATTTCGTAAACCTAATCCAAATTTCTCAAATAATCGATAAAATTGTTGTAACTGTTAACATTTTTAGTTCATTATTTTTTAACAAAAATAATTAATTTTACAACTGATTCAAGTGAATAAAATTTTTTTTGGTAAATACACTAATATTTCTTTTATAATATACATGTTTTCATATTATAACAATTGAGTAATGCTAAGGTTACACTTGATTAAAATTGTTGTTACGCAAACACCTATGCTCATTAGCGTTATTGCAGGAACGAGTGTTAATTTATTTTTTGCGTGCACTGCGTAGTCTCTTCGTCGGTGGCCCTTTTGTTAAAACTATGCCAACACCGCCGGAGAAAGTCCCAATAGGACCGACAAAATTACCGTTAGCACCACTGCGCTGTTCACGCAGCGCTATATTACACTATAACTTTGAAATGATAGGTTGTATAAAAAAAATGTTTAAATAAAAGTTGTTTGTAAAATTGTAAGGAACAAGTTTTCCATTTGGATCGTAGCTGAAAAATGAAAATTTAAGGGCGAAAAAGTCGAAAAACACGTTTTTTGGCACTTTAGCGCCACCTGCTGTGCACATTTTTTGTTTTACAACATTGCACCAATGACAATAATTGTAGATAACGATGCCCTCTACATTTTTGTTCAAATAAATTTTTCTGTAGAATGCATAGTTTTCGAGAAAAATGCATTTCAAAATTTTTTTGAGTTTTTTCAAAAATCCACAGACGGATCAGGTGGCCATGCCCAAGTAAGCTTTCTTACATCATCTTCTAACGACTCACCAACTTTCATCCAATTGGTAATTTTTGTACCATTTTGATTTTTTTTTCGACAGATTGACTGAACTATAAGTATGCATTTGCTGTCTGTCATACAATGAGGGAGCGCATTCACGACTTTTTCTGCCACCAGGGCGGCGCCACTTAGGAATAAGATGAAATATTTGAGATTTCATACCGGGGGAACTAAATTCGTTAGAAAAGTGTAGAAAATAATATATCTCTCTAAAATATTTGTTATATTTTATATTAATTTGATTAGAAATAGATAAACCAAACTACGGATATTCCTAAAGGTAGGAGAATTAAAAAAAAGTAAAATAATTATGTGTATTAAATTAAAGAATACAACACTGAGGCAATGTTTTGTGTACACACATACACTAGAAACCGAAAAACTTATTTAAAACACAACTTTATAATAATGATGATGACACTGTATGACCGACCATCTGTATAATAAATAGGTTTAGTTTCAACTAGCGACATCTGGTGAGCATAAGATTATTAGCCCTTATTCAATCGTTCTAGAACAATTATTTGCTCTCGTTCCATGTTGCAAGTAAATAAATATGGCCTCAGTACAGAAAAATACTAAATTCTGACATCCAGCATGTGCCATTTTTATAGCAAAAAAGAAATCGCAGCTATTTTATGAAAAATATGATTTACTTTGCTTTGTGCTAAATTTCCCCACCCTATAATCACTCACAATCCTCACTTGTCACTCACTGCAAACGAGCATGCGGCTCACCTGATGGTAAGTGACTACTGCCGCCCATGAACAACTGCAACACTAGGGGAACCAGGAGAATCGCAGATGCGTTGCCGGCTTTTTAAAAAGGAGTAGGCTCTTTTCTTGAAGGTCCCTAAGTCGTATCGGTCCGGAAAAATCGATGGTGGTAATCGGTTCCACAAGGAAGTTGGAATACCTATTGTATCTATATATATCTACCTATACCTACCTATTGTATCGTCGGAGAAAATCATAACACCATTAAATAAAAAGGATAAATTAAGCAAATAAATAGTTAATTTTTATCTTAACAGCAGCACTTCAGAAAGGTAGAGGAATTCAACTGGATGGTTTTTAGGTATCTATGTTGCATTTTTATGATATACCTAGGTACCGACTTACTTATTCGTCAAAAGTGAAACGAATTCAACGATTCTTTTTTATTTAATAGGTAGGTAGCTAGTAGATACTTCAGGGATAATGTAGGAGAACATTTTACATCCCTTGGAATGGGAAAATAGGAACATGAAACTTTTAATTAAAATTTTATGTTTAGACGAACATTCTAAATAATTTAAACTTAATAAAAGTGTAAAAACCGACCTAAAGAAACCAAAAAGAATAAAAAAAAAAGAATAGCTCCTGTAGTTGGGGCATAAATACTATACCTACACTTGTTTTGCTACCTAAGTAGGTACGTAAATAATGAGCTATCTAACTGAAATATTTAAAAAAATATGTTAGCTCCATCTATTGCCTAAACAATGTAACTAATTACAAAATACGAAGTACGCTAGTAATATATAAGTCAATGCTATGAAGGCATTTTGTACTGCTATCTGTGAACATCTTTGTAGCATTCTTTGGAATGTTGCTATGGCCAGCAGTAGACTTGTGAAGGGCTGCAATGATGATGATGGTGATGATCTGAGAACAAAAGTGTGGGCCGTGGCCAGTGGCGTAGCGTGCCTTAGATGGGCCCTGTATCAAAATTTGTTGGGGGGCCCCAATGCAGAGTAGGGGGATGAAGTTGTTCACGTCCGCAGTAATTGCCGCCCGCACCCTTCACGTGTCCCCTAGGTGGCGCTAAACGAACTCCAAACTACTGGTTGCTGTACTGTTGCGCTATAATACTGCAACCACACAGCACTATCACAGTCGTTCAAAGGATTATTATAGCATTTAATTACCCACTTGAAATCAGCTCTTCTCGGAGAGCCACCGGACTAGAGATATTGGACATATTACCCGAATCTGCCAACTCAATATAGAAAGTATTAGTCAAGCTAAATGCGAAGTAGTAAGTATGATTCTATTAGAAAATGACATAAACGTACTCCTTTTACAAGAAACTCACGCTAGAGATGAACAGGATCTATATAAAGGTGGTGCTATCCCGGGATACTACCTTGCTCATTCAATTGACCACGCGCAATATGGCATGGCCACTTTATGTTAAAGACGGTATTAAATAAACATGTCGCTGCGGAGACTTGTCTTGGGGTCCTGATGTATTTGCCTCTGCAATAAAGATCAATAACCTTACCATTGTAAACGTATACAAACCACCGAACTCTTCATGGACTACCAACCTCCCCGCTTTCCCACACCCATGCCTATATGCCAGCGACTTAAATAGTCATCACCCGACCTGACGATATAACAAAAATGATGCAATTGGTAAACATCTCGTGCAATGGGCGGAGAACAACCACCTAAACCTGGTATTTAATGCCAAGGATAGAGGATTGTTTAGATCAGCAAGATTGAAACGGGATTATAATCCAGACTTAAGGTTTACTACCTGTGACATCAATCGAACCCCATTACAAACCACACGAAGAATTCTCTCTCTTCCCGAACAGCCAGCACCGACGGGTGCTTGTGGAGGTTGATATTAAGATCCCCTTAACATACTCCGTGCCTTTGCCTCGATGGAACTTCCACAAAGCAGACTGGACCAAATTCAGCGCTGACATGGATGCTGCTATCAGATGGATACTTCCCTGTGCTGAAAACTACAAGAGATTCACTAAACTTATCATAGCAATAGCAAAAAAGAGCGTTCTCCGAGGCTACCAGCAAGGCGTACATCCCTTGCTGAAAACTATTTGATGAGTACACGCGCACGGGTAACTATGAAATAGGTGATGACTTTCTGAAATCTCTCGACGAAGGGCGTCGAAACAGGTGGCTCGATACCGTAGAGTCAATGGATTTTAAGACTTCCAGCAGGAAAGCTTGGAGGGTGCTCAATGGGTTGGCAGACAAGACTGGAACAAACTCCCGTGTCTGCTCCACTAGCCAACGCGATTCCAAACAGAATAGTTGAAGTGTCCCGAGTTAAAGGCAGGAAAGATGATACCTGGGCAACACGACAGTGCGCTAAACAGCTCAAGGCGTCGCTACCAATTGACTACCAGCTGTCACGAGAATTCTCCCAAAATAAAACCGATCACGCCTTGAAACTATTGCCCCCTAATAAAGCTGCTGGTTTCGATGGAGTCTACAATGAGTTTCTAAAGCACCTGGGCCCGAAACGCAGGAAATGGCTAAGAGAATTCTCACATATCCTGGTACGTAACAAATTGCCTTGCGACTTCAATAGATCGAAGATTATTGCTATGCTGAAATCCCAAAAACCTGCAGACGATTCTAAGAGCTACCGTCCTATAGCCCTTCTGAGCTGTGTCTACAAACTTCTGGAGAGACTAATCTACAACCGCATTATGCCTCTCATTGATAAGGTGGTTCCAGTGGATCAAGCTGGCTTCCGTTGTGGCCGTAACTGTACCGACAGGTGTTGCCCTCACAACTCACATTGAAACAGGGTTTCAAAAGAAACTAAAGACGGTTGCTGTTTTAATAGACCTGTCAGCGGCATACTAACTGGCACCTGGCAACGGCTCATGAAAGCGGCACCATGCAGAAACATGGTAGGGCTGTTAAATAGCATGTTTAGGAACCGTGAGTTCATAGTTTTCCTTAGCGACAATGAAAGTCGTACCAAAAAGCTGAACAATGGATTACCACAGGGTTCAGTTTTGGCTCCGCTGCTCTTCAATCTTTACTTATATGATATACCTGAAACGCAGAGTCGTAAATTTATGTTTGCTGATGACACAGTAATAGCTTCCCAACACGAAACCTTCAAACCATCCGAAGGTCTAGTATGCTTAACGAGGACTTAAGCATACTAGACAAATTCTTTAAGAAACAAATACTTTAGTACCAAACACTGCCAAAACCGAAGTAACTGCGTTTCACTTAGCTAACCAAATGGCAAAATACGAGCCCACTGTTGAGTTTGCTGAAGCCATGTTGCACTACAACCCCACTCCGAGATACCTGGGCGTGACTCTCGATCGGAGTCTCACGTACGCTCCGCACATTTTTTTTTATGGAATAGGGGGCAAACGAGCATGCGGCTCACCTGATGGTAAGTGACTACCGCCGCCCATGAACAACCGCAACACCAGGGGAATTGCAGATGCGTTGCCGACCTTTTAGAAAGGTGTAAGCTCTTTTCTTGAAGGTTCCTAAGTCGTATCGGTCCGGAAAATTCGCTGGTGGTAATTGATTCCACAAGGAAGTCGTGCGAGGGAGAAAACTTCTTCTAAATCACATAGTGGTGGACCGCCAATCATCCAGATAGTATGGATGGTAACGCGAGTTTTGTCGCGATGTGCGATGGTGAAATTGAGCGGCTGGAATTAGTCCGAACAATTCCTCAGAGCACTCCCCGTGATATATGCGATAAAATACGCAAAGAGATGCAACATCTCTACGCAGTGCCAGTGTATCGAGCCGATCAGAAAAAACTCGGTCGTCGACGATTCGAACCGCTCTGCACTGGATGCGGTCAAGTGGAAGGAGCTGGCACTGGCAAATGGACAAATTATCCAAAAAGCTCCAGACCAGAAACAACATTTCGCACGGGCTAGCGGGCACCACTAGGGGGGCCAGCGCCGATGTACTGCGTACAACCGGTCTCAGTTTGGTATACTCAACAGCAGAGTACTCTGCACCAGTAGGGTCAAATAGTGCACATGTGCTGCATGTGGACACCCAGCTGAACCAGACCATGAGATGCATATTTTTTTTATAGGAAAAGGGTGACAAACGAACACACAGTCCACCTGGTAAGTGGTTGCTGCGGCCCATAGACATCTACATCTATCCTCTATTACAAATCAAAATTTAGATGCGTTGTCACCCGTGAGGACTAAGATGGAATGCCTCATTTCCAGTAAAAAGGGCCTCCGGCCACCTGCACTCACCAAGCGAAACGCAGAGGTAAATCTCTACTTCACGCTGGTTTTCTGTGAGGTCGTGGTACCACCCCGGTTCAAGCCGGCCCATCCGTGCGACAGCAAAAGCTGCCGCGTGGCTCTACCACTGTTAAAGATCTCGAACCTTGAGAAGACAACAAATACTACTACGAGAGTTCCAGAAGATCCACGGAAATCCCAACCTGCCAGCTCACGCGGAGTTTACTGATCCGCCACCCCACCGTCTGAAGTCACGTAACCCACCATACCAGACCGCATGTGAACTCGTGTCCGGCGGATTTAACACACCTGCTGAGTGGTTGCGGGAATGGAACGCAAAACCCCCTGATAGCATGGGAGTTACCATCAACCCTACACTTAAACCTGCTGGTTTTGCGCTCCCAAGAAGGGAATGGTGCCAACTGAATAGGGTACGAACCGGATGCGGGAGAAGCAATGCCTTCATGTCCATGTGCGGGTGGAGGGAATCACCGGGGTATGAGTGTGGAGCTGCTGTCCAGGATGTTCAGCATATAGGTAGAGACTGCCCACTCACAATGTACCACGGCTGCCCAATAGACCTGTTCTCTCTCGAATACGACGCTATCCCATGGATTCAGCAATTAAAATGATAGAATAACTTTATAATTTTGATTTTAATTTTAATTTATTGTGAACGATTGTAAGAATACCATACGAATTATTAAATAAATGAAGAGTAAAGATTTCATAAAAGGAACAAAAACACTTTAATTGAATTAAAATTATTATATATTGGTTATAAGTTAATACTTACAATTAATACTTCTAGGAACTAACCTAGCCAAACAATACTAACATAGCTGAAGACGATTCGGCGGCATTCATAGCTGAAGTCGTTTCAGTTTTTTTTTAAATTCTTTGCTTCTATAGATAATAGTGATAGCCTTTCCTGTCCCGTAGAAGTCCTTGGAATTTTTGGTTACACACGTTGGGGGCCCCTGTAGCCCGGGGGCCCCGTATCATTGATACGGCTGATACGGCGGTAGCTACGCCTCTGGCAGTGGCGTTATCGTGGAGCAATAATAGCGAAGATCGATGGACGAGTCGAGGTTATTTCTTTGAGAGATTCGTCATCATTGTTCGAAGTTCTTCACAATACACATCTGCTGTTATTGTTTCACCGGATCTCATAAACCTATAGTGAATTACACCATGAAGTGATCACCAAGAAGTTACCATTACTTTACTATGGGTAGCTTTGCTATTGGGCATTGTTCTGGTAATTGGGCTGGGTTTATCCCTTGCGCTTTTCGCTTACGATTATAGTACGATAGAGAATTAATTTTTCATCACACGTCACTACTCGTGTCTTCATTCCCTACATTTCTGAACCTATATACTTAACAATCCACGACTTTTTCTGCCACCAGGGCGGCGCCACTTTACAGTGAGGTAAAATATTTGACAGATTTCATAGCGGGGACGATAATTTCTTAGGAAAATGTAATCGTTAAGGCTTCTTTGTGTGTTATTAGTTATATTATATATTAATTACATTAGAAATGATTAAACCAAACTATAAATATAACTAAAAGCCGATTTTTAAAAAAAAGAGTTATAAAGTGCAAAAAATTAAAAATTAAAATTACTGACGCAGTGTTGTGTATTAATATAATACTCTAGATAATGGTAAACTATTATTTAAAACAAATTTCTCAGTTAAATGACGCTGTGTAACAAAAATCTTTACCTCAGTCACAACGAGCTACATCTGGTGAGTCGAAGATTATTAGCCCTCATTGAATTAACGCGCGCTATAAAATAATTAAACTTTAAAAAAGTAAAAATCTATTAAAATTAACTAAAAAGAATATAATCTTACTGCTTTAATTTGCTTTAAAAATTTTAAAATAGTAAAATTAACTTTGAATTAAAAATAATATAACTATCGAAATCGAAGTGTGGTTGGTCCTAAGTCGTGCAGATACATTTGCAAATTGAAGTTTATTGATTTTCTCATGGAACCGATCATCAGATGATATGGAAGCACCCCTGAGATATCCCTTTACAAACAAAAATAGCATCAATGATGCTACTAATAATTTTCTGCTCACCAGATGTCACTAGTTGACACTGATATGAAGTTTTTTATTACACAATTTGAATTGTTTTTTTTTTAATAAAAGTTTATCAGTTTCTAGAGTATTATCACAGCATTATTTACTGTGGTACGAGGGTGGATTGAAAAGTACTCGGCCTAACCAAGAAAATAAACACATACTAAATCAGTTATATTTTTATTTTTCTACATAATCACCATCAAGTTCAAATATGCGTCTACAGCTGCTTTGACCTCGTCGTTTGTCGAAAATCTTTGACCTCCCAAGTGCTTTTTTAGGTTAGGGAACAGAAAGAAGTCTGATGGTGCCAGATCAGGTGAATACGGCGGATGCGGTAACAATTCAAAGGCACAGTTGTGAATTTCAGCCATTGACTGTACTGACGTGTGAACACGGGCGTTATCTTGATGAAACAGGACTTTTCTTCTGAGCATTCCTCGACGTTTTTCTTTTATTTCCTCTCGTAAACGACGTAGTAAGGTGCAGTAGTAATCAGAGTTTATAGTCTGACCCCTTTCAAGATAATCAATCATAATCACACCTTTCGAGTCCCAGAATACTGAAGCCATCACCTTATTTGCCGACAAAATCGACTTAGCCTTTTTAGGGGGTGGTGAACCAGGTCTTCTCCACTGTTTTGATTGTTGTTTTGTTTCCGGTGTACAGTAATGAACCCATGTTTCGTCTATAGTAACAAAACGATTCAAAAAATCATCTGCATCGGCTTCAAATAACTCCAAACAGTCGCGTGAAATAGTCAATCGCGTCCTTTTATGTTCAACTGAAAGCAGTCGCGGAACCCACCTCGCAGACACCTTGTGGAAACCCAACTCGTTGACAATGATGTTTTGAGTTCGTTCATAAGATATGCCTATAATCTCGGCTATCTTACTAATTTTTAATCTGCGGTCTCCCATTATTAAATCAAGTACTTTTTTAATATTTTCGTCAGTAGTTGACGTCGAAGGCCTTCCAGAGCGGGGTTCATCTTTCACACTCTCTCTACCACGCTTAAATTCTGCTATCCATTTTTTGACGGATGAATATGACAGAGCACAATCGCCTAATGTACTGACCGTGTGATCATGGATGGTTTTTGATGATAGCCCCTTCTTATGGAGGTACTTAATGACGGCACGCTGCTCGATTTGCTCCATTCGCGGAAATTATGTCCGATTACTTTGTTAATAAATTTATAAAATCACAACTAATTATCGCACACGTTTCGAACTTCACACAATGAACTAGTCTGAACTGAACTAAATAATGTGGGTAGATTTGATTTTTAGAATTGAATGGATCTGTGTTAGGCCGAGTACTTTTCAATCCACCCTCGTATTATATTAATAGACAAAACAATGCGTAAGTCGTTTGCTCTTTAATTTTTTACTCATTTTTAACTTTTTTCTAAATTTTTCTACTTTTATGAATATCTGTGGTTTGGTTTATTTATTTTTAAGGTTATTAATATAAAATATGGCTAATAGTCAAAAAAGAAACAACAACTTTTACATTTTCCAAACAAATTAACTTCCCTGCTATGAAATCTGTCAAATATTCTCACTTTCTAGTGACGCCGACCTGGTGGCAGAAAAAGTCGTGGATGCCCTCATTATCGCTGTTCATACATTAAAACAATCTGAGGGATTTCAAATGAATTATAATGTGTGACAAAACGTTGCTGATTAAAATATTACAGTAGGCGATAAAAATCTAAATCATGGGAGGTCGTTTATTGAACCCGTCCGTCGCTCAGGTCTCCCCTAATGAAGACAATGGGCATCATTTGTCACTGGAGCGGAGCCACACGCAATCCCACCTAACCCCTCCTCATTTTATTTCGCTGCTACACTACACTATCGCCGCTCTACTTTCATTTGTACCTCCCCGATACAGATAATATCATATACCTATTATGTACATACGAGCAGCTATGCAGGTCTAGAGAGACCAGTATCATTGCAACCCTAAAAGATCTATTGTGATCGATGATATGTCTATAGTTCACACACAAATAAAAATAAATGTATTAAATTTACAACAACGAATGTTAAAAATCAGAGTACCAATGTGTTTTTAAATGGGGAAGAACTGAGCGCTGTTGAATTCACTGTATTTCTTGGCATCACTCTCGACGCAAAGCTTCAGTGGGGCCCCCATATATCCAAATTAGCAAGCAGACTAAGTTCTGCAGCCTATGCTGTAAAAAAGATTAGAGGTCTCACTAGTGTCGAGACAGCTAGATTAGTTTATTTCAGTTATTTATAGCATAATGTCTTATGGGATTTTGCTATGGGGAAATGCGGCTGATTCAGAAACTATTGGCCCTCTTCTGTAAAACTTTGTTTTACAGAAGAGGGCCAATAGCACTATTTGCAACCTAAAACCGAGAGAATCTTAGAGATAAATTTAAAGAAATAAATATATTAACTTTGGCCTCTCAGTATATTTACGAAAATTTAATGTATGTTCACAAAAACAAAGGTAGTTTTAGTAAAAAAAGTGATGTACATTCTGGAAACACTAGGAACAAACACAAGCTAGTGATACCACTTTCTCGACTCCACAGAGTCAGTAATTCATTCTTGGGGCAATGTATACGCTATTACCACAAGGTCCCGGAAAATGTACAGGCTCTCTCTATTACCAAGTTTAAACGTTTTGTTAAGTAAACTGTATAAAAAGGGTTATTATAGTATAAATGAATACATGGTTGATAATAACCCCTGGGAATAAGGTGGAATAAGCTTCCAAGCTGTTTCTAAAATAAATTTAGTACCAACCATTAATGTAAAATTTATTTTTAAGAAAAGTTCCGCTGGGTTTCTTGCTGGTTCATCCCAAGACAGAGGTATTTTTCGAACTAATGGTAAAGTAAAAAATGACTTTCAATAAGAATTACACATGTGATCTATATCGAATAAAAATTTATTCTATTCTATTCTATTCTATTCTATTCTACTGCGAGGCACGGGGGTGTTTCACCCCTGTGCCTCGGAAAGCACGTAAAGCCGTTGGTCCTGCGCCTGATCTCTCTCCGGTCGTGTCGGTTTACCGTCCCATCGGGCTATGAGAGTGAGGGAATAGAGAGTGCACCTGTGCTTGCGCATACACTTGGGCACTATAATCCTGTCCTGCGCCGATGGCTAGTCTCCGTTCAGGCTGGCCGCCGTGACCGAAATTCGGTCTGGAGGACATTATTATTATTATTATTCTACTGCTAAGCTCTACGTAATTGGACTGTATAAATATGCATTAGCACAAAGTAGGTACCGTAAAAATTATATGTAGTACGTGAATTATACGAGATATGTATTTAAAAATTGGTTATTTTCTTAATTATAACATTCAGTGAAAACATTACTTAAAGAACCTATGTTTATTAAACCTCGTTTTTTTCTTTTACTTCTCTTTTTTTTCCTATCGTCGTTTTTTAATTACGGAATGAGGCCATGCTGTGCCTTATGATTCAATTGTATCTATTATTTTTCGGTGTAATCAGTGGTTTTCAAACTTTTTTTTAGTTCGCGGCGCTCTTACAGGTTTAGTAGTTTGTCTCGGTAGAGAGTGGCTGGTCGAAATAGAGTACAACGATACTAGTTAAAACCTAGATGTTAGATAATATCAGTTACATGTTACGGCTAAAAGCCGAAGAGCGGTTGCATCTAGTTTTAGTCGGTTTACTCAGGTCTATTCAATTTGAGGTGAGGCTGGGGTGAACTTTGGGCATTTTAGACCTACTGTCGCCGATATTACTTCAATAGTGCGTGCACTGCTGTATTCCGGACTGAAGATATATTATAAAGGCTGTTATTTAAAGGGTTAGCATAGTATTCATGTTTTTGTCAGCAGAGAAATGTAATCTAGCAGCAGTAATAGATAATTAATTGGTCAGCAAACCATGGCTAACAGAAACAGAAACTTTTTTATTCAATATAGATTATATATAATACTTATTGAAAGTCACTCTTTTGTATAATTACCACTGGTTCGAAAAAAAACCTCTGTCCTGGGAAGAACCAGCAAGAAACCCAGCGGGACTTTTTTTTAAATAACAGCTTACAATCATGTATGTTACCCAAATTAACAACACAACAAATTAGAAATAGCTTGGTAGCGATCACCTCATTTCCAGGGGTTATTATCATCTATAAATTCTTTAATACTATAATAACCCTTTTTATACAAACTTAGTTTAATAAAGTTTGTGAAGTTTGAGCAGGTCAAATTTTGTATATTTTCTGGAATTTTGTTGTAAAAGCGTATACATCGCCCCAAGAATGAATTACTGACTCGATGAAGTCGAGTAACTGGTACTACTAGCTTGTGTCTGTTCCTAGTATTTACAGAATGAATATCACTTATTTTTGTAAAACTACTTTTATTTTTGTGTACGTACATTACATTTTCGTAAATGTATGTAGCTTTAAATCATAAATTGCTCTTATGGCACTCTTCTGTAAAATAAATAAAATTTCAGTGTCAGTTGCGTGTCCCCATAGCAAAATACCATACGACATTATGCTATGGAAATAGCTAAAGTAAACTAGTCTAGCTGTTTCAACACTAGTTAGACTTCTAATCTTTTTTACGGCATATGCTGCAGAACTAAATGTGCTTGCTAGTTTTGATATGTGTGGGGGGGGGGGGGGGGCTAACAAACATTATTAAATCAAACCGTAATTTTTGACATTCTGAACAGCTGTAAATTTTTTAGTACGTCATATTAATTATTAAATATTTTTTTTTTTAATTTATTTACTTCCAATTATACAATAAACGTTTTTAACATTTTCATCTGCCAAACTGCATTACAATTTGTCGGCAGTAGTTCTCGTCTTACATGCTTATGTTTATACATATAATCTGAAGTTTAATTTCTTATACATATACTAATATCTCCAAAAATCTATTTTATTATTTTATTTATACATATTTAATACAAAGTTTGTTATGAGGTCCACAACATCTAAATATCAAAATGGGTTCATTATTTTTTGATTTTTTTTATATACGTGCTATATATACACATATACACTAATTAAACACATACTCAAACAGCACACATCGCATATAGACTGCTAATTTTAACAGTACGTTACTCGTGGCCTGTGGCGTACCTTTATGGACACAATGATAGATAATGTTTTCTTAGAATATTTTTTAAATGATTTTTTGAGGTAACTTTACTAAGCAAGTCCGGCGGCAGCTCGTTATGTAATTGCGGGATAACCCATCGCCTCGTGCGCATACCGAAGTAATTTTTAATTTTAGGTACTACATATTTTCCTTTTCTAGTGGATTGACGAGTTGGGTAGCCATATTCTCTTTCTACTTTAAACTCATTTTTATTATACTGTTCCATTAATAACTTTATAATTAATATGATGTACTAAAAAATTTACAGATGCAATGAGTGACTCATTTTTATAAAATTTTGATAAGCACTTTGAGGGTACCTAAGCAACTAAAAAATAATAAAGATTATTAATATTATTAAAAATGTTACTTAGCCGTTCCTTAACCTACTGTTACTGTCGCTGGTATTACTCGATACGTATTTCCACATTTTTACAAATTTAACAGCAGGTCCACCTAAATGTAACCAACTATTGCGACAATCTGGTTAACAGTGGTAGAGCCACGCGGCAGCTTTTGCTGTCGCACGGATGGGCCGGCTCGAACCGAGGTGGTACTGGTACCACGACCTCACAGAATACCAGCGTGAAGTAGAGGTTTCCCTCTGCGTTTCGCTTGGTGAGTGCAGGTGGCCGGAGGCCCTTTTTACTGGAAACGAGACATTACATCTTAGTCCTCACGGGTGACAACGAATCTACATTTTGATTTGTAATAGAGGATAGATGTAGATGTCTATGGGCCGCAGCAACCACTTACCATCAGGTGGACTGTGTGCTCGTGCTTTACTACTACTACTCAAACCCTCTTAGAAATGAGAGGAGACCTGTGCCCAGCAGTGGGACGTAAACAGGCTGCCACTTTACTTTACTACTACTTAAATGTTTTTGATTGGTGTTTTATATTATATTAGTACAAACAGTTTTCAATGCGACGGAAGTACGTAATATATTACGTATTTTAAAAACTTATAAATGTTCAAGTAAGACACTAACGGGTAACGGCCTTATTGTTATGGAATAGATTTAAATCATAGAATTCTATGATTTAAATAAATCAAGGATTATCCCTTACATACTACAATAATTATTAATTATCGCTACACCTGTCTCGTTTTATTGTGATTCAGTGAAGAGAGACAGAGAGCAACTTTAAGCATTTCTTAAATAAATTGACATCGATTTTTATGAGGCCGTAATTTCTTTTTTAATAATATTATAATATGTAACATATTTACATATTATGTATTATGTATCTTTTATTTAAATGAATATATTGTAGTAATGTTAAGGTTTATTATTAATATAAACCATTACATCATTTTACGCAGGTAGGTCTGCCCCTTTAATGGGTAGAAACGGGTTAGTGGGGCGTCGAGTCAGTTTAGCGAGACGGGACGACGAGGGCGCGCCGAGGCCTTTATAAAAGCAGGCTTCGCGGTCATGCTTCCCTGGTAGAAATTTATTTTTATGGGCTAGGGATAAATGTCAGGGGAGTGCCGGCGGGCGGCGCCTTATGATCGTGCGTTTTACGACTTTGTGTCTTGTCGGTAACTGGGTTGGTTATTAAATAAATTATTAAATTATCAGGAAAAATATATTTCATCATGTTAAAAACAAAATTGTCGGTGTAAGAAAAACACGAATTAGGGTATCTTGAGCGTGTAATAAAAAGCCTAAAAAGTATAAAGGAAGATTATTATTAGATAAAACTGTTTTTTTTTTCAGGTACATATTACTTTACAAAATAAAGAATCATAAGCAGTGTGGCCGCTGTGGCCCTTCGGAAAAAGAAAATTTTAATACCGTCAAAACCCGTTTTTAAAAAACAACTATAATCTTATGTTCTCCTAATACGTAAGAAATATCAAGCATCCCATATTTCTCACGCTGGGTGCGTGGGAAAAAAATGTTTCCTTTTCTTTCTTTCTTCACTTCACTTTTTCAGGCAAATTCTGTTTTTGCCTTTATTAAAATAATTTGCGTTTCCTAAAACTTAGTAAGTTTTTCGTTCTAATTTTATTTAGCTTTAGAGATTTTTAAATATTTAAATTACCTAGTGTAAGAAATATTCATTCTCATAATTCTACCAGTTTTGTTTTGATTATAATTAATGAAGTGCCCTCACTCCATAATAGGTGTTCTGTTTCTGTCATCTCGGCGAACGCTAAAAATTTACTTATGTGTATGTAATATGTATAGATACCATAGATATAATAAATGGATACTGTGAAGTTTTTAACGAACTATAAAGAAAGTAATGCATAAGATTAAATTGAATTTTTAAATTTCTTATGCTCGGGCCACACTAACGAGAAATGCCATTTTTTTATAGGATAAGGGTAACAAACGAGCACACAGTCCACCTGATGGTAAGTGGTTGCTGCGGCCCATAGACATCTACCTCTGTCTTCGCTTGCGAATTAAAATGCAGATGTGTTGTCAGCCGTGAGGACTAAGATAGAATGCCTCTTTTCCAGTAAAAAGGGCCTCCAGCCACTTACCGAGCGAAACGCAGAGGTAAACCTCTACTTCACGCTGGTATTCTGTGAGGTCCTGGTACCACCCCGGTTCGAGCCGGCCCATCCGTGCGACAGCAAAAGCTGCCGCGTGGCTCTACCTACCACTGTTCGTATCATCGTATGATAATTATCGCGTTGATGGACGTTGAATGTAGGTGTGGCCACGACTTAACGCGATAATTTGACAACGGCATTAACAATGCCGTTTGCCGTTTGGCGATAACTCGAGTGACGGTACATCAAAGAGATTAAAGCACGAAAAAACACGTTGAAGCGGTCACACTACGTTTTTCTCATTGTGCACGTTGAGCGTAACGGGGTTGCACGTATGGGATGTATGATGGAGTGGAATAATGAAAAAGTTAATACGTTTCTTGAGATTCTGCAAACAGAGCCATGCTTAAGCAATGATAAAATATATTCATATAATAAAAATGTACACTCATCAAATATAGAGAGTAGCAGCGTCAACGTCCATCCATCTTGCTTGAAATTCAAGGAACATTAACCCCAACTTTAACGCCGTTCAACGGCATTGAAATTGAAATGACGTTGACCGTTCAAGTGTGGCCACTCACTTTGTCGCGTTAAAATTAAAACAATAATTGTTGCGTTTATGGGCATTGACGTTTTCCGCTACTGTGGCCCCAGCATTAAAGACACCACCTGGCCTTCCGTCATACAACGTCCTAGTCATGTTTTAATAATACAAATCTCACCAAAATTATGCAATATCCCACGACAACCATAACAAAATCTGATAGTAGCAGATATTTTCACTGGATGCCGTCAAGTTGTTGTTTTACCTCAGTTCAACTGTGGTACACTACTCAGTGGCAATTAATAAAGCACAGGAGCAAACGTTGTGTAAGCGTCTAGTCAGTAAGGGTCTAGAAGGAATATTCCACTCGAATACGATGTATGCATTAGTCCCAGCTTCAGTTCATAAAAGTAAGTCCCGTCCCTTTTATTGATTGATTTTTTCTAACTATATCAGAAACGGGATCTCTGAGGTTGTGGGCAATCGGGTGGGGGTTACAAATGCCTAGTAAATTCGAGCCCGAGGAGAGAATTCGGAAAAGACTTCGAGTCATCGCGACAGCCCTGCAAATATACAAAGCGATGAAGGGGCTTCTGTCGCGTCTGAATGGACATCCAGGATTCGCATGATTTGGATTCCGATCCCAGGAGGCGATTCTTCATATGCGCGGATGGAGACCATTGAAGGGTTTTAGTTGGTAAGAATATGCAAGCCAGAGGGTGTTTATGAGGATTACCACGTAAAAAAGATAAAAGGCTATGCGTTGCAGTTGCAGGCCGGGAGCTCAGCTATCTCTTGTGTTAGCAATTTACTTAATGTTTATATATTTACTTATACTTACTTTGTTTACATAGAAGCTATTATAGTCTTAGTGAACTATATAGTACTGAAATAAAACTGATTTTATACCTATTATAGTTTTCGTTGTATTATTTTCACGGGGTATTGAAAACCGGTATCTGTACGCGTGTCATTGATCAGTCGTTAGGTCGTATGAGGTTGCAGGCACACGCTAGGTACTTATCATTATTATAGGAATATGTGTAATTAATTTTAATTTTTGGTCGTGGGTCTGTCAGTCAATCAACCTGCTCCACAACGCAGAACTCCTGAGGATGTAAATCTCACCTGTTGTGCTTGCACTGTGACAGTAGTGCAGAAAAAAAGCACATACCTATTCTTCATTAAAATAGACGCACATCTATATTTTATATCCATAAAATATAGATGTGTAATGGAGAGTTATTTATAGACTATTATTACGGTGAATGGATGGCTCATATTAGTTTTCATGATACTAATTATGCACACATTCATCTTTTCCTTACTGATTTTTAGACAATAGTAAAACAATAGCAATGAACCATATGTGGGTCACAGAACAGGGAAAGGACTAGGATATAACTATTTACAGATATTTATTTCCTGTCATATATATTAGTTCAAACCGTAACAAAAAGATTAAGCTATGTAATTCGTCTATAATAAGAAACAACATGTGTCGATATATGACGGAAATGCCAGAAAAAAATTTTAGGCCCTAGCAGAACATACTTGCCCGCTTCACGCTTAAGGCATGCAATGAGGCTTCAGATAAATGAAGATATGGGTTGGATTTAAAATCGTTTGGCACGAATTTGGAGGAGTAAGGTGTTTTATTTGGTAGAGATTTGGTCCCCGATTATAATAATACCACTCACATTAAAAGGTATGCACCGTTATCGAAAAAATACAGTATAATAATAAAAGTAAAAGTAAAAAAATAAAATTAAAAGAAAAAATAAAATATAATAATAAAAGTAAAATTAAAAAAATAAAATTAAAAGAAAAAATAAAGTATAATAATAAAAGTAAAAGTAAAAAAATAAAATTAAAAGAAAAAATAAAATATAATAATAAAAGTAAAAGTAAAAAAATAAAATTAAAAGAAAAAATAAAGTATAATAATAAAAGTAAAAGTGAAAAAATAAAATTAAAAGAAAAAATAAAGTATAATAATAAAAGTATATTTTTCATTCGTTTAATACAGCCTATCAAAAAAGTCCACAACTGAACATACGAGTAAACTTGTCGCATTGGGCTCAGAGGAAGGATATTTACCATTGTCATGCTTGGCAGGCACTCGAGAACAGAGCGCAGTGCTTGCATTATTATTGAGTTATCATTAGAAAGATTTTGCTGTCCATCTCCTGTTTCATACGCCGATATGATAATGGATGCTCATACGCCGCCACTGGTCACTGCACGAAAAAATAACTGACAGTCGTAGGACTGCATGTTAAAAGTGAAAAGTTCTTAGCTTCACAAACACACACACACACACATACACACACACACACATATGTATCTAAGTGTGACGGTCACGCGAGTTCAGTGCTTTTTCCACATAACGTTACAAAAGTACCCAACGTGCCTACAAAATTTTTCACTTATAAAATATTTTATCATAAATTATTAAAATACTTATTTTGTTTGAATATCGAGCATTTAGTCCGCCGCGCTACACCAGTCCAATTTTATTTTTATTTATTTAATCTTTATTGAACCTCATAAAACAGTACAGGATCAAAAGGCCTACTTAATGCTAAAAGCATTTGCCAGTCAACGTTAGGGAACTGATAACACTATGGAGGCGGCTACAAAGAACATAACAAAGTAAACGTATAGCGATACATCATATAGGTGGAGTTTTATACTCAATATTTAATTTTTATTCCTCAGAGATGCATGGTTGCTCACGATTACCACTTCATCGCTGAGCACGTGGTAGGGCAGCACTAAAAATTGCAATTAACATTCCATTGCCGTCGGTTAACAATTTCACCTGCACGATATAATATGGGTAAATAATTAATTCTTTACCACGTTAACAAATTTTTGGTTATTTTAAGTCGTTTTTACTTTTCTAAATATTGTTAATCACCACTATTACTTGCTGTCTCATGTTAGTGTGATTAACAACGCTGATCGATTACCTTTAAACAATACCGCAACAGGAAGCAGTGTTTCGCGCAGTGCTTACCATTGCTTTTGGGTCACTTCCGTTTTACGTCTAACTCGTCTCCGACCCGAAGTAAAAATACGAAAATCATCATTTTATGTGGTCTTAACAAAGTTTAATAAAATCCAAAGAAAATTAGATATATTATACAATTAGCTTATTAATTTTTGAATTTAATGTGAGGAGTGGAGGCATATAGTAAATACCGATTACACACTGATATGATATTTTAGAGCAGGAGTTCTCAAACTTTTTTGGTAATGGAACACTCGTCAAATCCCTTTTATTTTATGGAACCCCACATCAAATGATTACATATCATAGATATTGCAATTGAAATATTATAATACTAGCTGTTCCCCGCGACTTCGCCCCCGTGGAATCATTTCGCGCGGAACCCTAAAATAAAAGTAGGCTAAGTTACTTGTTATAACATCAGCTATCTGCCAGTGAAAGTCCCATCCAAATCGGTTAACAGGTTTTTGCGTGATGCGTGTTCACACCAAAATAGCTCGCAGATAACAGAATTTTTTCAGACTTACTTAACATTTCTCGTTATATTTTGGCCAATTTACACAATATTTTATGAAATGAGATAGCTTAGGTGTTACTCTGATGTACGAGCTATGTTATTGTAAAGTTATATTAAAATCCATTCAGTAGTTTTTTCATGAAAGAGTAACTAACATCCATACATCCTCAAAAACATTCACGTTTATAATAATATTAGTAGGATAATTCTCACTAACTACCTACGAAAATAAATAATTTCGCGGAACTGGTGACTTTTCCACGGAACCCACTTTAGGAACCTCTGTTTTATAGAGCCGTGGTAGCTCAGGGGTTAAGCGCTCGCTGTAAATTTCACAGTATGCGGGCAACCCGGCTTCGATCCCGCCGGCACCGGTGAAATTATTAATTACAATTTTGAGTTCTGATTTACCACTAATAGTATTTTCACGCGTTATTTGTAACTGAAGACTAGGAACACAAAACCTTAACGTAAATAAGCTACTGTAGTAATTTTTCCTGAAATAGTTGTAAACGCATAGTGTTTGAGGAATTCTTTTTTTTATAGGATAAACGAGCACACAGTTCGCCTGATGGTAAGTGGATGCTATGGCCTATTATTTATTCTGCGCTATGGCTTATAGACATCTACATCTATTTTTGACTATGAGAGCAAGAACACACTAGCGGTTGGCCGTATATACGGCCCGCCGCAACGGCAAGTCGTATTGAGCTAACCGTATCCTCTCGGTTCTATATGCGGTACGTCCGCCGCAATCGTCTATGCTTCTAGAAATGTTGAACAAGATGAACGTTGAAGAAGTTACTACAGTTATTGTATTTAATAATCAGCGCATTTGCTATCCCATTTAGCATATGCGTTGATTATTCCTGTTCTTTGATTTCTAAAATGAATTTGAAACTCATGATGAAAATGAAATTTCTAAAATTTCTGTATCAAAATCCATGACATGAAGTGGCTTGCGGCTAACCGGGCAGAGTGCATGGAGCGACGCATCACCGCAGCCTCAAGACAATCGAAGCGGCTGACGGCTGGCCGCAAGTCAGTGCGTCGATATCAAGCGATTTCATAATATAAAAGTCGAAGTGCGGCCTGCCGCAACGGCATACCGCTTCACGGCCAGCCGCTAGTGCGTTCCTGCGCTGGATCAAAATGCAGATGTGTTATCACCCGTGAGGACTAAGATGGAATGCCTCGTTTCCTATAATCTCCATACGAAACACAGCAGTGTTAAGCTGCTATTTTACACTGGTATTCTGTGAGAGTGTTGAGTTACTGGTAGCCAAGATCGCGCGGACCCATGCAGGCAGTCGCGCTAGCCACAAATTCTTGAGCGTGTCGCCTCCAGCGCCGGAGTTTTTCGCGAGTTCACTCATCTTGGCCAGCAGCTGAGATGGTCGCTGTTGTCCTAACTCCATCTCCGACACGAGCTTGTTAAACTGGGCCTCCGCACTAGCTTGAAAGACTCTGAGTAGCCTGGTCTTCAGTGCGGTGTAGCGTCCTTGGTCCGGTGGGTTGCTTATGAGGTCGCTAACCTGACTGAGTTCCTCCTTGCCCAGCTTGCTCACTACCATGTCGTACTTGACCTGTTCCCCCTGGTGTTGTGGTCCCATCACAGCCTCGAAACGTAGAAACCACATCTTGGGCATGTCGGTCCAAAATGGTGGAATACACGATGCGATGCCGATGGTGGCTATTTCGCCCGGTGGGAATGACATTGGGGTCGGCGGCGGGTTTGGCGTTGGTTGAGCCATCGTGGCGTGGCTTCGCGGCACGACGTGTAATATTTCCACCCCTACACTAGGCCTAAGTCGGGGTCACCAATGTTGAGTTACTGGGATTCTGGCGTGTTCCAAAGGCATGTGTAGAGGGGAAAATAATTGTATTGTTCACATACTGGTTGAAGTAGATTTATTTTGTCGAACCCGAGACGCGTGCTCGCTTAGTACACTCCAAAGGAACTGTGTCACTTCGCTTACAGGCTGCCGTCCCGCCGGCGGCGGTCGTTATCGTATTTCGCAAGAATTACACATACATTGACACGGGTGACGCCTGTGTGTGCTGTGTCAGCAGCACCCACAAGAGCGTGGTCCTTCCCCGGTCGAGCCGACCCATTCGTGCTGCAACTATACAACACATAGAATAGCAGTAGCATGACTCTACCACGTATAAATATATATTTATTAACAACCCGACCGCTTTGAAATTGAAAGGTAAGGCAACCTCTCATTTCTGATAGGGTTTAAGGGCAAGAAAATGTTCGCCGTGCTGCCCCAATGCGTGTTGGTGAAATTCGCACATATCTTCGAAATTTTTTTTCTTATTTCTCAAATATTTAGGTTTCCTCACGATGTTTTCCTTCACCGCCGAGCATATGGTAAATCAGCACTTAAATTGCAATTAACGATTTCAAGGGTGCCGGCGGGGATCTAACCCAGGTTACTCGGCTACTGTGAAAATTACAGCGAGCGCTTAGACCCTGAGCTAACGCGGCATACCATTGATTATTAAGTGTTATTTAATTTCCATCACTGAAATTTTTAAGTATTATGTACCTACGTATATTTATAGTTACGAAATTAAAATGTAAATAAGTGTATTGGAGTTCGGGTAGGGAAGAGCGTAACCACGTAGAGCGGGGAGACCGCGTGATATTATATCGTGCGCACCTTATACTTTGATTTTTAAACCGACTTCAAAAAGGAGGAGGTTTACAATTCGTTAGAATCTTTTTTATGTATGTACACCGATTACTCGAAGACGCTTGAACCCATTCGGATTTTTTTTTTGTTTCAAAGGCCAAGTGGTTCCATTTAAATTTTATCGAAATCGGTTAGGAAAATTAAAAAAAATCAACAATAAATTATATTTATATTGAAGTCGGTTGTACAAAATTTTTAATTTTACCACTTGTTCCAATAGATATTGATAGGATTTTCAAAGTGCCTTATCCCGCTAACCGAATGACGATTAATGCTAAGAAGAAAAATAAGAAACAGAAGTGGCGGCTCCGTGGCGCAGTGGCTTAGCAATGATATGTGCGCTGGGGGCTGTGGGTTCGAGTCCCGCACGGAACAAGTATTTGTATGGCTTACAAATAATTGTTCCGGGTCTGGATGTTTGTCCTTGTGCAGTTTGTGTTTGTAAACTGCCTCTACGATATAGGAGAAAATCCTAGTGTGGGGGTAACGTATTCCAAAAAAAAAAGTAAAAATTTCTAAAGATTTAAAATTTCTTTTAAGTTTTTTTAGTCTTCGGTACTTGTAGCAATTTATACGGGCTATATCCACACCCCGACTTAGCTTACAAGTTAAACCTTGGAGGCGCGCTATTGTAGAAGGCGCAGTGAAAAGCCATGCGATGAAAAACCATGAGCGGCCCTATGCGTTTCGATCGTGATTATGCGGTGTACAGATATTGCTCAATTCAAATTTCATTGGTTTTTTTTTTCAAAAAGACAATGGCGGCATGGTTTACATAGCCTAGTAGCGCCTACTATCTTAAATGTAACTCTGACTGTAGGTAACATTGTAAAAGTCATATTAAAACTATAAATAAAAATATATCAAAAAGGAAAACTATAAAAACTTGAGTAAACATATTTCACAAATACATAAATGTGCCCAAGTGTCCAAGTTTAGTACAAATGACGTTTGGAATTGTTGGCTTCGTCAATAAAAGAGTGGAGATCTGAACGGGCGCCTAGCTCCATATCAATGGATCTATAGGATTTTTGAAACTGCTATAGATTGTATGGAAGCTCCATTCAGCAGTTCCAGGTTCCCGTTCAGGCTCTACCTATATTACAACGAAGGCGAAAACCCCAAGCCCGTACTCTACCTTGACAGCAATTTCAAGTTGCTGAATAACTTAGTAGTGACCTATGTTTAAGAGCCCTATTCATGAAATTTGGGCCCTAGGTATTGAAGGGGTCCTTCTTAGATATGCAAAATTACAAGTGTATAGGTCCCATGGTTTTTGTGTTAAGGGATTATGGGTGCTCGAAAGCGATTAGCGATGGTTGTCACCTTTTTTTTTCGAACTTGACTGTTATATTGCCGTGTGTTTGAATAGATTTACTTAAAAATAAGACCGTTTGTTTTGTGTGATTTCTTGACTTTAGAAACAGTTCTATATTAAGTTTAAATTGCTTACCTGACAAAAAGGCCGCTATAATGAGAAAACGAAGTGCTGACAAGAACTCCATCATCACGGTGTCTTTGAAGGTCACTTTTGCGACGAATAGTTTTATAGATAGGATATTGAGCGTTTTAAAAATATTAACGAGACCCAAAAATTCGACCTATGCTATCTAAATTATTATTATTTTCAGCAAATAAACATTACGCATCTGACATTGCGATTAAAAATAAATATGGAAGTGTTACTGCGTTAATCGAAGGGCTTTTTTGCTTTAAAAATGCCCTAATTGATTTAATTTAAAATAGTTTTTTAAATCAAAGTAAAGCCATTGTTATAACTTCTTAAAAATTGTTCATAATAAATTTGGCAAGGAAATATATCGAGTATACACGGCGCGCGTTCGTCACTTTGTCAGGTGGGAAACGTTTTCAGTCATCCTGGAGGCGATGCTCGACTGTCAGCGCCCCTCGCAACCCCACCACCCTTTCTTTGGTAGTGGTGCGCTAGAATGAGGACAGGGAGCGTCCCGGGGCCCATAAAGAAAATTGTCTTCACTGCGCCACTAATTGAACAATGTTTGGTTTACGGGCGAGATTTAAGGTGTTCGATTACTCGGTCGGCACTGAATGTTGGCGGACGAGGTAATCAATTTGCTGTTAGTTAATCGTTTCATATAAGTAAAGCTATTTACACACAGACATTTTTTTACTCTTGTATTTTAAACACACATGTAACATACATGTGTGTTTAAAATACAAGAGTAAAAAAAGTCTGGGTTATTACGTATATCTATTTATATATCTATATTTATTCCATAAATATTAAATATATTATGATCATTTATGTTTATAATATAATTTTAACATAATTAAATAATGTCTTTTTATTAGCCGTCGTAGCTCAGATGGTTAGCACTCGCTGTAAATTTGACAGTACGCGAGCAAACCGGGTTCGATCCCTACCGGCACCAACGAAATTGTTAATTACAACTTTAAGCGCTGATTTATCACGTGCTCGACGGTGAAGGAAAACATCGTGAGGAAACCTGCATGTCTGAGAAATAAGAAAAAAAAATATTTCGAAGACGTGTGAAGTTCGCCAACACGCCATTGAGGCAGCGCGGCGGACATTTCCTTGCCCTAAAACCCTCTCAGAAATGAGAGGAGGCCTGTGCCCAGCAGTCGGACGTATAATATAGGTTGTAACTTTAACTTTTTTAATAGACTTGAATTCGCAACGAATTGTACATTCAGCCACACGCCGAATACCTAATATTCGCCGGGCTTTCTGGACGAATAGCTGAATATTAGGCAAAACTATTCGGCCGGGAAGGAAGTCGTGTTTATTCTTCAGAGCGTCTATTCTCTGAACCTGGGATTGTCTACGAGAAGAAAGGGAGTACACTATGTACTGCCTGAAAATGAAGAATAATTAGTCGTTCTGAACCATTATCTTACACTTTAGTTACGATAATTCGAGCGCATAGATAGACATTTATCTCATAGTTCTTTTTTAATTTATTTTTTAATATAGAAGTTGATTATGTATCTATGACTAATGACTACAAGAAAAAAATAAATATAAAAGAAGTTTTTTTTTTTCATTTTACCTATTATCTGACTTCAATAAAACCTCTTACTTAAGTATTGAGTATTCGGCCAAATAGGACAAAAGTAGACAAATAGGCCGAATACCGAATAAAAGGCGAATATTCGTTGCAAGTCTACTTTTCATCTTTATACATTCTTCTGCACCTAAGGTGTTAGTCATTGGACTCATTCTTAACGGCTGCACCGATGGAAACTTTGTGTGTGTTTGAATGGGTTGATGGGTTAGTTTCACAATTTTACCCGGTAGGTGGCGCTGTTGTGGACATCTAGAAATTACACGTGCGAAGCCGGGGCGGATACACTAGTTATTATATATTTATATGAGATTTTTTTAATAATATTCAGTACCTCTGTTTGTGATAAATATAATTATTGTACGTTGATTAATAGTATTTTTATTTAATTTGCATTCTAATAATTTCATCACAATAAGGTTTTATGTTTTAATCACAACGTATGTGTTAATTTCAAGATGTTAATAGGTAATAAATGTTTATTTGTTTTACGGTAATTTAAGTTTTTAGGGGGTAATCTATACGAGTTTTGTCTGTGAAGTGATTGATAATCAATGATACGTAGTTTAAACTGGGTCTACATAAATACAAAGGAGGCCACTCGACGCCCCCTAATTGGATGAGTCGAACCGCTCGGGGCTGCAAATGTTAGTCCAGAGACAATCATGCCGCGACATTTACCCGGCGCTTATGGCCTTCGACGCCTTTCCACGCCGCCCCTTTATTGCCGCTCGGTCTGGGACACGCAGCTAATGAAGTTATTTCAAATGGTTTATCTTTTTTATGAGAACCTTCTAGAATTCATCATTTCAACGTTGTTCTACATAACAGATATTTTCCTAGTATATAAAGGTCGTTATAAATTTGGTTGACGTATTCTCAATTTTAAAATCAGCCTTTTTGAGTCCAGAACTGTTTGTATTCAATTAAGTACAAATTATACCTATCATTCCGTTTGGAACTCTTGACAGTATACCGCTGCAATAATAGTTGTACTAGATGTCATACAGCTGTAACAAATAATGTAGGAGTCGATTCGTCATTCAGGCAAAAGCAGAATGCTTTTGATCCACCTTGTGTTTGTTACTTAGTTTAGCTGCCTTCCCTTGCCTTAGTTCAAATATTGCGACGGACGTTTACGATTATCATAAACAAATGACAATCGTAATCAGAATTTTGTATGCCAATTCGATAAAGTTGGATCGCTTTTCAAGAAGTAATCGAGTTTGCTGTTGTTTTTTTAAGATAAAATAAAACTAATAACAGGAGAAAAGTAATAAGAAATATAATTAGAATAAACAGGAAAAATATAAATTTTTTTTTCCTTTGAAAATAGTTTAATAGCATCCGAAAAATTTATATTTCTATAGATATACTCAACTTTATTTGGACCTTTTCGAATTTGAATATAAGGAACCTATATTTTAAAACTTTACGCTCTAATAATGAAAGACAAGCAACCCCAATTAATACCCCTAAAATTAAAATTAATGCCCCAAAAATTATTATCAATATAAGTATACCTATTTCATCATCATTTACTACATATATAATCAAATTATATATTTATGATTTCTAAAATCATTACATTTTTTCTCCCAAAATAGTTATAATTAAATCTATTATTATGGGGTATCTATAAAGTTTTCTCATCTGGTTGGGCAATATAAATATATAATTGTAAATAAACATGGTAAACGTACATAAATATCAAGAAAATAAAATAAATACATAAATATATAAAAACCCAACCAGATGGAAGCCCTCGGCAGAGGAGACCAGACGGCCGAGGGTTAGAGGGAAAGGGAAAGAAACCGGCGGACGATGCGGGCGGTATCGAAGAGCACCGCCTTCTGCATTTGAGCTTGGAGCGGTCCGTCACGGAGTCCGAATCGCCTCAGATGACCCGAGAGGCTGAATATTATTATTATTATTATGGGGTATCCATATATTTTACTCATCTAGTTGGGCTGTATAAATATATACTTATAATGTAAATGAAAATGATAAATACATAGGCTGCACTAAAAGTATCGGGAATGGAATATTTTCACTGTTCCTGTTATATTAAAATCTTCTTAATTAAAAACTCCTTGGTTTTAAAAATCGAATACCATTTATTTATTTAAAAAAATATTCTCGGTCTTGTCACAAGGTTTTGTCGAACTTGTTTAGTCGTTGAGAAAATGGAATTGACTCGAGAAAATACAAGAGCGATGATTTATTATGACTTTCGAAGTGGTTTAACACAAAAACAGTGTGTTGACTAAATTGGTGATGAAGCCCCATCCAAAACCACAATTTATCGCTAGTTTGCTGAATTTCAACGTGGACGTGTCAAGCTCAGTGATGATCCCCCTCAAGGTCGTCCAAAAACTGCAGTCACCCAAGAAAATGTTGATGCTGTGCGTAAGCTGATTGAGGAAGATCGACAACAAACAATTAGGTGTAAAAAAGTGGTTTTCCCGATGGATACCGCATTCGCTCTGTGAAGAGCAAATGCGGCTCGCGTTACTTGGTGCGTCAGAACTCTCGAAAGATTCCACGCAGGATCCTCAAATGCTGTATATAACATCGTATTAGGTGACGAATCCTGGATATACGCGTACGAACCCGAAACAAAAAACCAGTCACGAGTTTGGGTGTTCGAAAATGAGTTAAAGCCAACAAAAATTGTTCGTTCACGGAGCATTGCAAAAAAATGGTGGCCACGTTTGTCTCCAAAACCGGCCATGTTACGACTATTCCTCTTGAGGGACAAAGAACGGTTAATGCAGAATGGTATGCTAGCATTTGTTTGCCACAGGTCGTTTCTGAACTCCGTAAAGAGAACTGCAACCGCCGCATCATCCTCCATCACGACAATGCGAGTTCTCACACCGCACACATAACAAAAGAGTTTTTAGAGCAAGAAAACATAGAATTATAAGACCATCCGCCATACAGTCCCGACCTAAGCCCTAATGATTTCTATACTTTCCCTAAAATAAAGAATAAATTGCGTGGACAGACATTTTCATCACCTGAGGAAGCTGTGGACGCCCACAAAACGGCCATTTTGGAGACCCCAACTTCCGAATGGAATAGTTGCTTTAAGGATTGGTTCCATCGTATGGAAAAATGTGTCAAATTTCGCGGAGAATACTTCGAAAAGCAATAAATACATTTTTAAATAGTAATGTTGTGTCACTTCCTTGATTCCCGAAATTATCTGTTTCGGCTTTCACGAGGTTCTCGTCATAAGGAATGTGTGAATGGTAATGTCGACCAAAAATATCCTTGACTGTGCCCGGTCCATCAGCACAATATCAGGCTTATTCGCAAGAATAGTCCTGTCTGTGATGATGGCCCGGTCCCAGTAGAGCCTGGCATGGTCATTTTCGAGCACGGCGTCCGGCAAGTACTTATAATATGGCAGTTTCCGATCCACGAGACCGTATTTCAGAGAGAGCTCCTGGTGTAGAATTTTGGCTACTAGGTTGTGTCTGTGCAAACTGAGATGACATTGACATGCCTAAGTGACTCACTGAGATGGAGACATGCACGACAGATGTCGACAGCGCTATCCTTTAGGATGTATTTCCGATAATTGTTGGTCTTAATAACCTGATCCCATATCGCACAGATAAAACCCTCAGTTTCTCCAAAGGCATGACCCAACCGTTATATTATGCGTGTTTTATTTACGCTCGATAAAAGACTGTAGGTATTTTTATTATGTTATTATTATTATTAAAATTCTTACATAATGTATAAAAATATTTTAATTATTTAATCCTTTCGTACTAAAATATTTTATTAAAGGCTTATCTAAACGGGCCATCTTCTCCCGCAATGTGTGGCTGCAATATTGTGGCCGGCAATATTGCTAGCAATATCAGGGATTGAAAAAGGTACCAAAATACCGGTATAGAACCGGTATTTCGGGTTTCCGGTACCTATACCGGAATAGGAACCAGAACCTAAATTAGAACCTTTAAGAACTTTTATTTTACCGGTTCCTAAGCAAAGCGAAAGCGAGTCCAAACTTGTTTGAGGTGCGGTCGGGTGGACGGCGCGATGCGCCACGCGGCTGAGTGTTAGGAGAGGGGAATTTGTAAAATATCACATTTGTATTTGTGGATCTTCTGTTGCATATCAACGCAGTGTTGCGAACTCTACGGAGTTTTCTAAAGATATACGGAAAGTCATCATCTACGGAACTACGGAATTTGACATTGCAATCTACGGGATTTTTATAAACTTAACAAGATTTTTTTTAGCATGAGTGTGAACTTGCCGACAATGTCATTCTCTCTCTTCTTCTTCTAATGTTGTCTGTATATAATTACATTTATTAATTAATTCTATACTATCTATATTAAAATAACACCATTTTTACTCATAAATATCAAGTTTTTGTGACATTAATCGATTTCAAATGTTAATAGCTTAAAAGTAAAGAGTAAAGTAAAGTTGCAGCCTATTTACGTCCCACTGCTGGGCACAGGCCTCCTCTCATTTCTGAGAGGGTTAGCTTATATATTTTGAATTAAATTACGTTTGTTTCGAATTTAGAACACTTCTTGGAAAATAGGCAGTTAATATAAGCGCTTATAACCTTTTTTATAGATGATTGAATTGTCACATATGTCTCAAAATTTTCTAATCCATGCTATCCCATTTGCTTTTACAATTATTAAAAAAATTCTGCCGGATTATTCTTCACTTTCCTCGATCTTTTTTTTTCGAATTTCTCAAAGTTCTTAGTTGTATAGTTTTTCATCATCATCATCATCATCATTACAGCCCTTCACAAGTCCACTGCTGAACATAGGCCTCCACGAAGGAATGCCACAAAGCGCGGTCCTGAGCCACCTGCAGCCATCGACTTCCTGCATGTCTTACCAGGTCATCACTCCATCTAGTGGGGGGACGCCCTACACTTCGTCCGCCCGTACGAGGTCGCCACTCGAGGATCTTTTTCCCCATCGGTTGTCGGTTCTTCGAACTATATGGCCAGCCCATTACCACTTCAGCTTACTAATCCGTTGGGCTATGTCGGTCACTCTAGTTCTAATGCGGATATCCTCATTTTTAGGTTTATCACGCAGAGAAACTCCGAGCATTGCCCTCTCCATAGCTCGCTGACCGACTGTGAACTTCCTTATCCGGCCAGCAGTGAAGGACCATCTCTCAGTTCATAAGTCATCACTGGCAACACGCGCTGGTTGTACAGTCTCGTTTTTAAGTTTTGTGGTATACCTGACGAGAAAATGTGTCGTAATTTCCCGAACGCTGCCCAGACGAGTTGAATCCGTCGCCTGACCTCTCGGTCGAAGTTGGCCTTATCTAGTCGGACTATTCGTCCCAGGTAAACATACTCGTCAACAACTTCGAGCTTAGTGCTCCTATCTTAAGATCTATCCGCTGGAAGACACTATTGAGGTCATTGAGCATAGTGCTTAGGTCTTCCAGCGATTCTGCCATAAGGACTATATCGACGGCAAATCGAAGGTGAGTGATGTACTCGCCATTGGCCTGAACATAGGCCTCCACCAAGGAATGCCACAAAGCGCGGTCCTGAGCCACCTGCTTAGATGTTAATACCGTATCCTTTCCAGTCGAGACGCTTGAAAACGTCTTCCAATGCAGCGGTGAAGAGTTACGGGGATATAACGTCACCCTGTCTTACACCTCTCTGCAGTATTTCATACTCTGGTTCTTTACTCGGATAGCCATCGTAGCCCTACTGTACAAGCACTTCATCAAGCTTCGATATACCGACAGTCACCTTGGCACCGTTGAAGGGACTGCAGCACCACCCAAATTTCTATGGAATTAAAGGCTTTCTCATAATCTACATACGCCAGACATAGTGGCAAATTGTACTCCACGGACTTCTGTACAATTTGCCGAAGGATATGTATGTGGTCTATGGTGCTAAAGCCCCTTTGGAAACCGGCTTGTTCGGGAGGGTGGAATTTGTCAAGTCGGCGCGCGAGACGATTCGTAATAACCCTCGAAAACAGCAATAGACGCGGCTCATAAAGGAAATCGGCCTGTAGTTCTTCAAGAGAGCGTTGTCACCTTTCTTGAAGAACAAGACCACCGCACTTCTGCTTCACGCCTCAGATGTAATGCCAACATGGAGGACGGAAATAAAGTGCTTCTGAAGGACTTCAAGTACCGGTTTTCCACCCGCTTTCAGAAGCTCCGCTGTAATTCCATCCTCGCCTGGGGCCTTGCCGTTCTTAAGGTGCTGGAGAGCCATTCTAATATCGCTCAGACTGACGTCCGGGATATCATCAGAATAATGTCGAATGAGACTCGCTCTTGGATCGTTACTCACACTTGCGTGTGGCTCCAACGATTATGTGTACAGCTGCCCATAGAACCTCTCAATCTCACTCAAAATCTCAGGTTTCCAGGAAACGACGCTGCCACACTCGGTCTTCAGCTTCGACAGTGGGCTCTTTCCGGCAGACAGAGCTCTAGCAAAGACTTTGGAGCCCTGGTTCCACTCGATCGCTTCTTCAATAAGAGCAGTATTAAAGTTGCGTAAGTCCCGCCACATGCATTTGGAGATCTGCCTGTATGCTGTCAAATTTGCTGAAGGCTGCAGCTTCATATCCCCGTCTAACAGCCATGAGATTAAGTGTGTGATCGGAGAGGTTTTGTGTTCTTCTGCGGCGGGTCTTGCAGAACTTAGCTCCGACCGCATGGACAGTTTCCACGAGCTTGTCATTCATATCGTTCACTTTATTGCAATCTTCTAGGCACTGAAAACGGTTTCGTAGCTCGAGCTGATAGATTTTGGGACTGTGGATTAGAGCACGAGGGGGACGGAGCGTTGACTTCATTAGACGTGTCCTCTACAACTTAAAGTTTAGGTTCAGTGTGCCTCTCACCACTTGGTGATCGCTGCCGGTTTTCACCCACGCGATTACTGAGACATCACTGAACAGTTGTCGTCTGGTCGTCATAATAAAGTCAATCTCATTTTATTCGAACCGTTGGGGCTCGACCAGGTCCACTTTCTGTGGGGCTGCTTCTGGAAGAAAGAGTTCATCATAAAGAGTCCCTCTTTCTCTATGAAGTCGGCCAGCTGCTGGCCCCTTTGGTTCCGTTGCCCTATTCCAAATTTCCCTACTTTCAGCTCACCGTTCTCTCTTGTGCTTAGTTTTGCGATGAAGTCTCCCATTAACACTGTATAATGAGTTTTGGAGGAATGCATGGCTCTAGAGATATCCTCATACATTTCCTCCACCTCCTCATCGGGGTGTGCCGAGTTTGGTGTCATATGGCCATACCGTTTGGTGATTCTAAGTATAAGATACGCGACCCTCGTCGACACACTCCCAATCTTTATAATGTTGTTAACGAGAGACTTGTGGACGATAAAACCGACATCTCCTTGGGACAGATGGTCGCCCTCCCGATCATAGAACAAGTTTCCGGATTCGAGGATTACCGTGTCCTCCTCCTCTATTCGGACCTCGAATAGTCCTATAATATTTCAGCGCAACTTGTCTATCTCTTCTTTCAGCTCCAGGATCTTCTAGTCAGTCCTCAGAGTGCGTGCGTTATAAGTTGCCAGGTCGAGTCGTCGTAGGTGGCAACCGAACCACCACTTGAGATTCTTAGCAACCCCTACCTCGCCGTTACCATGGTCGCCACCGTAGCCAGGAATAGCGGGGCCGCCGGGGACTGGAGGCCGTCTCTTAGTAACTTTATTCATTTTGGGTGGTATATTGCCATAGTTGCTAAGCTTGGCGAGCGGTTTGGCAACCGCAATTTTTTATTTTGATATTGCTGTTATCGGGAAGATGCTGCTGCCCATCTCCTGACTGTATTCCACTGTCGCCTCTTACGACACCCACGGGAAGATATGGGGTAGTGGATATTCTTAACCGCCACTACACGGCTATAGTTTTTCATTGTTACATAAATCACCTGAGTCTGAAACACCGATATATATCAAAAAATAAACTAACAAAAACCAGAAAATAAAATCCATGTTAATAAGTCGTTATAATCAAGCTTGTAACGTATTTTTTTAGTATAACTATATACAAATATTAAAGTGTGTATAGTTACTTTATTTGTTTTTTACTAAATATTATTTAATTAAAAGAAAACAATTAATTATAATCAATTTTTTTGGTACTTTTTTCTTACATGTGCAGCTTGATTCGATATTATACTACAATTAAACTTAAAACAAGAATTTTCCATTACAGAATGAATTTATCAACTAAGTCCAAAAACAAATATTGTCGATCCTCAACGGAACGGATATTTTTAAATAGCATTTATGGAATTGTACAGAATTTTTTATACCAATCTACGGATTTGGAGAAATTTGATTATAGGTTCTCGGAACCGGTATTTAGAACCGGTACATCGGAACCCGACTCGGAACCGATACCGGAACTGGAACCGTACCGAAAAGAGGGACATTTATAAGAACCTAAATGAAGAACCAGAACCGAAATTGGTATCAGTATTCAATCTCTGAGCAATACCGGTCATACTATGCAATATTTTAAATATGGCCTGGCAATTATAAGCACATATTTTGGTATGTCAAAACATTTTCATGTGTAGCCGGTATATGGCCGGACGATCGCCTCGAAATCGAAAATACTGCAATGTTGCTGGGCCATCTATATTGTTGTTTCGTTTTGCTGTATATATATAGGCGCATCCCTTTCTCCCTTTCATTACGACCTGAAGTACTCTGTGCATCACTTTCTGCGCGACGTGAAGTGTGTTGCGAAACTCATCGCGTCGCGAAAGCGATAGTAAGTTATCTGTGCTAGACTTGGGGAAAGTGTTATTTTTAAATAACCACGACTATCATTCCCGAAGATATTAAAAAAAACTAATATATTTGATTGTGTAGCTCATTTAAGAGTAAAATCGATGGCCATACTATTGCAGCTATATTGCAACATGTAGCCTAGCAATTGATTGCTCAGCCAGAAAGTGCAACAAAATGTTCTTGTGATGGCCGGGCAATGTTTGCCAATAATTGCAGCCACATATTGCTGGAAAATATGGCCCGTTTAGATGAGCCTAACTTAAAGATAGAAACTTCCGAGGTTCGTCGACGCACACGAATGAGAACAGTTTTATTACTTAAATTCAAGAGACTTGGTCTGAGTAAGTACCACACTGTTATTTATTTCTGCCGCCAAATAACAGTGCTTCAACTGTTTTGATCCGCTCTGAAGGGTATACACAGGCTGGGAGGCGTTCTAAGGAAGTTCCTCAGAGGCACAGAATAAATAATAGTGTCAGAGGTGACAACGGATATATAGATTTCTTTGTTTGAAGCTTTGAAGTTGCAAGTTGCTATGGAGTATGGACTGCACTAGCCGTTTACCGTCCGGTGGACTGTCACTCGTATTATAAATTTAAGTAGTAATTAAAAGTAAAGTAGTAATAAAAGTAAATTTGAGTGTATTTAAAGTTATTATCCAAATTATTTTATTCACTTTAGATTTATTTGAACCTCCTATGAACGTCAAAATCAACCGCCGGTTTTAAAGTATCTATAACCTCTATATTGCCGAATGTACAGAAATTATTTCCATCATTGTTTCTTTTTTAAATCAGTGATAATTCCTTTTCATAATAACCTTTCACAAGTCCACTTTCGACCATAGGCCTGGCCTGTCTCAAGGAATACCACAAGGCACGGTCCTGAGCCACCTGCATCCATCGACTTTTTTTCTTACCAGATCGTCACTCCATCTAGTTGGGGCCAACACACACTTCGCCTACCGATACGAGGTTGCTACTCGAGAACCTTTTTTTCTTTAATTCCTTTTAACATTTACAATTTTTTTTTATCAACATCAACGACGTTTACGGAGCGAATACTACAAACAAAGGCACTACCTGTTTGCCCACTTCCGTTCTGGAAATTTCAATCTGAAAAATGAAACCAAACTTTAGTCGACAATGACGAATTAAAGGCGATTGTGGAAGCTGATGATACTCAGTGTACGGCTGAATTAGCAGCAGCTTTCGACGTTAGCATCAAAACATTATCCATTTGCGTCATTAATTTTTATAAAATAAACCCGGGGGGCGGAATCGCGCTGTGTAGCCGTAGCACGGGCCTCACAGAGTACCTTTCGGTTTCGGTGGCGGGCCCGCCGACGCACGGCGGACCTGTCGCACGACGTGTTCTTGAATTTTGAGTGCGTCACGACGCCACGCTACAGGTTGCACAAAATATCGTATTTTCAATACGATCTTTACGCGTGAGAATTGATATATCTTGAAAGTATATGCACGGACAAAAATATGCGCATACATGAAATATACTCTCTTAAATTATTGGTCGAATAGGTTTTTAAGTACTGATATTATTGATCAAAATAAAATAAATTATAATTTAATCGCTGGGGAAAAACATTGACCTTCGACCTTTTTTCAGGCGATAACCATTTAATAATTTCGATAATACGAAATGCATATTACTGAATTAGATTCTCAATCGGCTGCATTTTTATTTAGACCCTTTACTTCCTGAGATGCAAATCGTTTCAAATATTAACTTTTTATCCACTATAAATGCCATGTCAAGCAAATTAATATGCAGGCAGCGGAGAAGAGAGCGTTAAAAGTCCTTTAAGTTAAAAGACTTTTAACGCTAAAAGTTTTAACGTGGGGAAATGGAATTAACAATTAAATTTCTTCAATTTTATAATAACGTGAGTAACCGTGTTCAAAGGCGGACAGGAGCACACTATCAATGTACCTATGTCATTTCCAGGGTGGCCCGCGAAATTCAAATTTTCTTACGTTTTTGCAATTTGCAGGTTAGTGTCAGGTTGTGTTTGACAAAATATGATTCGCAAGCGTAACGAGTATGTATTTACAGAATTATAATCATTATAATCATCAATACAACCGTCTATGTTCGTTTAATTCCAATGTAAAGCTGTTTCCAGAAAAGTTCATTCAAAGGAATTATACGAACTCAGGGGGTTGTATTGATGATTATAATTCTGTAAATCTATACTCGTTACGGTCGCAAATCATATTTTGTTAAACATACAACCTGACACTAACCTGCAAATTGCAAAAAACGTAACGGCCTGGCCACGGGGATCGGCGGCACGAACGGCGAAGCGGCAGGCGGGGCGACAATTCGCGCGGCGTGGTTTGAGGGCCACGGGCAGTCAGGTTCGCCGCCACGACCAGATAGGCGAAGAGCGAAATGTCTTTATCAAAGTTATCTCGATATTGCTTAGAAAGTAATCGTTTTTTGGTTCAAGACATAATATTTGGAAGAGATTGTGGAGTACATGATTTGAATAGGAATCGGGTGATAGATAGAGAACTCCACAAGAAGTACGAGAAGTACAGAATGTATCCAGAAATTTTTTTCGAATATACCAGAATGAGTGTCGAAACCTTCGATTATATTCTTGTTAATAATAACTACTATTTCCAAAGCTGCTAGCAGGCCTAGCATACTTGCCGAGATACTTCTCGGCAATAAAAGTTTCACTATTCATTTTTCGCCGCGAAAACAACTAAAATATTTTGTTTCCTATACTATTCGCCGCGTCTGCCGCTCGTTTCCGTGGCTTGCGTCGTGCTAATTCATGCCTTTGTTTCAGTCGCCCGCCGCGCCGCCAGTCGCCCGTGCGATTCGCTCGGTAAATTTCGCCGGTCGCTTCGCCACTCGCCGCTGCGCGTGGCTTGATCCGTACATTTCTATACATTTATTTTAGTCGCTAGACGCCTCGCCGTTCGCACCGCGCGAATTTTCGCTATGGCGAATGTCCCGTGGCTAGGCTGTAAGAAAATTTGAATTTCGCGGGTCACCACCGGGAGCTACTTAGGACAAAATCAATGAAAATACAGCATTATAAACATGTTTTATTAACTGAAAATTTTACATTATTCATTTAAACGCTATAACTTCATAAATACGTAATATAACAAGCAGTAGATAAGTACTGTTGAATAGTTATGCTTGGTTGTCATGCAAATAGTGATAAAATCAAACGATTAACAAAAAGCCAAGCGCAACTTTTTAACAATACCATACAACCAATTTAACAACAACTGTTATTGAACTGTTAATGAACGTTGAGCATTCCGTAATAGGTAGGTTGCTTTAGTATCTGTGATGTTGACTGAAAACACGAACTTCATTACAAGTGTTTTAAATTACAAAGGTAAAATCTGTTTATTTCACATTAGAATTATTCAGGTGTTTCAATTCTGACCCATTTCAGCTCCATGTATTAATAATAACGTATTTTACCAAGATGTATAGAGGTTTTCTAGTGACGGCGTAAGAGAGGAGAATCCACTACAACCGTATCATCCCGTGTGTCGTGAGCGGCGGCAGAGGGAAATTAAACAGGAGATGAGCGGCAGCACCTTTTTGCACGGCTAGCATGGGCTGGAACCAAAAAAATTATCCCCCGATTATATCCACATGACAAGAGATAAAATTATCTGGTCCTTATGCCAAAGTACGGCAATGGGGACAAGTAAATCCCCGTTTAACATAACGAGTAGACATATATCCCCGTCCGTAGCATGGAGCCAAATGAAAGATAAAAAATTATGCTTTTTTGACATTTGAAATGAACAATAATATCCTAGTTCATTGGACGTGGGTTTAAGTTTATATTCATACAAAAAAATCTTTGCAAGTCTAACTCCGATTTTATCTACTGTGGATATTATATCCGCCGGTGAGCCATGCTCGAAGGGTGGATAAAACTAAGCGAGGGGATAAACATTTTCTCCTTTCCCCGGGGATAAAATTGTCTCCTGCCTATGCTAGCCCTGCTGATAACAACTGAAAATATAAAAAAACTGCGGTTACAAAGCCGCCTGCCAAGCGTGGCCATTGTGACAAGTATCTCTCCCCCCCCCCCCCCCCCCTATGAGACACTTATGTTCACCAGTGACTTATGATAAAGGCCTTTCTTACGTATAAAAATAAATATAAGAGCCCGATTACATATAAATTATTATGTAGTAACATGTCATAACATGCTATTTGTAGAAATTACGTATTTAGTAAAATGAGTTTTACGCTTTTTAATTCGAAAATTAATATTAGTCACTTGTAACTTAATTGTTTTTTGTTTTTTTTGTAAGTTATAGAATGTTACAAAATGTATATAAATTCAATTTATTTTATCGTTCAGTAAGGATTCTAAGTTTAAAAAAGTCATACATTATTATTGGGTGACTAATTGACGCAAAGGTTTGTAAATTCAACAGTTAAAATTTGCTCTTTTCAGACATACCTGCAAGCCTGTTTATGGAAACATTATGTACAACAGAAATTTCATTATATTTTGATTTACAAAGCAATGGAGTTGCCTTACAGTAACAAATACACCAACAAACACGCTCACACATTATTTAATAACTATTTAACTACACATTCAGTACCTAACTCTAATTTAGATTTTCTATGGTTATATATACACAATATACACACTAATTTTTCTACAGTTCGACTAATCGCAGTATTGAAGACTTTTATTTATGTTTGTATAATGCATCACATCAATGCTTCTATGAAACATTTTCGCTTTGATGCTTAGGTTAACAGGTGCATTAAAATAATATTAAAATATAATTTACCTTTGAACATTATTTAAAATCACAAAAAAGTTATACTTACCTATTGTAAGAAAACTAATCCCAAGGAAGGATTTTTTTAAAGTCTTAGTGTTTATGAAGCCCTAGTCGAAATCTGGACATATTTCGTATGTCGTAGCAAATTAAACAGCACCGATGACTCTTGTGAATATATAAAAACGTACATAATTTCGACTACAACCTATAAAACGACTTCGAAGTCAATTAAAATTAATCATAAATAGGAATACATTGAACGTAATAATTTGGAAGCCATTACAAATATTAATTAATTATGAATATTCCAGCTAATTATATAGTAATTAATCCCTTAAAGTAGTTTATGATTTTATATTCTAAACAAATATTTACTACATTTATTACAAAGGATATGTTAGCTAAACAAACATACAAGATAACATTGTGAAAATAATTTCGAAAATATTTTTATAAATACGAGATCTGTTAAGGAATATAAGCATCACATTATTTCATACAAATACGATATGCAAATAAAATAAATAAAAAAATATATAAAAGAAAATTTTGCTAATCTATACGGAATTCAATATATTTATAACATTAATATAGTGTTCAGTATAACATTAATGGGTATTAAATTTAATCTAGGTTAACGTTATTCAATTAATTAGTATGTTTTATTGAATCGAAGAACAATTGTACACAATTATGTCAATGGTGTAGAGTGTTTAAACATACCTACCTCAGACCAATAAAGAAAATAGACTGAGCGATGTGTACATTATTTCAAGTGACGCCGAAACCATGCTCAACTTCTTGACACACTCCACGCACTAATCTTTCTTCTTTCTTTCTTTACCAGCATGCATAAGTTCACTGCTAGATGCACACATATGCACATAAAACCATGTTGTTGATTGCACATGATTTTACGTCATTATGTGTATGCAAAAATATTAGTGGGTTTTCTTCAATAAGTTTAACATGGTTTTGACTTAGTTTCGATCAGTTCGTCTCCCGTCCTTTGTTGGCCTGAGAAACATATTGAAATAAATATGTATGCTTACTTTTCATGTGTAAGCCAAACATATTCTTTTGCCTTTGTAATATAAAGAAATATAATAATATATTATGCTGTTTATACGAAAAATGAGACTATGGGAAAAGACAGAAGATTTCGAAGCCCTCGATAGATAGATGGTATCCCCTTGTATAATAATAAGTCCGATGTAAAATATATAGCATTATAAACGTCTGGTACTGCGGTCGACATATTATATGACATGGCGATTATAGCAAACTCTTCATACGATTGAAGAGGTCCACGTCCAGCGGAGAATTATAAAGGACTGTTTTTTTAAATTCATATGTAAAGGGCTTTGTCGCTGATGCGATTATGCCGCCCTGGTAGTTACTAAGGACTGTTAAAGACAAAAAATGCAATTAACTGTGATCACTTAGTGAGACATTGTTAAATTCTGTAATTATACATAAATTCATGTATATTTTTAAATTTTACACATCGCATTAGAATGCAATATTAAAAAAGCTAATATGAGATTATACAATGCACTGAATTATTTAAACATTGATAAGTTTGATATGTGTTCAATAGACGCGCCTTTATATTAACATAGTGTTAGAAAATAATATACTAATTCCAATATAGAATTCCATTTCAAATGGCCTGCACTCCATGTAATACTAAAACCAATGTCCAATACTAAAACTGTTTGTTTTCACAATTTGCAATTTATTCAGTAGCGTATTCAGTTTAGTTTATATCAAAATCTTTTTTGTTTGTAATTGACTTGAGCTTACATATATTTTTTCCATACAAGAAGTGTATTTCGATTTTTAACTACCTAATCAAAAGAAGTTTACAACAAATCTCTGTAATATTTTGTTACTGAATGTACACAATTTAAAAATAAAACAGCTCTGCTGTGAGGCTATCGCAATCAATTCGCCAGAAATAATACTATAAACTTATGTAAGTAATAAATTATATGATAACTCGGAAAATTAAGTAAAATGTAAATAAATAAGTTATTTAAAGTATTATTATATGTACTTATAGGTACTATATAGGTACTTAAGAAATGTTTTTGTTACTAAAGAGAGAGAAATTAAATGCAAGTGAAAAAAGTGCAGAACAGCGCACCTCTTAATAAACGGTTGTATAGAAAAAAAAATGCTTAAAATTGGCAAAACGAGGAGGAAACAATAATTCTAATCTAAAATGCTTTGTAAGTTATTTACAAAAGGCTCAATTTCATCAGTATTATTTATTGTGGTGTTTGTTCTGTTATAGGAATTAACAAAATATTGAAATTCGAATTACAAATTATGAAAATGTTGCGCCAATTTAATACATGATATTTAACATTAATTTATTTGTGGTGTTACTGAGTGTATACAATCTTACATATTACAATAAAATATAAATTTATTACATTCAACATATCTTGTGAATTTAATTTAAAAAATAATATAATTTAATTATAATGTATTAATTTATATTGGCTGTTCGATATAAATATTTTGACGAGATAAATTCACAGTTAGTTCTTGAATAATAAAATAATTGTGATGGATTGTTGGACTCGATTCCGCGTTACTGGCAACACTATACACACAACATTTTCATACCAACCTCTATTCACAGGGCAGTGTAAATCTTTAACTTACTTCGAACCGCACCGCTTTCTTTCAAATTATTCATACCTGTCAGGATCTGATGTTCTTAGATATGGTTTTCGTCTTTAGCGATTTCGACTGGTTTGTCTACTCCCCGGTAGAGAGGATTTTTTCCCTTTATCGGAAACGGATGTGCCTCCGTGTTGAACACCCATTCGTCGAGAGGCAGCAGGGTGTCATCAGAGAACAGGAGGTATAAGTACTGAAACGAAACATACACGTAAATAACTCTAATATTTATTTCTACAATACATTATAAATAATGGATTAAGAAAATACTAAGAAAGCAAATAAAAATAATTAATGTTATTATAAAATATAATATAATTTAATATTATACAGGCCATGTCGAGAGAATGAATGAAGAACGATTGACGAAAAAAGTGTATAAGGCGAGTGTGAATGAAAGTGTTGGAAGGGGTAGACCTAGGCGGACATTTCTAGACCAAATCAGGGACGTCTTGAAAAAAGGCCAGGTCAAGAGTACCCTAAACCGTAGAGCATGTATGAAGGGAATAATGAAAGTGGAGGAAGCGAAACAAGTATGTAAGGATCCTAGCTAGTGGAAAGAAGTGATCTCTGCCTACCCCTACGGGAAAGAGGCGTGATTATATGTATGTATGTATTATACATATTATCATATTGTACAGGGTTATTTTCCAAAGAGTAGTCAAATTTTAAACTTTTTTTTATAGGAGATTGAGCATACGAGCACACGGCTCACCTGATGGTAAGTGACTACCGCCGCCCATGAACAACTGCAACACCACACTAGGTGAATTGCAGATGCGTTGCCGGCCTTTTAAAAAGGAGTAGGCTCTTTTCTTGAAGATACCCAAGTCGTATCGGTCCGGAAACATCGCTGGTAGTAATCGATTCCACAAAGAAGTCGTGCGAGGAAGAAAACATCTTCTAAATCGCACAGTGGTGGACCGCCAATCATCCAGATGATATAGACGGTATCGCGAGTTTTGTCGGGATGTACGTGGGGAAACTGAGCGGCTGGAATTAGTCCGAACAATTCCTCAGAGCACTTCCCGTGGTACATGCGATAAAACTTAAGCTCAAATATATAAATAATGATATACTGTAATTGCAGTTTTTGAAAATACGAGTAAATAAGGCTTTTAATTTTATTTGAAATTATTCCAAATTGAATGTGGTTTATGGGCAAGTTAAATATTTTGCCTACCGATCGACCCTTATGTATGCGTGCGCAGTAAAATTAGTTCAAATAATGCATTACCAGGCATTTTGAATTTAAAAGACAAAAAGGACAGTAAGTTTCAGATTATTTTAATTAATTTTTCTTCACCATTTACCTCTATTACTTATTCTGAACCTTCTCTGCAAATTTGGCCGGTTATTGCAAGATAACCGTGTATTTAAAATCAGCTAAGCCACATGAAATTATTATATTATTAATTATTATTAATTATTTCCCATCCTATGGTCTCAAGTTAGCAGTAGCAGTTACAACAGAAAACAATGTGCCAACTGTGTTACTTGACTAGCATTTCGTAATAGCTGTGACCAATATTTTGAAAAAGATACACGTCTAGCACTGAACTATTACAAAGTAATGTGTGTGTAAAACAATGGCTGGGAAGGAATGTGCAAAAAAAAGTTCCAAGGACTTGTAAAGTTTGTTAAGACTTAACCTGCACAAGGTTACATAGATTTCTCTGGTTCAATCACCGTATTAGAATAAAGACCCACCAATGGGACTTTCTGAACTGTTATTTTTACATGGGCCGTGACAGATTTAATTTTACCTTAAGTGTCTCAGCGAGGAAGAAGCTCTGTTGGACGTCATCACCTTGAGGTTTCTGATGGTAGACGTTCACAAGACCGGTGTAGCCGCCCTCCACTCGGCAGTGCTTCTCGAGGGCCTGTAATATTAAATTATTCATATAGGAAACTGCACAAGTTTTGAGCGCTTGACAACAAAGGACATCGGTCAAATACGACCTGACCAAAATATGAAACGACCATCAATGATTGATACGTCAAAAAATAGTGACATAGGTTCATATTAAATTACGGAGTTCAACTTATTATATTGGAGCCGGTAAAATAATTTAGCTTTGTAATGAAAAACCCCATTTCCTTACAACTTTTTATAGGTTTTGAACGCACCTAAACCCGTCCCGGTTTTATCTGTGGTACACGTTTCATCATAAAACTAAAATAACACTACCATTATGAGTTTAATTTTTTTAAATACTAGATTTTATTTCAGATTCTATAGGTAAGTATTCCAAAATAAGTTGCAAATGATAGGTTGACAATAAATATAGAATGAACTAATACTTAGGACGGAACGTATTATGAGTGTTTCTATGCAGACTGTGGTATTATGACACGAGAGCTGTCAAAGCGTGAGCAAAAGTCAAAACACCTGTGTCTCAGATAAGTATCTGAGATGATTTTTAGAGAAGATTTTTGTGGTTTTAGCCAATGACTTGTTTTATTTAGTTCAGTATATATTACTGCATAGTTTTCATATCAATTGTTACAGCTGAGGTTGTAGTCATGGCTGCAGTCATGGCTACATCATAACCTCAAAAGTGACGAAATAAATAAGTGTAACGTCCTATAATCCTAAATAATATATTTTCAATTTAGGATTGAGATTGTGCCCAGGGAGAACGGATTAATCCATGTACTAGTCATGTTCGCGATATTTATAGCCAGGTCACTGCATGTATGGGCCGTGACCGATGTTCTTTGATAGAACTAATATTATATAGTATAGGTTTTTCTATTAAGGCGAACGCTCTTTTTTTTTTGCTAATTAATATTTTTGTATTCTAATTGTTTAATTGCATATTCTATTCTGCCTACGATAATTGCTTGCTTTTATTGCCTAAAACATAAAAAAAATATAAATAATGAAAGTCACTATTTTGTTTAATTATTATTGGTTCGGAAAAAACCTCTGTCCTGGAAAGAACCAGCAAGAAACCCAGCGGGACTTAAAAAATAATTTAAAATTAAAAATTTTGTACAACCGACTTCAATATAAATTATTAGATTCATTAGATTAGAATCATCGAAATCGGTTCACCCGGTAAGAAGTTATGAGATAATACAAATAAAAAAAAATACAGTCGAATTGAGTATCGGCTCCTTTTTGAAGTCGGTAGAAAACAGTTAACAGCTTACAATAATTTAAATTCATCACCAGCCATCAAAGAAGAAAAGTGTACCTTTATTATTTTGTAACATATTATATACAATTCAAACTGCCAGTTAAGTGTTAATAACAAATTAACCGAATCAGATCATGACGTTGCAATGGTTTTTGAGAAATATTTTACTGATATTCCGATATTAACCACTAAGTCACTGAATTCTTCTCCTGCGGTCGCCGAATCATTACTTAAACAAAATGTAAATGCGTGTACAAAGAATTTTACATTTCATAAAGTATCATCAAAAGATATTGTAAAATATTTTAAAACTATTGATGTTAAGAAAACTGCGGATCTGTGGGGGATTTCCGTTAAAGTTATTGCGTCTATAATAGATACAATCGCACCTCATTTAGCTGTTATTTTTAATACTAGTATCGAATCTGGTGTGTTTCCTGATTTAATGAAGTATAGTAAAGTAATACCTTTATTTAAATCTGGTAGTACATTAGACCCCGCCAATTTTAGACTTATTTCTGTACTACCAACACTTAGTAAGATTTTTGAAAAAAATATTCTTGATCAAATGTTAAATTTCTTTAATATAAATAATTTACTTCATAAAAATCAGTTTGGTTTCACAAGGGGTCGCTCGACAACTGATGCCGGTGTTGAGCTGATTAAATATATATTTAATGCATGGGAGAATTCACTTGGCTTTGGGTATATTTTGTGACCTATCCAAAGCCTTCGATTGTGTTCACCATGAAACATTAATCAGGAAACTTCAACACTACGGTGTAAGAAGTGATGCTCTTAAATGAATTATTTCATATTTAAGTAAGAGAACGCAAAAAGTTGTCATTAACAGTATGAGTTCTTCCGGGTCGATGGTACAGACGGGCGTGCCTCAAAGCTCAATTTCGGCCCCTTTCTGTTTCTTGTATACATTAATGACTTACCATACATAGTAGGAGATAACCATTATATAGTATTATTTGCAGATGACACTTCTTTAATTTTCAAATTAAGCCGACAATTGCTAAAATATGACGAAGTAAATAATGCTATATCTAAATTAGTAAATTGGTTCAACGTTAATAATTTGCATTTAAATGGCACTAAAACGAAATGTATGAAATTTATGACTCCAAATGTCAAACAATTAAATACTAATGTAATTTTAAATGGGGAGAAACTGAGTCTTGTAAATATCACCCTTTTTCTTGGAATCACACTAGACGCGAAGCTTCGATGGAGCCCCCATATATCAAAACTAGCAAGCAGACTTAGTTCTGCAGCATATGCCGTAAAAAAGATTAGAAGTCTAACTAGTGTTGAAACAGCTAGACTAGTTTACTTTAGCTATTTCCATAGCATAATGTCGTATGGTATTTTGCTATGGGGACACGCAGCTGACACTGACATTATATTTGTTTTACAGAAGAGGGCCATAAGAGCAATTTATGATTTAAAGCCTAAAGAGTCGCTGCGACAAAAATTTAAGGAAATTAATATATTAACTTTGGCCTCTCAATACATTTATGAAAATGTAATGTAGGTACACAAAAATAAAAGTAGTTTTACAAAAATAAGTGATATTCATTCTGTAAATACTAGGAACAGACACAAGCTAGTAGTACCAGTTACTCGACTCCATCGAGTCAGTAATTTATTCTTTGGGCGATGTATACGCTTTTACAACAAAATTCCAGAAAATATACAAAATTTGTCCTGCTCAAAGTTCAAAAACTTTATTAAACTAAGTTTGTATAAAAAGGGTTATTATAGTATTAAATAATTTATAGATGATAATAACCCCTGGAAGTGAGGTGATCGCTCCCAAGCTATTTCTAATTTGTTGTGTTGTTAATTTGTGTAACATACATGATTGTAAGCTGTTATTTAAAAAAAAGGTCCCGCTGGGTTTCTTGCTGGTTCTTCCCAGGACAGAGGACTTTTTCGAACCAGTGGTAATTATACAAAAGAGTGACTTTCAATAAGTATTATTTATAATCTATATTGAATAAAAAAGTTTCTGTTTCTGTTTCAATACAATAACAATAAAAATCAAATAGAGTGAGACCACAATGAATGTCAAATATTTAAAGCACTAGAATGAAGGTATTTAAAGTACAATCAAGCGCATTAGAGCCCTGTGTGACTCCTGTAGACCGCTTGTTAAAAACTCGGCAATTTGGCCGCTTACCTGTTTATTGAAGAGTGAAACTTCTTCATAGACGTTGTGCAGAAATAAGTGGTATTAAAAAAAGTTACGTTTATTTAACCTACTTATGTAAAATATAAAATAAAAGAAGATTGATATGTCTTAAGGAAGTTTCACTTCGTACGTGTGTACAATTACTCGCACAATTTTTTTTTAATTTAAAAGGTAACCTATCTCTACATTAATAGGGAAATATAAATAAATATCTTTTTAAAAATCACGAATCCTAGAAAGCAAATTTTTTGGTTTTTGGTTTCAAGAAACCGGTTTTCGTATTCATATAGGACTATCAGGCCTATATTACCTGAACGGCCTCCCAGCCCCAGTCGCGGTATTTTTGGTCCTTGGTGAGTCGCCACATGATGAAGTAGCTCTCGAATGTCTCGGGCCGCAGGAGGTACACCTTCTCGTTGCTCTTCTGCGCTCGCGCCTCCACTGCACCAGAGAATCTTAAACATAGTAAAGAACCATTAGAGGTGTAAGGGGAAAACTCAATACAAGACAGACGAGCAGTCGGACCGCTTTGGCAACGATTTGATTGCGGAAAATCAATTTCAAAATGTTACGCACAAATATTATAGTTTGTGGCGGCGCTGTCGTCGCGCCACAAGCGAAACCTATCGAAGCCTAAATCACGCTAACAAAGTTCCGATGTTAAAGCATTATATATAAAATAGCTCCTAGTTACCACTCGGAACTTTGGCCGCTCCCCGAGCAGAACACCTTGCCCGGCGGGAGATCTCCCTTTTCCTTCCACCCGCCACAAGTTCATCATCAATACAGCCTTGCCTCATGGAGAGGCATGCCCTTATATTTATTATTTACCATACTTGCCACGCTTGGCAGACGTTTTGGCAACCGTAGTGCATTATTATTTTTAGTTGTTGTAAGAAGATGCTGCTGCCAATCTCATGATCCATTTCCTTCTCACGACACCGGGCGAGGCGAGAAAGATATTATTCTGCGCTCACCAACCTTTCTGTCAAGCGCGGTGACTATGGGCAAATGTTTCAAGAAACTAGAGGACAGTTTAGAATAGCTGTTTTAAATGTTAATGACTAAAAGGGCTATGACTTGAAAGGAAAGGACAATAATTGGCAATTTTATTTTTTTACTATAGCAGATGGCAAAACGGATAACTTTTTATGGTTGTGATTTCATAAAGTAATGCAAAAACCCAAGAATGTATGAATGGGCACATACCTCTCACATCGTAAGATAAACAATATACGTCTAGTGATGGTTGGTTGATTGCACATATCCTTGAAATATATTTTATATCTCACACGGATCATGTTTTTTCACTTGCACTATGATGCGTGATAATGTTAGTAACGTCCTTTGGCACCAATAAGTAATCAAAAATCTAATCAATTAAAATAAATAAGAAACAAGAAATTTGTATACAAAGATCTATACTAACAAAATAGTATGTTGGAAGCCTACTGGAAGAAGGGAAGATGCTTACTTCTTTACGGTTTTTGCGAGCGTCATATTGGATTACGATAAAAATATAGCTTATGGACCCAGTTCCATCTACACCATGAGGGTAAAGCCCGTGTCCCGTGCACCAGCACGAACCCAAGGCGACTGGCGTGGGCCCCGTAAGCGCATGCCTATAATTTACTTAAATAATATTTTGTTTATTAATTTAAATAACGACCAAAATCACAGGTTACGTTGTGTCTAAAATACCAGGAGAACATAAGGCAAGTGAGTACTTACTTGAAGGCCTCAGGTCCGAGCTTGGTCTCCGAGCGTATGTAACTTTCGTGGCACGTGTGCGTCAGCTTGCGGGCTACGTCCATGTAACGTTCCGACTCAGAGTTGTCGAGCGTGGTTGAAGCGAGGGCAAACATACCACCTAAAACCAATAGGAGATTATATGAATGAAGGCATTAAACTCGCTTTCGTTTCGTCGTCCTTCTTTATCTTATAGGTGATGTAAGAGATATTTCGAAAAACTATAGTGGTGATTGTCAGATCACTTTAAACTGCGCTTAAAATTTCTACATTAATAAAGGAGAGCAGCTTATAAGGTGCAAGACGAGGTTTAGTGCTGTAGTAGTGGCGACTGTTAGCTGGTGGACTGTTGATTTATTCCTATCTATTATTATTGTTTTTACTTCCAATGACGAAGTTATTGAATCTACGTATTTCAATATATTTTAACCACAAGAATAATTATTTCGAAAGTTAAGGGAAGTTTGTTTGGTCTTTGAGTCAAGATGGATTTTGTAGAGTTAACGTAGCAACAGTTCCATACATTTTATTATATATCCTTTCTACTAGATTCCACTGAACTATCCTTATAACATAAATTGTATGGATGTAATGGAATCAACGAAATTCAAATATGCATCAAAGCCATTACTGTTGTATATCAAACAAGTTTTAAATTTTACAAATAAATATTTAGATGGCTCCTGTTATTTAAATATTTTCAATGAAGATTTTTAAGATAATATCGGTAATTTTTCAGATAAATTTCAGTACACTTAATTTTAAATGTATAAGGTTTGGTTTATAGTATGCCTCAACTTATTTTTCAAATGGTCAATCTCATTTGAGTGCTGCATTCATTCTAATTAACAAACGAGATTATGATAACCGACTGTATTCTATCATATTCATATTTATATTCTAACATACTGGTAATAGGGAACAGCGTTACTAATGTGAAAGTGATGGCTGTGTATTTAAAACCTAAATACTAAAAGTGGTATGCGTAATTGCTTAAATCTTTCATCATGAAAAGACCTACATACATCCAGGCGAAATTTTAAATGTGAATTTGATTTAGATATGTTTGTTGTAATTGCTGAGTGAGCAGGGTTACTGACCGGAGAAGCAGGACAGATGGTCCATCTTCTCCTCCAGGATGCGGCCGTACTTGAGGTCGGCGAGGTAGGCGAGGCCGGCGGGCGACACGCGCAGCATCTTGTCGAGCGCGGCGCGCATGGCGGCGTCGAACATGGCGCGCGCCTGCGCGTCCGCGCGCCCCGACACCAGCCACGCCTTCAGCAGGTACTCGTAGAACGAGTCGCCCAGCGCGCCCAGCGACATGTGCCCTGACAACAAACCACGCAATACTGTACTATACTTGTCATTATGTTATGTCGCCCTGCTAGCTCAGGGGCTACTTGTGACCAACTTTGGTTGACAACTTCGGCGGCTCGCCGATGAAAAAAAACAATCGTGGGGAAAAAAATTAATAAATAAATATTTCGAAGATACGGGAAGTGCGGTAGACTAGCTGATCCATATCCCTTCCAAAAATTAAATGAAGCCTGTGCGTAGCTGTGATGTGTTCTTAATTGTCACAGTCCCGCATACGTCGTTTGCGGGACTGTGACAATTAAGACATTGTATTGAAAATATTGGTGGGCGATATTCAGAGTTTCCCTGCGTGGTAAAATACGCAATGAAGAAATCCGTAATTGAGCTGTTAGTAAGCTGAAGTGGCAATAGATCGACGGCAAACGATTAATATAACTCGAAGAACATAACCAATGATGGAAATAGGTTCAGAATGTGACCTCGAACTTCTAAGCGAAGTGTTAGTGGATGATGCCACGGACCTGTGTTTTGTGCCAATCCTTGATATATTCCACAGTGAACTTTCGAGGAGTTACACGCTAATTTCCTCATCTCTAATGAAGTAATAACAATTTCACAAAATAATTTCAGAATTTATTTATTTTAAGCTGCCCATAAATTATGGTCGCCTTTTCCATTGTCGTTCATCGAATTCTAAGGCATCGCAGTAAGCCTAATAGACTTAATTCTCCGCTGCTGGGTGTGAGTACCAGACACACAGAGGAAATAGTAATTAATACATTTACACACTAAGTACTTGGGCACAGAGACACAGATTAATTAATTTATTTTAAATTCTCATAAGACAAAAAAGAAAACAATTTCTATTCGGATGAAATATGGCATGCATAAAGGATACGTTTTATTACAAAAAATAATAGCCTCCACGGGAGGATACCATAACTCAATAAGCGACTACTGTACTGCTATTTTAGTGCAGTCGACGCTACTACAAATTCTTCTTTGAAAGTAGTTTTAGCGTCTATCTAACAGTGTTTCTTTTTTTTACTTTTAACACGTATAATCGAGGGACTCTGCTTGTCCTACTATAATGTGACTCTGGTTAAAGTGGTTATGACTAAGGTATAAAATCCTTACATTACAGTCATGATTTCATTTATATTGAGAAATATTAAATAGGAATAACCGAAAAGAAACATTGAAAATTGAAAAAAAAAAAACATGTCGGCATACAGTATTTGAATTACTTCACTATGATAAAACCATACTAACTCTGTCCCCATTGGCCGGTGCGCGGGTTGATGAAGTTCGGGTACAGGTCGCCTGGCTTCTCAATGTTATTGAGGACCTCGCGGATACGTTCCACTTTTTTTCTGTAAACTGAAACATAATTCCTTGTTACATACCTTCTGCATCACGGTTTTACTAGATATCATGCAAGCGCAAGCCTTTGGGGAATATTTTTTTTATAGGATAAGGGTGACAAACGAGCACACAGTCCACCGGATGGTAAGTGGTTGCTGTGGCCCATAGACATCTACATTTATCCTCGTTTGCGAATCAAAATGCAGATGCGTTGTTACCCGTGAGGACTAAGATGGAATGCCTCGTTTCCAATAAAAAGGGTCTCTGGTTCTCTACATTCACCATACGAAACACAGCACTGTTAAGCTGCTATTTTACGCTGGTATTCTGTGAGAGCGTGGCCTTCCCCGGGCGAGCCGACCCATTCGTGCTACAACTATACTATTAATATAGCTGCTGCATGGCTCTACCACGTATAAACATGTATTAACATCAGGTGAGCCGCATGGTTGTTTGCTTGCTATAAAACAAGGCCTAAGTCCAGCAATGGATTCTTACGGAATGTTGTGATGAAATAAAATATATTGTGACTGTCTACTGATACAGCCTCTAACTGTCCTTAGTCACTAATATTGCCTACCTTTGAACTTATCAAAAAGTTACACAGCAACGCCTTCGTTAATATCCTTATCGTCGTAAATAGCGTCAGTAGTCTAATGGCAGGGCGCGGACCGCGAATTCGAAAGGTCGTGGGTTTGAATCCACCATTCAACTACTGTCGTGAACCACTTCTAACACAAGCATTTTAAGCTTACCAGAAGTGGTTAAAGGGAATATTAGTAATGTTTAATAGCATTACTAGTATTTAAAAAAAAATCGACAGCAAAGCTTATCATTATTATATGAAAATCGAACTCAAGACATAATTCAATATTTCGTTAAAATTATGTCTAATATTTGTATCCTTCCTCATCGTCATTGATACAGTCATATGTTCAACTTTTATCGCTTGTATATATTGATAATATACTTCTTACCATCACGGCCAGTGACGTCACTTAAATATGTGAACTCCATATGTAGTGTGCCGATCTCCGACAGAATGCTATTCGGTCCCGCCCAGTGATACTGGCGGCTCGCCTGAAACAAACGAATTATTATTCCATCCATCCATCCATCCATTACAGCCTATAAAAGTCCACTGCTGAACATAGGCCTTCGCATAGATTGCCTCATTAGGGAATTTTGGCCATAGTTCCCAGGCTTGGCAGGCTGTTGGCAGTTTTTTATAATTTTGTGTTGTTATCAGGAAGATGGTGGTGCCTATCTCCTGTTTCTGTTTCCCTGTGTCGACTCCTACGACATCCTCGGGACAATATGGGGTAGTGGATATTTTTAAACCGCCACTATTCGATTAATATTACTAAGCAAATGTATCTGTGGTCAACTGCGTAATGTTTCTTTACGACAATATCGTGGCTAAAGACAATGCATTCTGAGAGCATTCGACCCAATTAAATAACGACACGGCCCGTTTCTAATGACTGTGGCAAGAAGATTTTGCCGTTAATAATAACAAATTAGTTAGACGCACGCACTTTGAAAGTTTCTCATTTCAAATTGTCGCTGATAGTATAACTACAATACCTCGTTACCAAAAAATGAGATCTCTGATTCTAATATCGTATCAGACGGAACACAGCAGCATCAGGTCACAATTTTACGCTGATATTCTTTCTGTGTGAGCGTAGCCCTCCGATCAAGATGACCCAACGGCTGCGGCAATAAAAAGTCTGCGGCACGACTCTACCACGTAAAATCATACATTACACAAGTACATACATTTCGCAAATAAATTTACGGTAAGAGCACCCAGTGCAGACCACAAACCGAGTTAGTAATCGTTTCAAAGCAACCGCAAAGTTTGCTTCGTTATAATTCCGAGCGATTCATTAATTAGCGACGACTCGCCTATGTCAAAATACATCGCTTTTATTAAAAGGGCCAGGGCCACCGGCAATAAGGAGCAAGACTCACCAAGTACAATACCCATACTAATTAGAATTAGTGTTTTGAAATGTTTGTGAGAATCAAGGCGTCCGGTAACAAAGTTTAAATGTCTTACCGGATACCAGTCAGACTGGAAATTCAAGCACATAATTAATAAAAGCAAGTGTTTTTAACAGACGTATTCAACAGAGCAATAAGCGATGTTTACAAAAATTGTCTATCGCGAACGTGTAAGTGTAGAAAAGATTTCGATTGTCATTTGATGAATTTTCAAGGGTTTGTAACATTTATTAAAAATAATACCATTAAAATTTCCGTGTAGAAAATTCATCACCGTTTTTCTCCCGTGGATGAATAAGAGGTGACTCAGGGTTATGAAAGAAAGATTTTGCTTATTTTACCGCGTTTAATTTTTAAACCAAAAAATTCTATTTATTTATTTTGTTGTGAAAAACAAAACGTTCATTGAAGGCAGTTCAAATCTCTGACTGATAAGAAATAACTTTACCTTTGTAGGACATTTGTACGTGGTAGAGCTTCGCTGCAGCTATATTATGGTTGTAGCTTGTAGCACAAATGGGTCGGGTCGACCTGGGTAGGATCACGCTCTCACAGGGTACCAGAGTAAAATAGCAGCTTAATGCTGTTGTGTTTCGTATGGTCAGGAACCGGAGACCACTTTTACTGGATACAATACGAGGTATACCATCTTAGTTCTCTGAGGTGACAAAAAATCTGCATATTGATTATTAATCGAGGATAAATGTAGATGTCTACTACATATACTATAATATCCACTACAATATCCACTTAACATCAGGTGGACTGTGCGCTCGTTTGTCACTCTTATTCTATATAAATAAACATCTTTTCTGGAAAACCACTCGTGGCGTTTTCAGATTTTACAAATAACCATAAAAACTTAGGATATGTTTTTATTTTATTTTCTAAATGTTCAATAAGGCGAAGGTTCAAAAGTAGTTTGTCATGCATTTTACATTAGCCATAGAACTTAAATTTTCTTCCCAGTTCTTAAATTCTATTTATGAACAATGAGTTAGGAAGAAAAATGTATTAATTCGACGAAATAAATATTATAAATATATTTGCGTGAATTGTTTGCTTATTAAAAAACAACGCAACGTCAATAAAAAACAACGTTTTTGCATGTTTATCTTTTTTTTAATTAGACTATAGACGTCCCACTGATAGACACAGGCCTCTCGAAGTTTTCTTTCACAGCCGAGCGTAAAACATCAGCATTTTAAAATTCTAATTAACATTTCGCTCACTAAGATATTTATAGCGAGCGCTTAGCCCTTAAGCTAGTAAATTCGGGTGAATAGGCACAACTTTGAACTTCTACACTGTTTTTCTTACATATATTGCATACAAGTTGACAGTAAAACACTTTGATATTGTGAGTATTGTTGTAGTTTATCAAATACTAATGCTTCAAACGTGTAAAAACATGTAAATTATTTGTATTTAAAAAAAAAGTAGGCGGTTTCTATTTACCGGGACTCCGGGGTGAATAGATACGACATAGGTGTGAATAAAGAAAAAATGCTAGGGTTGTCAAATTTGCTTTTGTTGTAGTATGTAGGTTGTGAGTCAAATAAAAGAAAACATAACTACATCAAAATTGTCATTATAACAAATAATTAGTTAATAAATGTGATATTTAAACAATTACATATTATACTAAAAATATTAGAGTAATTTAACTGCTTTGTAATAAAATAATATAACGAGGTGGTATAAAAATCAGTATTACTTATTTATAAAATTATGTAAGACATAATTGCGAGGTTTGGAGCTGATAACTTGCGTCACACCTATTCCGCACCGTTTAGATACTTTTTTAACTCATATATCGAACGTCTCTGTTAACAGTGGTAGAGCCACGCGGCAGCTTTTGTTGTCGCACGGATGGGCCGGCTCGAACCGGGGTGGTACCACGACCTCACAGAATACCAGCGTGAAGTAGAGGTTTACCTCTGCGTTTCGCTTGGTGAGTGCAGGTGGCCGGAGGCCTTTTTTACTGGAAATGAGGCATTCCATCTTAGTCTTCACGGGTGACAACGCATCTGCATTTTGATTCGCAAACGAGGATAGATGTAGATGTCTATGGGCCGCAGCAACCACTTACCATCAGCTGGACTGTGTGCTCGTTTGTCACCCTTATCCTATAAAAAAAACAATAAAATACAAATATAATACAAATAATATTCACCTACCAGATAGAACTAATTTATATGAGCACACTAAGTATATTTACTGCAGGAACTTCTTTCTGGAATAATGGTAAAAACCTTAAGTATTTAAAATTTTAATGTAACAGAAATGTCCAAACACACATTTAACATTTATAATAGAAATGGGCTTTTAAATACCTTAAGTATAGTTAAAACGTTTGTTATTTTAGTTTCAATTAACTTCCTAAATTAATTCATGAAGTAAAATACATGGAGCAAATAGTTTTTGACAGCCCTAAAAATCATGTTTCTATTAACCTCTTTTACGTTTCTAATAACCTCTCATTCGTATCTATTCACCCCTTTCTTCGTTTCTATCAACCCCAAAGGCGTTTTTATTAAAATATTTTTTTTAAAAATACCAGTATCTTGATTTTACTACATATATAAAAGAATAAAATCGTTAAATATCGATTCTCACTTTTGTATTAATAATAGATGAGAAACTTAACTGTCTAAATAAGCAAAGTTGCAACAAGGAAACACTGAAGCATATGATGTTTAACTAAAAGTTTTACACAGCATAAAACCCCTTGTACTCACACGTTTATAATAACCGTCTTTTTCTTTACTGTCATCAAAATTGACACAAATTTAAAGGTTGCCAAAATAAAGGGAAAATGTTGGCAAATAACAAACAGCAGAAATAAACAGACGTTCTCGAGCAGTAGATAAACCTAGAAATAACTTTATCAAATAAAAACACACGTTTATAATAACCGTCTTTTTCTTTACTGTCATCAAAATTGACACTAATTTAAAGGTTGCCAAAATAAAGGGAAAATGTTGGCAAATAATAAACAGCAGAAATAAACAGACGTTCTCGAGCAGTAGATAAACCTAGAAATAACTTTATCAAATAAAAACACACGTTTATAATAACCGTCTTTTTCTTTACTGTCATCAAAATTGACACAAATTTAAAGGTTGCCAAAATAAAGGGAAAATGTTGGCAAATAATAAACAGCAGAAATAAACAGACGTTCTCGAGCAGTAGACAAACGTAGAAATAACTTTATCAAATAACCAGACTTGTCACCTCACGATTTCCATTCACCCCATTTTTTCACACAGTACCACGGCTCTAACGTACTACCGCAGAATTTTATGATTCATATAATAAATTAAAAAAATAAATGTGAACCATAATTCTTTATATTGAAATTTCCTTAAGATTATAAAATGCGATACTCCATTTCACATACCTTAGTAGAAGGGTTGATAAGGGAATAGGGCAGGCCCGTGGGAGTTTCAAACGCAGGCAGTAAGGCATCAGCCACTTCAGCCGCCTTGTCCCTGAACACTGTGTCACCAGTGAGCGCGTAGCACGAGAGCAATCCACCCACGAACCTAATCGTAGTCTCGAACACGGAAAGATCTGAATCCTGAAAATAAAAGTATAAAAAATTAACAAATTGAAGATGATTTACCCTTCCGTCTGTCAAATTTTACATTTTATGAGGAAAAAAATTTTCAGGGTTTATTGACTCTGTCTTTAATTTGACAAGAATTTAAAATATACCACCGTGTAAAACACGATGATGACACTACTTTACTGTAGTAATGGTATAAACAGATTATTGTCTGAGAGTATTTTATTAATTTAAATTCCCGTACACTAAATTACTTACATTTCTTACATTTCTTGACAGTTAAGAAAAATGACATTACAAAATGTTAAAAGTATTTCGTTATAACAAGGAATGACGTAATTTTTTTTCATATCCAACTCAACATGAAAATTAAATTTTTCTACATAATATATTATATGTAATACTATAAAACATATGAATACATATTATATGTTTCTTTCTATCAAATTCAGAATAACTATAGGTAAGTTGAAATTTACAGTGATAAGGGTTAAGTATAATCATAATATTACATCAAATTAATTAGTAACCAGTTAGTAACACAATAATTCAACGACTTATCTGCGCATAATATTTTATTTCTGGTCTGCGAGAAAATAAATAATGATTTCGTGCTCAAGATTACACCTCGAGTTTAAAATGCTAAATTTAATAATGACTACCCCGATTTATAGGTGAATTTTTTTGTTTGATATTTTAAACGAGGCCGTGTGTACTCGTATCGTTTCTGTTATACGATAAAGGACATAATAACAATGTTACCTACACTGTTGTGTAAAATTACTGAATGGCCCATTTATATAACCTTTTTTTTAAAATTACGTAACTAGCGCGTTATTATTCTGGCGATACAAGTGGAACGATACCATTTATACGATGTGTATAGTAGAAGGGCATTTTGGTTTTTACTTGCCAGTAGTTGTGCTAATAAATGATATTATAAATAAATGATAAACATTATTGGAATAAAACTTAACGGATTTTATCGCATTTAATGTTAACTTTTTTAACTCTCGCCGTTTCGAGCATTTTACACCTAAGGTCATTAAGGGGACTGAGGTGTTTGACGTCCCATAGTTAACGAACGCTACCTTCAACTTTACATCATTAATTTTTGGTTTGATCTACTCAGAACGAGCTTATAGAATCTTGAAGTATTGCAGAGTATGCTTAGTTTTGTATATAATTTTATTAATTATGGGATACCAAGCAGATGATAGCACCCAGCCAACTTCTCTGTTGAGATCATGAAAATATTTTTTAATTTCAATAGCCTCGCGAATCATCCTCGGTAAAAATCGGTGTTCTTTCATCAGCTACATCTTCCTATGATGTGAAGCAACGACGCTTCGGGAAGTCAACATGTTTAAGATAGTCTCAATCATTTTATCAGATTTGGTAGACCACAAATCTTCGCAAAAGAACACAGTCGCGTAAATACAAGAAATCATTAGATAAACATTTAGTTGCTTATTGTTGTACTATCTTGCCTCAGCAGTTTAGAGATTTTTGTACGTGGTAGAGCCATGCTGCAGCTATATTAGTAGTATAGTTGTAGCACGAATGAGTCGACTCGATCGGGGAAGGACCACGCTCTCACAGAATACCAGCGTAAAATGGCAGCTTGACACTGCTGTGTCTCGTATGGTGAGTTTTACTGGAAAAGAGGCATTCCATCTTAGTCCTCATGGGTGACGACGCATCTGCATTTTGATTCTTTATTGAGGATAAATGTAGATGTCTATGGGTCACAGCAACCACTTACCATCAGGTGGACTGTGTGCTCGTTTGTCACCCTATCCTATAAAAAAACATGGGTCTGGATAACATCGGGCATGTCACGGAGGTTAGCAATGAAAATCAGTGTTGCGTCGGAATTGTATTTTCGGCGCGGAAAATGTTGAGTAGCTAACCTCGTTTGTAGGTAATGAGGCGTACAATTTCAATTTTTTTTGTTGTATATGTTTTATATTATATTTAAGTGGTTACTGATATCAAATTACACTCATACATCTGTTTTAGGAGATATATTACTTCTATACTACAATATATTACAATACTTTACTATAATTTAATACCAACGTCTATGCCTCTTTCTGACAAATAAGCATTTCCTTGCTTTCAACCGTCAAATTCGTGAGTTTTTTGTTTATAAATATCCTTTTAAGAGTTGAACTAATGAGAGAAAATGAACATACATCACGTAATAAATTAAAACATAAATTAATTTTTATTATTATAATACCTTTTATGGCAAATATTGTATATTATTAACAGTAGGTTAAGGTACGACTGGGATGGATAAATTAGTCCGTGTTATTGCAAAAAGTGATTTCTTGATAGTCTCGGGTTCAAATTATGGTTTAAGAAAAACCATTCTGACTAAAGAAAAGCCTTTGCAAAACTTTCCATTTGCAGTCAAACCCTATATACTTTACATTTTAATTCATTTTTTTTATTGATACTCTGTTTTGCACACAACATATTACAATAACACACCAAACTTAAATTTATAAATTTGTGTACAATAATAATTAGGTGGCCTTATAGCTAAACAGCGATCTCTGTTTGCGATATATATGAATATTTCCGCGGGACTTTTTTCATGAAACGGATTATTAGTTTAAACCTGAGACTAAACAGGGTGGATGCCCCTAATACCAGCCACGCCTCTAATTACAGCCTTTTCGCATTAGTGTTAGTAGTCTTAACTACAAATATTGTCACCTAAAAATTCTTCGTAACTAGAGGAAAGTATATTTCAAATATTACCTCACAGTTTTAAACCTAACAGTGTTAAATTAAAAATCAAAACACGTATATACGCGACGAATTTAAAAAAAAAATCTTTTGTCTTCTCAAAAAAATAGTTGTTCTTGTCAAAAAAATAGGAAAATCCTATTTTTTTGACAAGTTATGATCCCGGTAAAATTATGCTTACTTTACATTATCTCATATATAGACTTTTTGATTTGTATATAGACTCTTTTTGCTAGAAAACAGGGCATTTCATCTTAGTCGTCAGGGGTGAAAACGCATCTGCATTTTGATCCTTAATCGGGGATAGATGTAGATGTGTGTGGGTACCATCAGGTGAACTGTGTGCTCATTTGTTATAATTATTGAAAGGTTTATTTCTAGCAATGGCTTAAAAGAAGACTTTTGATTTTAATAATGATGACGTAAGCAGGATATTGATAATCAAAGCATTTCGCTTAAAAATCATATTCTTTAAAGTGTGTCGTGTTTGTCTTTAAATTAGGTAAACTTGATTTCTGTAAAATAATTGGTATATTCTGTTATAATTATTGCGGATTTCACCGTTAGATTTTGTCAAGTCTGTGGTATATAAAGGAAGTATATAAAGGAGTATATAACGAGAGTATATAAAGGAGATTAACACATAATTATAATACAATGTACGATAGTTATAATACTTACAATATCACTAAAATGCAAGTGCTCAGCGACCCAGTCCCGCCCCTCACGGAACTCATCCATGAGACCCATCAGGTACAATGTGTCTAGGCCATCGACTATCGTAGCCCCGAGGTCGCCTGCACCGAACACGCTGGACAAATGGGCTCGCTTCGAGATCGGCTTCAGTTCATTTTTTCCCCACGCGTAAAGCTTGTAATTGTTCCATGCATGTCGCATCATCTGAAAATAAAAGCAACTTATTAGTTTACAATATAAAGTGTCTTAACGCTTGCATTAAGAAATTTGTTCTTTTGATTTAATGAGCTGTTTATTACGGAAAGTTCACTTAAGAATTAGGTGTCTTATTGCCTTTCTCCCTTCTACCGTCAGAGAACCAGAATATAGGCGATTCTCCAAACTTTTGCTGTCGACATAAGATGTATTCGTTAAACCAAACGGTTTGCTTCGGCTTTCGTAATGTAATGCTTTCAGCAAAGGGGTGCAATAATTTGTCAACGTGTCTTTTGATCTAATTACAAATATATATTTATTTATTTTGTGCGATAAGATCTGGTTCAAGCGTATTAACAGCGGAATAAAGGTACCTAACATTGCCTACCAGATCAGTTAAAAACCGACAATCAATGGGAAAGAAATACTTTAAAGTAGCATCCTCGTTCTGGGTGGTTCTGGTATGCGCGTTGTTGTGCGTAGATCAGTAAGCAGTAAGGATCTAATGAAACATGGGACTCGATGTATACACAGCCATGCTACAAAAGAAATATTCCTATAATATTAAGTAACTTAACTAGGTAAAATTTCAGATTAAAATCAATAACGGAAAAACGGAAATAAACTGCAGCAAAAGTTATTTTCCTGTTAAAACATACTTTCAAAGCGGCGCGGTTCCATTTTACCTCAAAGACATATTAAAAAAGGCTGCCTTTTAAAAGAGTCCCAGTGAGTGGCTCGCCTGGGGCAAAAGTTATAATCTCGAGCGCTCTCTGGGGAGGGAACACTAATGAAAGTATATCGGACTTCAGACCATTAATTATTAGGCTGCGACAACTTTCAGAGAAGTGCGCCTGTGACTTGCAAAATTTGGGATACTTACAAGTTTCAATACCATGGATTAGTAAATTTAGCTATTATAGTTTGTTTATAGAGTTCAATTACTATTTAAAACTGATTCAAAATTATAACATTTTGCACAGGTGATTTCTAGATCTGCACAACAGCGCCACCTACCGAGTCCAATTGTGAATCGTTTAGATCATCCAGGGACTAAACAACACACAAAAAATTTCATCAAAATCGGTCGAGCCATTTTTGAGTTTTTGCGAGACTAACGGACAGCATTTGACTTAGATTTTAAGGCCTGGACGGGTCAGGGCAGACGTACGGTGCAGTGTGCATAAAAAAGTAAATAAAAACATGATACATAAAGTTATTAATTTTAGAACTTTAAGAAGCAGCTTATCCTAAACTATCACTTCCTTTATATTAAAAAAAAATAGTGTAAACCTAATGATTTCTTATGTTTACACGAACACTACAAATTTGAATAAAACTAGATTTTAGAACTCGGGTAATATGGTGTATATTGACTATATTACCGACGTTTCGAGTAATTAACAACACCGATGGATTACGGGTGGGATACCCAATATCATAGTTAACTACGGCTTTTGCACTATAAAATTGTTGATATATCTCAATTTAGACACTAAATCAATATAAAAGGAATATTTAGAAAACTAGATATATTAAATTATAAAGTCAGCGCATTTTTTATCATTAATTTGTTTAGTTATATTCACAAAAAATGTAGTTAAATAAATTTTAGTACGGCTGTCAGTTAGGCTGTGCAATTACTTGTCTTCACGTTTCAGAAAAATATACACAACGAAATGAAATAAATATTTCTGAATAAGTTTCCTTTTATCCTCAGGATGATCCCCATTGCTGGTTGTTATCAGACTCATAGACTTTTAAAAGATATTTATTTAAAAAAAAACACTCATGAGGCGAGCACTTTTGGATTTTCCGCAGAAACGTAGTGCTTGCACCGATATGTTCCGGTCGGAAGGGTATAGAGAGAGACAGTATAATTATAAGCGGTGATTCATGACAGCATTCTTTATTTGAGGTCGACAGCAGATTTAGACTTTAATTTCCTTTGTCACTTCATTTTTTTTTATAGAACAAAGGTGACAAGCGAGCACACAGTCGACTTGATATTAAGTTGATACTGTAGTTCATTGACTTCTAAATCTATCCTCGAATAATAATCAAAATGCAGATACGTTGTCACCCCCAAGCACTAAATTTCAATAAAAAGGATATCCGGTTCTCTATGCTCATCATACGAAACACAGTCGCATTAAAGCTGCTATTTGACGCTGGTATTCTGTGAGAGCATGTTTCTTCTCCGGTCGAGCCGACCCATTTGTGCTACAATACAATAGCTGCAGCATGACTCAAATAGGTAATGCACTTCAATTTTATAAAAAAAAAATTGGTAGACTTTAAATATGCAACATAGTTAGATAGTTGTGTTACACACAAGTCACCCACGATTACAATGAAATGACTTGTAATAATCGGTATCCGTGTTCTCCAGAGGATTTTTACAGGCTGACGATAAGGATGAAAAAGGCGCTGTCCCACCACTTCAGTCGAAAGCTACATACTTGGCAGTAGATATTACAGTCGTAGTTTGCGCAAGTAAACACATCTATTTCAACTAAAGGAGACGGTCCATTTCTGGCCTATGTATACTATACCGTAAAAAAGAGAAAAAAATCAGGAATTTTGTTAAAAAAAATAAGATAATAAATCAAACTAAATAACTTGCTAAAAATAAAATACAACCCCAAGTTTTTGATGGTTTTACAAGATGACGCCCTTCCAGTCATAAAAAGACGCGGTTATTTGTCAAATGTCATTTGTGTCAAGTGATATTTTTATTTATTCCGAGCTTGATCGTGTAGTTGTGAACTCGTGAATGCGTTTAATTGCGGATTTCTTTGGCGATTTAGTTTCTTGTTTGGATTTTGGATCTGTTACTACTACTATTATGAAGAACATATAAGACAACATAGTTCATTTCAGGTGGAAATGTCTAATGATCTGGAAATTATGACCCAATCAATATCATCCCAACAAGACTGTTTTAATAAGAGGCCATATAAAATCTCGCCATCACTCGGGCAGAGCTTGTTATCAGACAACGGTACCAAAATACCATACCATACCGAGCCTCGGTATCAAAATATCATAACCGCACCGGCCTCAATTCTTAATGGTATTTCAGTAAGAGAGGATTTTGAAATAGAAAATAAAAATATATAATAAAAAGATTTTACAATTTTACCATAATGAATGAAAGAAAATATTAAAAAAAAAGACAAGTTAGACTAGTTCATTAAAATATATTTTAGCATTAGTGTATTGTTTAACCCGTGCATTTTAGGAGACGGTTCTAGTTAAGCAAATTGGATTTTTAACGGATAATTGAGATTTTGTTTCGAGTTTGCAGTAGGTGAAAGATGAATAACGAGATAAATCCCTAAAATACCTTTTACTAAATGTGCAGTATTCGCGTAAACATTTCAAAAGATCACTCCTAAGTGGTAACACACTTGGGAGTGATCTTTTGAATTTGCAGTTCGTAATCCGTTCCACCCATTAGACTACTGTAGATAAAGGTATTATGACAACATCAAAATAGTCAAAACTAATATATATATATATATAATATTAGTAGTATATTCATAGCGCGAAGGGGTCGGCTCGACCGGGGATGGACCATGCTCTCACAGAATACCAGCGTAAAATGACAGCTTGACACTGCTGTGTATTTCGTATGGTGAGCCCATTTTACTGGAAAAGAGGCATTTCATCTTAGTCCTCACGCATCTGCATTTTAATTCTTTATTGAGGATAAATGTAGATTTCTATGGGTCACAGCAAGCACTTACCATCAGGTGGACTGTGTGCTCTCGTTTGTTACCCTTATTCTATAAAAAATATATGCATGTGTGTGTGTGTGTGTGTGTGTGTGTGTGGATGAAACTCATTAAAGTGTATAATATATAAAAATACGTACACCATTACGATTCAAAAAATAATTAATAACTAGCTGGTTACTCGACGGCCCGACGCATTGTTGCCGAAGAAGAAATAATTATGAAAATATCGTTTCGAATTTGGAAGACATATTGTTTAATTAAGAATAATAATACATTTATTGAAATAGAGTGATATATAACTTTTAAATAAAATTTTCGGTACGACACGCGTGCCACCTACTGTACGTTAATTGTACTATGTCTATAACTTTCACGGAAGTGCAAGCAATAATTTAACAAAGTTTTACCGCAATCTGATGAAGGGTATGGCAGCGCATAAAATACGAACAAACAAATATATATATATATATTAGAAGATATAAAAAAATCACTCCATACCTGTACAACTTGTAATCTTTTGAATAGAGTCGTGTTTGCATCTGATTCTGGTACATGCGTTGTGGTATTGAACTGACCCCCAAGAGAGTGCAAGGCTCGTGCCACCCTATCAGCGGGATGGGTACTGGATACCCCCGCATTCCGATTCAACTGGCTCACCAAAACAATCACCGCAGTGAAAACAACGCTAACCACGAGCAAACGTAACAACTTGCGCATTGCTATCGAAATCGTTATACTTTTTATTGCAAACCGTAACCAATAACGAGATTCTCACGACGGTTTTGTTTCACAGCAATCTCAATAAAAAACAATGAATGCAAAAAATCGCATGCAGACGAAAATGGTACAATAAATGCTTTTCACACGCACTATTTATTAAAATAATTCTATACAATGACTAACAAACGCTTAAACAAGTATTGTTCAAAATGGCAAGAGTTTAATCCACTTTCTAGAGACGCGACTGACCGGCAACACTATTCGATTTGATCTGGCCGATGAACCATACCAATTGCGAAATGGGTAAGCGACACTCGTAGTAGGCACGAACTGATTCACTTGCTTTCTTTACTAAACTAGTAAACAGTCTTCCGAATTATGCGCGTGAAATACAGGTGATGATTGCGTGATTGTAATAAAAAAGTTATTTATATACTTCGAAGACCAACAAGGGATGAAAATATTACCTATGACTTCTTCATATGAAGGAAGGATGTATTATTATTACTTTAAATGACGTGAGGATGTTAATAACCATTCATTTGGTTTAATCAGGTATTAAAGCGAATGCATGATTCACTACTCAAGGCCGTAATTTGTGGCATTCTCGTTCTGTCCTCTTCTCACGCCCCTGTACTGCGGACTTGCAGCGAGTGATTGCTTGTTGCGAAGTTGATAATTTTAATTAGAGTATAACTCCTTTACACAGTAATTACAGTAAAATTAAGTGACCGTGACCATAGTGGCGGTGTAAGAATATACCGTCCTGTGGGTGTCGTAAGAGGCGCCAGAGAGAAACAAATGGGAAGCAGCGAATTACTGACTAAAGAATAAAAACTGCAGATTATTAACAGTGGTAGAGCCACGCGGCAGCTTTTGCTGTCGCACGGATGGGCCGGCTCGAACCGGGATGGTACCACGACCTCACAGAAAACCAGCGTGAAGTAGAGGTTTACCTCCGCGTTTCGCTTGGTGAGTGCAGGTGGCCGGAGGCCCTTTTTACTGGAAATGAGGCATTCCATCTTAGTCCTCACGGGTGACAACGCATCTACATTTTGATTTGTAATAGAGGATAGATGTAGATGTCTATGGGCCGCAGCAACCACTTACCATCAGGTGGACTGTGTGCTCGTTTGTCACCCTTATCATAAAAAAAAAAAAAAAAAAAAGATAACAACCCGCTAGCCGAGCGTGGTAATTATGACAAATATCTCTATGAAGCAAACTATGGGGCGGCCCATGTTCGATAGGTTGTAACGGTAATGTTTAACACTATAGTGACAATTACAATTATCAATTACATGGACACAAAAAGCTGAGCTAAGCGCTCGTTGTGAATTTCACTGTACGCGAGCAACCCGGTTTCGATCCCCGCCGCCACCAATGTAATTGTTAATTGACATCGTGAGGAAACCTGCGTTTCTGAGAAATAAGAAATAAAAAAATTCCGAAGAAATGTGAATTTCGCCAACACGCGTTGGGGCAGATCGGGGCAGAGCGGCGGACATTTCCTTGCCTTAAAACCCTCTCAGAAATGAGAGGAGGCCTGTGCCCAGCAGTGCGGCATATATAGGCTGTAACTTTAACTTTTAAAAAGTTAAATAAACCTTGTTAACGAACAGTTGCATGGAAAGGATTGCTGTTAGGTAGAAGACCTGCCTTACCTAACTAACCATTGGTCAATCGTTTTGCACATTTTATTGTAAAGTGTGTTCGATGTTTTAAACTTTAAAATATATATTTTATTATTTTCCTTTATGTAGTGTAAATTGCGATGTAACCGCTTATCCAAATCTTGAGGCCTGTAATTAGATAATGTTGTGCTATTTCGCTACATGTGCGATAAACTTTAACCTAGTTTGTACACATGCTCGCAAACGTTTAAAGATTTAAATTACAAGAAATATATTTGACGTTCTTACAAAACAAAAATTAAGACACAATTTCTAATAATTTTTAAACGACTTCAAAAAAAAGGGGGAGGTACTCAATTCGACTGTATGTTTTTTTTGTGTGTAATACAAAAAAAAAACATACAATCGAATTGTTCAAAACTTTTTCTAGGCGAACCGATTTTGATGATTCTTCTTTTATTTGAAAGATGGTGGTTCTCTTATACCCCCGTCATGCGTATGCGTATTTAACTGACTTTGACTACATTAATGATGTTCTCATTTAATTTATATTGAAGTCGATTGTACAAAATTTTTAATTTTATTACTTGTACTTTATATTCTTTGTTACTATAGTTCTATATTTACGAATTATTTTCCTAATTTATAAAGCGAGTGGTATGAAAAAACCAAGGGCAAACATTAATTAATTCTGCCAGTAGCGGCGGACCGAATTTTAAATTGGAAATAAAAGACGCATTGACTAATTACATTACATTGATATGCAGTGGTGATTTAAGAATCTCTAGACCGCCATCACATATGTTATTATATATGTATTATGTTACTACGTACCGCTAGTTCTCCTATCGTTGGTGTGGTAAAAGTAGATTAAGAGAAATGTCTCAAAATCCCGTGGTCTCCGCATATCGCAAAATTTCTACGCCTAAAATTATTCATAACATTCAAAAATAATAAAGAGGCATATGGGTGACTCTACGATAAGACGTAATATGCACGGCAATCATTATTAAGGAGATTTTTTACTCTATGTGTTGTCATTTTATTCAATAAATCGGAACGTCTTAATGCATTTTATAAATAGCATTATGATTGTATGCTCAATTAAAGTACATTTTCCTAAAATTACGTATTTAAGTCTGAAAAAATCTCTACCCTGGTTTGCCACACTTGACGTTTTTGGTTAAACTTGCGGACATTACATCTTTGTTGCAAGTGCGTACTAAAAGTATATTTAGCACAAATTTAAATAGGTATACTTTAATATAATAAAGGAAAAATACACAAATATTTGTGGCATTCTTTGGGGGAGGGAGACCTATGTTCAGCAGTGGACTTGTGAAAGTTTGTAATGATGATGATGATGACACAAATATTTGTTTATTTTCGATACTTTCAAACTTTATTTTTGCCCCGCTTTTTTGTGTACCTACCCTGGCAAATTTCGATCCGCTAAAACAAACAGAAATATTAGGCAGCTATATTAAAATAAGCGCTCAAGGACACGCATCAACGAGAAGCGCAACAGTGCGGTGCAGTTGTTTCGCAATTTATTTTGCATTTACTGCTTCAATTCATAAACAGTGTAATAGTTGAAGAGTGATATATACAAAATCAACGTATATCCGTCAAAAAAGTTAAGTTAGTGAAGAAAACATCTCTCCCATGCCATATTTCCCATGGCAAGATAACTACCAGGGGAGATACTCGCTGACCAGGGAGATAATGTGGGTCATTAGATGTTTGTATAAACTAATTCAGATATAGTTAATATTCTATTTCAAGTAAAGTTAACATTATCAACTTCTATTAAAAAAAAAGAATTTAAAATCATTACTGTACATCTGCATATTATGGAGTATATAGATATATACATTTTGCATTATGTGAATTTCTTTGAATTCATTCTTAGTTGGTTTCAATACCAGTTTGGGATGTTTTTTCATGTGTTCTCGGCTTATTTCTTTTTATATAATCCAATTTTAATGATATATTGTTATTACTTTGTTGTTTATTATATTGTTACAAATGAGACCTAGCTAGAAGACAAACATATTTAAATAATAAAAAACAAGAGGATAACGTAAAAAATCTAAAGAAGAAATCGGCACGTTACAAAATATAAAGATTACAAATATAAAAAAAAAACTAACCCCTAACAGCAAAGTAGAACAAGTGATGAGTTCTTCAACTTCCAGCAACACAATAAAATAATTATTGTTTGCAGAAGTCCTCAACCAACAATTAGAAAAAAATTATTCTGCTCTTACAAATGGAAAGCAAAACCGCATTTTTAAAAGATGTAGATGTACTACCGAACGAAAAAACTATGAAAACTATGAAAAATTTGGAAAAGTATGATTGAAAATGAACGTAAAGTGAAAGCAAGCAATAAAATAATGAACTTGCAAAAATAACTAGTCTCTTTAATTAGTATTGATTAAAGAATGTTTTATTATTTGTTGAAAGTACGATGTCTTTCATTTCTTAATTTACTAATAAATAAGCTTCTTTAGACACTAAAACAAACAAACACATCAAATGTGACAAAACAATCTAAGATTTTTTTTTGTCTCAGACACTAAAGAAGCTCTAGTTTAAGATTTAAAGAAAGGCTGTAATACAAAAATGATACTCTAATTATAAGATAAGTACAATATTTAATAAAAGTAATTGATTTATTATACCCAAGTCTCTCCCCTGCCCAATATATTTACCCTGGTTTTTCATAACTGACTTGCCCTCACGTGAATGTGTGCATAAAAGGGATTAAAGTCGTAAGATATGTGTTTAATCAAAAAATTCCAACTTTTCTTCTTGGCTACATCCTCTATGGAAACAAAACCACTTATCATAGAATGACCCATATAACGATCGCCAGTTCATCTGTCGAATACAATAACGGTCAAATCTTTCAACCTGTGGCAGGCCTATAGTAGACTGAAGGCAACGAAGGTTACACGGTATAATACAAGTGGTAAAATAAAAAAAAATTGTAGAAGTACAACCAACTTCAACATAAATTATCAAGGATAACTCAAAAACTACTGGTCAGACCTTGATCAAATTTATAAGGGACCACCTATAAAGTATACCCTTTGATGCGAAAAAATAATTTTCTAAACCAGTTCAGGAGTCTCCGAGAAATCGGTGAACATACATAAAAAAAAGATTCCGACTAATTGACAACCTCCTTCTTTTTGAAGTCGGTTGAAAACTAACTGCTTATTTTATATACATATTTATTAACAATAGGTTTTGTAATGAAATTGCTATAAGATGTATTTTATTATTTTTCTAATAATATTTATAAACGTTGACAACGAAAAAATAAAAAGTTAAGGTAAGAAAGGCGAAATCGAATTTTTTCCTAGTTCAGCAAAGTAAACAATGATATCGGAATAAAAGCTCCCATTCGGCTTTGAAGTAAGATATTTCGCAGATAGCACTTCTTTGTATTCCAAGATATTGATCTTTAAAGACAAAAATATATATTATTAAATACAAATAAAGCGGCAATATTAGGAGTATAAATAACTACGGGGCTACGTCGTCACGCTTGAAGAAATGGCGATATATTCTCTATAAGTATAGAATCTATATTCAGATTCTTATTTTTGAAATTTATTCTTTAATCATACTATATATATATATATATATATATATATATATATATATATATAATATATATATATATATCTTTATATATAAAAATGACGTGTCACGTTGTTTGTCCGCGATGAACTCCTAAATTACTGAACTATAGTTTTTATCCCGATAAGTGACCCTTTATTTTTTTTTATTGTGAATTTAATGATTTTTTTAGGACACAAATTGTCGTCGGAAAGTGCAGTACAACGTCTATATAATATATATATATATATATATATATATATATATATATATATATTATATATATATATATATATATATATATATCTTTATTCTTGTAATATACGTACATACGTACTTTTAGTAAAGTAATAACTGTAGCAGTACATAAGAGCCCTAGTTTTAGCATTTCTGAAATTGTAATAGTTTTAAAAATTCTGATTTGTGACGTACCATGTGCGAAAAAAAAAATGGGGGAAACCTACGCACATTACGACGTAATGCCGTACTTCGTTCTACTCCAATAATTATTAAACGATGCCTGTGCCAATGCCAAGCTCTGTGTGACAAATATTGGCTGTTATTTTATTTAACACTTGTTTTGCAAGAATACACGATAAGATAGAGGATATTATAAAATATCCACATAAACTTAACTGGATAGTAAAACAGAAATGGCTAAATGCAGGAAAATATTCAATTGTCTGTTAATAGTTATAGGTATGCTGAGAGTGAGAAAGTAGAGCCAATCTCGTGAGCAGACAATTAAGTGGCAGTGCTACACCGACGACATTTTGTTCACGAGAAATTGTAGATCTTCTAGATTTAATGTTATAGCCTAACATGTCTATAAATTAAGTTAATTGCAGAATGTGTGCTATCTATTGCGCTGACATTTATTCTAACCTCAATATTTTAACGAATGACCGTATTTAACTAATCGGCATAATTACACAAATGCTTCGTCAATGCGTTTATTACGTGAATTCATATAGAAATAACTGTAACGATATGTTCAAAGGTCATTGGCACCGTTTACTACATTATTCATGATCATCAGCGGCGGTGATCACTCACCACTAGGTGAATTGTATGCTCGTTTGTCTTTTCTTTTATAAAAGTCAAATTGTGAAAGTCCACTGCGATATGGCTCTCTCCCGTCGTAGTGAGGATTTGTCGAAGTATCAGCTCACACATTTGCCACTGCTCCCCGGCAGCGGTCTGAGTATTTTAGATTGACAAACACACATGATATGAGGGCTCATCAATCTTACACACATCGCATGTCGCTAGTTGAGGCTAATGTGAACTTATTTGTTAAGCAGTTGGTCACACAGTGTCAGTATCATTGAAAAGTTGCGATTTAAATAAAAGTTATTTGGTTTCTAGTGTATGTATATGAAACAACGCCTCCGTGCCGTTGAATTTGATTTTTGACAAATTTATAACTTTTTTTTATTTTTAGGAATATATTTTTAGGATTTATATTTTTATATTTTTAGGAATATCCGTAGCTTGATTTATCCATTTTTTCATGTAATTTATATAAAATATAAGTAAAATTAGAATTTTATATAGAAATATAATAGATTAGAAATTTTATAAAGAAAAATTAATCTCTAAGCTTTTCTAACATATTTGCTTCCCCCGCGATTTTATAAATCTTTAAACTATTTCAACTTGCGCCGAGCGAGTGGTTCGAATCGTCGGCGACCGAACTCTTTCTGATCGGCTTGACTTACTGGCAATACGAGGAGGTGTTGCATCTCTTTGCGTATTTTATCGCATATACCACAGAGAGTGTTCTGAGGAATTATTGAGACTAATTCCAGCCGCTCAATTTCACCATCGCACATCGCGACAAAACTCGCGACACCATCCGTACCATCTGGGTGATTGGCGGTCCACCACTGTGCGATTTACAAGAAGTTTTCTTCCTCGCACAACTGCCTTGTGAAATCTACTACCACCAGCGATTTTTTTCTGACCGATAAGAGACCGAGAGAGTTTTTTAAAAGCCCGTCATAATACGTGAACTTAGAAGAGGCCTTCTGGATACTATGAGTTCTAAGGGCATGATTAAAAAAACTTTTCAAATTTGAAAATAATACAATCTACATCAAATCCTTTACATGCCAAGTCCGTACAACAATGGTCATAACTCCCTATCCATCTATTAGTTCCCGGTAGAGCAACCAACAACAATATATATATTGCCAACAAAAACTACTAGCTAAAAAAAGCGAAAATGGTAAATGTAACAATATTTTTACTAATAAAATGCATATTTTATGAGTTGGTTGCCGATTACTCGTTAATTTGTTCAGCCTAATTAGCTCTGATAGTTTTCCTTTTAATTTCACTATGTATACTGCTATCGTAGATACTTTTAAATTTCGGAGGGGGGGGGGGGGGGGGGGGTCTAATAAAAATACATATTTAAAGCAAAATATTTCACAAGCAGACCCCTGAATCAAAAAAGGTTTAGAGGGGTAAAAAAAATCACCTGTAGGTACCCAAAATAAAAATGCTTTTCTAGATTTTATTTCACAACTTTGTAGGCATAATATCGATAAGAACAACAACAAATTACAGCTTCATACCACCTAGTCTTTGAGTAAAACAGTAGACGGACAGATATGGTGAAACTAAAAGGGTTCCTTGTTGTTTGAACACGTCGTTGGATCCCTAATAAATTAAAAACTTAGTTAAGAAAAAGCTGAATAAAACAAATCTACTTTTATTCCTCCAAAATGGCCACAGGTACCCAGATTTATTCCTTCTTGATGACCGGCTCATGATTTGAAAAAAAAATATGCAGAAAAAAAAAGACCGTCGCGAAAATGGAAGTTGCGTGCATATCATGCAACTTCCATTTCCGTGACGGTCTTGAGTAGAAGAGCAGTAGTACCCTAGTCCTTGATACTCGGCCTTCCGTGACGTGTTAGGTTTACGTTTGAAAGTGTAATACGGTCATCTGCTACGACATTCTGAGTATTAAAAACTCCTACCAAGAATACACTATTTTGTTGCATATTACCTATTTTATCATGAGACTGGCCATTCTAAATACTTCAAGCCCGTTGGATAAATTCCGAGATATTAAGAGCCGTGCGAAGTCTAGTAGTAGTTTATTCTAGTAAAATTGGATTTTCATTTGATAAAACTTTTTTCATTGTTGCCTTGTTTTCAAATTATGAACAACGTCGTGGAGCCCGACTAATATTAGGTCTTTGATAATTATTTTGTTTAGTATATTTAATATTGAAAGTGGCACACATCCGTCAAAATAATAAAATTAATATTTCTCTTTCACGTTTTATTTATTAGGTAGTAGATAATTTTTTCCGTAATCGTAAAGGTACTTTAAAAAAAGATATCTATCTTTTTATGTATATGGTGTAATTTTTTTTAATTAAAGACGTTTGTCGATGTACTACCAACTCGCATGCCAAGCGTGACTGCAATTGCAAATCTATGAGGCAATTTATGGGGGAGGTCTATCTTCAGCAGTGGACTTTTGATAAGCTGTAATGATGATGATGACAGTGATTTGACGATGATTTAAAAAAAGTTACTTAGACGCAACCGGTATTGAATTACTTCGGTTTATCAGTATGACGGCGCGTCTAGCACATTTGTCATGTCGAACAATGTTTGGCGTGAGCGTAAATTGCCGCCCCTGTCCCGGCATATGATGTTGTGGTGTCGAATTTACACTTTGGCGTTGATCGATTACGTCGCCTTCCAACAATGCTTGCTCATTTCACTAGTAGATAAATAACAGTAATATATATATCACATCCCGAGATTGTCGCAAGAGTTGTAAGAAATAGAAGAGGAGATGGGCAGCAGTAGCTTCCACAAAACAAATCAAAATAATAAAAAACTGCAGTTGACAACCCGCATGTCAAACGTGGTAGCTATAGCATATATCCCCCCTAAAATGCAATCTATGGGAAAGGCGTATGTGGACTTTTGATGGGCTGTAAGATATAACAAAATAACCAAGTGAATGCTGAAGTCACAACCAGTTGGAGGAATGCCTATTATTATGTAGATAATAATTTATTTTGTATAATAATTTAAATATGCAGCTGTAGTCCTAGGACGTGTAACTTCCTCATCTTAATAGCCCATCATACCCCACCTGACGGTAAGTGGTGATGTAGAGACGGTAGAGCGCACTAGCTTGATATTAAGTATAAGCCTATGTTATTTACATTTATAATTAATTATGTACATGTATATATATATATATATATATATATATATATATACATGCGTGCGTATGTGTGTCTTTTCTGAAACTACGTCACATTAAGACTGTATTTTATTTCAGAGGGTTGTATTTTATTTCTTTGTTTCAACTTCAGAAGTAATACTAGGGGCTATTTTACGACGACTAAGGAGATAAAAGGATACGGTAAGACGAGATTTAATATTAAATCTTGTTTCATAGTGTGTTACTACCATTTTTTTCTATAATGTCTTGAGTGATTTATAACTAAAGACAAATATAGATTATTATATTATGGGAATAAAAGTAACACAATAAAATGTTTCACTTTTATTCCAAGTGTTTTTTAATAGAACAAACGAGCACATAGTCGACCTGATGGTAAGTGGATGCTGTGGCCCATAAATATCTATCAGTGGCAGTTAAGAATATCCACTACCCCATATCTATCTGTGGGGGTCGTAAGAGGCTACAGTAGGAACAGACAGGAGATATGCAGCAGTAATTTCCTGATGACAAAAATACTATAATAAAAAAGTGAAATTGCCAACCCGCTCGCCAAGCGTGGCAACTATGGCAAACGTCCCCCCATGACGAAAGTTGGAGTAGGGAAATTCGGAATAGGGCAACAGAACTCAAAGGGCCGACTTCATGGAGAAAGAGGGATTCTTTATGATGAACTCTTTCTTCTAGAAGCGGCCACACTGGAAGTGGACCTGGTCGAGCCCCGACGGTTCGACAAAAAATGAGATTGACTTCATTATGACGACTAGACGCCAACTGATCAGTGATGTCTAAGTAATCGCGAGGGTGAAAACTGGTAGCGATCACCGAATGGTTAGAGGCACACTGAACCTAAACGTTAAGTTGGAGCGGTCTCGTCCAATGAAGTCAACGCTCCGTCCCCCTCGTGCTTTAATCCAAAATCCCGACACCTTTCAGCTTGAGTTACAAAACAGTTTTCAGTGCCTAGAAGATTGCAATGCAGTCGACGATATGAATGACAAGCTCGTGGAAACTGTCATTACGGTCGGGCCTAAGTTCTGCAAGACCAGCCGCAGAGAAACGCAAAGACTCTCTGATCACACTCTTAATCTCATGGCTGTTAGACGGGAAATGAAGCTGCAGTCTTCAAAAGATTTGACAGCATACAGGCAACTGAACAGACAGATCTCCAAATGCATGGGGCAGGACTTACGCAACTTCAATACAGCTCGTAGTCGTATTGAAGAAGCGATCAAGCGGAAACCAGAGTTCCAAAGTCTTTGCCAGAGATCTGTCTGCTAGAAAGAGCCAAAACTGTCAAAGCTGAAGACCGAATGTGGCAGCATCGTTTCCGGAACACCTGAGATTTTGAGTGAGATTGAGAGGTTCTATGGGCAGCTGTACACGTCATCGTTGGAGCCACACGCAAGTGTGAGTAACGATCAAAAAACAAGTCTTATCCGACACTATTCCGATAATATCCCGAATGTCAGACATGCAGGCAGTCGATGGATGCAGGTGGCTAAGAGTTTGTGGCATACTTGGGGGAGGCCTATGTTCAGCAGTGGACTTATGAAAGGCTGTAATGATGATTATGATGATGATGATGAAATATGATACAATACTTACGAGTGTTAATACATTATATTAAAATTACTTTAATTAATTAAGTGTGAACTTCGACCATATTGTTTTTATTTATGTATTTATTTATTTATTGCAGGTTTCCTCAGGATCAGAGTTTAAAGAATATATGGAAGTACTTTTGTAATAACAGGCTCACCTGGCTTCCCACAAGAAACAGTGTCATTTGCTCAGATCATTTCCAAACCTCTGAAGTGATGGCGGACAATAGAAGGCAATTGGTGAGGGCACCAAGCCAACATTAATACCACACTGTATTATTGTTCCGTAAGTTTTTTTACATCATGGAGAAGGAAAACCAGCGTACAGTCAACCTGGTGGCAAGTGAACTGTGGCCCATGGACATTTACAACCTCAAGGCCAAAAAACCGCTACAGGTTGCAAATGCGTCGCCGACCTTCTGGACTAAGATGTAATGCCCCGTGCCACCCGTAAAATTTTGAATATGTAGTATGGTATCATTGAGTTATATGTACTACGTACTAGAGAAGCCAATCCGAACATTGACTATGTTCAACTGAACTGTATTGCAATCCGTACAAACTAAATATTGCGTAAATTGTAGATTTGTGAATTCCATAAAATAATTATTATTACATTTTATTTAGAAATATAACATTTTTTTATAAGATAAGGAGCACACAGTCCACCTGATGGTAAATGGTTGCTGCGGCCCATAGACATCTACATCTATCATCTATTACAAATCAAAATGCAGATGCGTTGTCACCCGTGAGGACTAAGATGGAATGCCTCTTCCAGTAAAAAGGGCCTCCGGCCACCTGCACTCACCAAGCGAAACACAGAGGTAAACCTCTGCTTCATGCTGGTTTTCTGTGAGGTCGTGGTACCACCCCGGTTCGAGCCGGCCCATCCGTGCGACAGCAAAAGCTGCCGCGTGGCTCTACCACTGTTACATGTTAACATGTTTGTTTAGATGAAATTAAGATATTTTATATTAAATTCTTATATTTATTTTATATTAATATCTTATTTTATATTAAATTAAAATCTTCGCGCATGCGCGACTACTACCCCGCGCATGCGCGAAAACATGGAGTAGGACACAATTTTTGTTTGAAATGGCTTCTCTAGTACGTAGTACATATAACTCAATGTATGGTATAGTATGTGGTTAGTTAGTAGTATGATGAAGCTCAGATTCTTCACTTCAAAAAATGTTTAATGTTAAATATAATCTTCTAGAGTCATCAATTATCATTTACTCTACCAGACGACAGACTATCATCTTATGATGCCATTAGTGCCACTCTCACTATACCTGATTCGTTGACATCTGCATGTACAACATCAACTGCACCACGTGCGAGTTTCCTTTTAATAGTTTACTGTAAATAATATGATTGATTAAAGTAAATAGGTACATATTTATCAAATAGTAATTTCTACAATTTTATTATTGATATTGAGTAAGCTACATAGAAAGGTGATAACAGCATAATATAGCTTATTTATTTTTCAGGCTTAGTCAAAGGAAACATCTAAAAATTATAATTCGATTCCCACCATTGTACTTATACCAAGAAAAAGAAAAATGCAGCAACACCTATATTAACCCTCTTTTTCAAAGAAAAAAGGGGTGTCTGTACTTATGTACGCACGTAGGAAGTTATACTTCTTTAGCGTAACAAAACAAAAAAACTTGAGAGAAAATTACCCACTGAAGTTGTCGATTTTAGGTGTCAGTGTGCGCGCGCATCGTAAGAACTTTATGGTGTCGTTTTTAGATGTCGGTGTGCGCGCGCATCGTAAAAATTCACTCTCATAATTTTTTCCAAACGCCTCAAAAGAAGTATAACTCCAAAAAGTTTCTGGGTTGAAAAAAATTCTTCAGAATCTGTATATATGTAAAGAAAAACGGATGATTTTTGAAAAAAATGGCGTTGAAGAAACAGTACTTACTAAGAAAAAATGTAATAGTGGGAAGTTCTCATGAGCTAAGTATTCACCACAATTGCGATGTTTTGCTTTAACTCTCTCTATGTTGATACAATAATTTCTTATTTAATGAAAAAAGCCAACTCACAAAAATGTTTTCGTTATATATATACAAAAATAATCATTTTGAAAACATTTAAGTTTATTAGTTAAATGTTAGGTATACTAGTAATAAATAAAGTGCTATCTTTATTATAATACCGACCTTTTCATCGATAATTTTTTTTTATTCTTCTTTATTTAAGGGACTTTCGTTATTATTAACATGTCAGTTCCATTGTACCTTATAACTAAATAGCACAAAAAATATTTAATTACTTATACAATACTTAATAAATTATAACCATTTGAGCAGCATCCGGCAGTGGTTCAGAGAGTATACTTTGATATTCCCCTATGTTATACATTTTAATATCAGTTTTGGCGACCACTAGTTTCCTCTCGTGATGGTTTTTAGAACATTCCGCGAGCAAGTGTTGTACGTCTTCGATTGTGTTGCATGTTTCGCAATTTGGAGATTGTTTCTTTTTCATCATGAAAGCAAACTTGTCGCACGCAATTTTTTTTCTAATTTATAATTAAATCAAGGTGTTTCGACAAAGAGTATGCAGAACAAGAACATATCATATACACAATCTTCAGATGAAGCTGCATATCGTACCTGATATCCGCTGAAACGCTACTCACGTATGGAAGTCATACAATGAACAGGTGCCCGTTTCTAAATTGAGACTCAATATTGGCCGTTTTGTTTGGAGATAGCCATAAAGGAGCAAAGACTTTTCGTTTTATTGCTGGAGCACACCAAATGCGTGTGTAACACGTGCGCATGACGTGCATATTGCAACCAGTTCTCATATAAGCCAGCGTTTACACGCGTTGCACACGAAACGTAAACCGTGTGTCGTTTTGCATAGTTTTATTAATATTAATTATATTATTAATTATAACAACAGTTGCACTGATCTGAGATGATCACGAAGCTCCACTTCTCTGTCTCAGCGACGTGAATATTGGTAATGTTTCCTGGGGTCTGTATCAAGTAAACTTCAGACGCATGTACGCATGCACGCACACAAATGGCCGTTTTTTTAATTACACTATAGAAATTTTGGAATGAATCGGGAATGAAACTTATCGCGCCACGCGTAAACTCAGAACATCAAATCTATACAAATAAATACAATTGAAGTGTCTGTTTGTAATGTTAAAGTGATAGCTTTTTACTAAATGCATATGAAAGTATATATGTACAGTACTTATAACAAAAAGACAATTTTTAAAAATTTTCTCGGTCTGTCTGTCTGTTTGTACGTGCTAATCTCCGAAATGGCTGAACCGATTTTGACGGGACTTTTACTGGCAGATAGCTGATTTTATAAGGAGTAACTTACGCTACTTCTATTTTAGAAAAAAGTATTAGAGTATCACGCAAAGAAAATTAAACCCATGAAATCTAAAGTGAATGGAACGAGGAATGGTGTACGGAGAGGTTGAGGGTGAGGTTCCGGTGTAACGAAAGGTGTGAGTAGGTGTGTAAAGTTTTAAAGAATATAAGTGATTGATGAGCCTTTTGGGTTTTTTCTTATTTGAAATCCCACATGTACTACATTTGTTATCATTAAATATATAGATAGATACACATCTACATTGAATAAAAATATATGGTATTCAATAATATTTATTAAAATACTTTATATCCCGATTCTATACCTCGACAAAAGCACCGTTTACGATGCAGTGAAAGATCCCTTTACGAGAATACTCTTCGGGATATTTAATCTAGCGGAACTAAGCTAACGGATTTAACAATCGAAATCGATTTCGAAATACTGTGCATTCTTTGAAGTTTGAAATACTTTTTTGGCTACATTTACTTATGTTGGATTATGGCCGATTGGAACTTTAGATTTTTTTTTAATATTAATATGTACAACGATTAGTGGTAGACAACGCTCCTAAAATATCGGTATGTTATCAATGCCGCTTGCACTCTAACAGAACAAAGTTCCTAATAAAGAAAGTATGTAATTCCACAGAATGGAAGTAAGTGAATGAAAATCGTTTGGCGATATTAAAACGATTTTCATTCATTGATTTGGTCAGGCTATATCATGATATAATCAAAAAACAATGTTAAGTTTAGTTTAATGCCACCATTTCGTGCTATAATTAACTACTTTATGATATTATTAATTCTAATTTTAAGATCTGGCTAATAAATATACAAAAATCTGTTTGTTTAAACTATATGGATAGTGAGGGTATTGCAATAATTACAGTTTTATCAGTTTATTTATAGATAATCAAAACTTTTTATAGATTAGAAATTAAACTTAGAAACATCTCACATTTTATGAATTTCGATAGATGTCACTATTAGCTACTATTTAAGTAGTAATTCGTTACTATAAACTTTATTTAATTATTAAAATGAAATATGGAAAGAACTGAAAAATTAACGTTAGAATTTCCATATAATTATGAATTAAATTATTAAACATATAAATGTAAATTATATATTTTATTTTATTCATTAGTAACTGGAGGTAAAATGTTACTACTTTTTGGTTTTATTTAGATGGCACTGTTTTGATAAAGTGAAATTTAGATCGTCGGCGTAGTTAAAATTATAACGCAACGGTTAAAACTCATTTTAGGCTTTATTTATAAATGTTATTTATTTAAAAAAAAAACATCAATAATCAATAATATAAAATAGAAATTAACATCTTGAGGAAGGAAAATACTTAAAACCTCTTTTTTATGATCCGTAATCGGATAAAAAAGCCTAATACCCTATAAGTTATACCTATAAACCTATAAAGTTGCTCCGGGTCCCTAACTATCTACACACAAAATTTCATGGAAATCTGTCCAGTAGTTTTTGCGTTACACAGACAGACAGACAAACAAAAATTCTAAAAATCACTAATTCGGCCTCAGTTCTCACACCTTATCTCAATAATAGCAATTTAAATATGCAGTCTCGATGTTTCCTTCATTTTACCAGTTTATTGTTCGGTATCATAATGGCACACACCACAGTATTTTTATAACACATTACACTTTTCACAGCGACAAGTTAGAAATGAAATTTCGTTTAGTATGTCCAAGACACACTACGGCTGCGTTTCGTGGTAGCTTTTGTTATTCTACTACGAAACGCTGGAACAACATACCACCACCGATTAGAAATCTAGCTTCAATTGGTTCGTTTAAATATAATTACAAATAATACCTAATAAATCTTCAAAAGTCAACTTATAGAAAATTATATACTGTGTCTTTGTCTTACATGCTTCGTTTTTTCGTTTATTAGTTTCTTTTTAATTTTATTAAAGTAATTGCTACTTTTATTATATTTATTTATTACAAATATGTATGTGATAGTGTGCATGTTCACTGCTGGCCGTATGAGGGAGCTCAAGGTCGCTCAGCGAGCTATGGAGAGGACTATGCTCGGGGTTTCTTTGCGTTATAAACTTAGAAATGAGGATATCCGCAATAGAAGCAGAGTGACCGATATAGTACAACGGATTAGTAAGCTGAAGTGGCAATGGCCCGGCCATATAACTCAAAGAATTGATAACCGATGGGGAAAAAAGTTCTCGAGTGGCAGCCTCGTACCGGCAGGCGAAGTGTAGGGCAACTCCCCACTAGATGGAGTGACGACCTGGTAAGACATGCAGGAAATCGATGGATGATGGATTTTAAACAGTGGTAGAGCCACGCGGCAGCTTTTGCTGTCGCACGGATGGGCCGGCTCGAACCGGGGTGGTACCACGACCTCACAGAATACCAGCGTGAAGTAGAGGTTTACCTCTGCGTTTCGCTTGGTGAGTGCAGGTGGCCGGAGGCCCTTTTTACTGGAAATGAGGCATTCCATCTTAGTCCTCACGGGTGACAACGCATCTGCAGTTTGATTCGCAAGCGAGGATAGATGTAGATGTCTATGGGCCGCAGCAACCACTTACCATCAAGTGGACTGTGTGCTCGTTTGTCACCCTTATCCTATAAAAAAAAATGCAGGTGGCTCTGGACCGTGCTTTGTGGCATTCCTTGTTGAGGCCTATGTTCAGCAGTGATCTTGTGAAGGGCTGTAATGATGAATGAGTGTATATGTGTAAGGGTTTAAATATTTGTGTGCGTTTTACTTAAAACGTTATAATAATGAATACTGTTACGTTTTTATTAAAAAAATTTTTACCAAGACTGCCGAGTTGTGTACCTTTTTAGTAATTATTTACCAAATTTATAATTCAAATTGCTATAACGTGTCACAAAATAAACTTATTTTCTTTGTTTCTTTCTTTGCCATAGATTGCCTCATATTAGTTATAGCTGCCACGCTTGGTTGTTATCAGGAAGCGGCTGTTGTACATCTCCTGTACATCACGCACGAGACTGATGGAATAATATAGCGTAGTGAATTCTTTTCTATAATACAGGCAAAAATAAAATTAAAAAATACAAAATACGGATTATTGTTTCAAAATATATAAAGAGAAGTTTTAGCTGTGTAAGAATATTCAATTATTCGACACCGTCGTTAGACAAGGTGTAATATAATTTATGTTTGTTCGTAGCTTTAGCAGCGGAAAGCTTTCTTTGTTTATTTCATTAAAAATTGAGATAAGTAAGTTACTGAGACTTGTTTAAAATCTTCTAACTTAATAAAATTAGAAACTTTATACTTAATATAAAAACAAAAATTAGGAACTATAGACGTCCCAGGGCGAGGCACATACCTCCCATTCATCATCATCTCTGAGACGGTTAGTCCAAAAAATTGCGGACTTACATGTTCTTGAAACGGGTTTTCCACGTTGTTTTTACTGCTTAGCAGGTGGTATATTAGCACCTAAGACGGAAATTATTTGTGGGGCCAGCAGGAAATAAACGCGGGTTGCACGCGTATTTATTTTTATAGGATAAGGGTGACAAACGAGCACACAATCCACCTGATGGTAAGTGGTTGCTGTGGCCCATAGACATCTACATCTATCCTCTATTACAAATCAAAATGCAGATGCGTTTTCACCCGTGAGGACTAAGATGGAATGCCTCATTACCAGTAAAAAGGGCCTCCAGCCACCTGCACTCACCAAGCGAAACGCAGAGGTAAACCTCTACTTCACGCTGGTATCCTGTGAGGTCGTGGTACCACCCCGGTTCGAGCCGGCCCATCCGTGCGACAGCAAAAGCTGCCGCGTGGCTCTACCACTGTTCAAACTAATCTTTATATATAAAAAGTACGTGTCACGTTGTTTGTCCGCGATGGCGATGGACTCCTAAACTACTGAACTGATTTCAATGAAATTTTGGTCAATGTGCAGTTTGGTCGAACTTAAAAGATAGGATAGCTTACATCTCAATTTATAGTCGCAATACAATATTATTTTATTGAAAATCATTTCTCTATTGTTTGACAGTCACAATTATCTGTTAGCTCCAAACGATTCTGTCAGATGACGATATCTGTTGACTGGATTGAGTAAATATTTAATAGATGGCGCTATGTTAAAAATACAAACGTTTAATATAAGCTACAATTTAGTAGTATAACCACCACGTGTTGCTGTAAGTATTCAACAGATAGAACCGATTTCAAAAAAAAATTGCAAACTGTGTGCAGTTTGGTCCAACTTGAGAGATAGGATAGTTTTTATCCCGATAAGTGACTGTCAATTTTTTATTGCTAATTTCAGGAGTTTTTTTGGGAAAGCAAAAGGTCGTTCGAAAAGGGCAGAACAACGTCTGCCTGGTCAGCTAGTATTATATAAACTATTATTAAACTTAAGACCATCTACTCCCTGAGCTCTCGCGGTTCTCGAAAGTAGTTAAGATTACATTTATAACAAAGCAACTTTGTCTTATATTTGTTGAGTTAGAGACGCCACGTACGCAGGCATAATATGCTGTAATATGTCTGCACCAGTAAGTATATTCGATTGAGGAAGGACAACGATCTCACAAAATACAAGCTTAACATGCAGCATAATGTTGCTCTCTTTCGTACGGTGACCGACGACAACCTTTTAGTGGTTACTGAAGACCCTTTGAGATGTTACGGGGCATTCCATCTTAATTTTCAGGGGTTAAAGGCAATCTCAATTTTGATTTTTAATCGAGAATGTAGTATATTTGGGCCACATCATTTGCTTACTCAGTAGACTGTGTGCTCGTTTGTGACCCTTACTTGTATAGAAATTGAGTCAATAGCACTATGCATTAATTAACAAAATTAAAATTAGGGACCCTAAAATGTAGTTTTTCCTACTTTGTCATCAAATTGATTCAATATGACGATAGATATTTAAAGATTAGCTGACTAAAGGAAAAGAGTTGTAATGTAATTTCTTAAGCATATTTTTTCATAAATTATAATATCATCTTTATTTATTACTGCATGATTTCATAAAGTTGTTTTAAAGGTATACCTTTTTAAATATGCAAAAAAAATACTATTAGTTCCAAAGCAACTCACGCGTGCGAGACGCCTGGTACTGCCTTAGTCAATTCGTATACCAAGTGTGGCAATTACGGTAGACCCTTGTGATTAGGAAGAGCCGTGTCCAGCAGTGGTGTATTATAGACATTTTTTATAGAATAGGGTAACAAACGAGCACATAACCCACCTGATGGTAAGTGGATGGTGTGGCCCATAGACATCTACATTAATCCTCAATTAAGAATCAAAATGCAGATGCGTTGTCACCCCTGAGGAATAAGATAGAATTCCTCGTTTCCAGTAAAAAGGGTCTCCGGTTCTCTACACTCACCATATGAAACACAGCAGCATTAAGCTGCTATTTTACGCTGGTATTCTGTGACAGTGTGGTCCTTCCCCGGTCGAGCCGATCCATTCGTGCTAAAACCATAATATAGCTGCAGCGTGGCTCTACCACGAATAGACTGACAAACCTAAAGCGTTGTCTCATTTTACTTGAAGATGGATAGGTTAATAGAGTTAAATTCAAGATAAGAAAGCGACAAACAGTTTTTATTCGGAGACTTGTACCATAACAATGCACAATGCTGCCAAACCGTACGTGCAAGGCGAAGACTGCGATTAAGGGAGGTGGAACGAGTCAACTCGACGATTACGCAATTGTGCACGAGGGAGTTCCTTGGAAAACCGTTTGTGGTAATCGTCAAGCTCGATTATGGGTTGCCTCTCTTAGGACCAAGCATGCGAGTACGTTGCATTCCCTACATGCAAATAAGTTTAGTGTCTAAATAAATATTTTAGTATGTACGTCTTTACAAGATTTAGTTTTTTTTCTATAGAATAAGGTTGACAAACGAGCATAGTCCACTAAATGGTAAGCAGGTGCTGTGGGCCCATAGCCATCTGCGATTAAAAATAAAAAAAAATCGAAAAAAAATTAAGAAATATGCGTTATCACCAGTGAGGACTAAGATAGAATGCCTCGTTTCCAGTAAAAAGGGTCTCGGATTTTCTACACTCACCATACGAAACACAGCAGCATTGAGCTGCTATTTTACGCTGGTATACTGTGAGAGCGTGGTCCGTCTCAGGTCGAGCCGACCCATTCGTGTTACAATTATAAAATAGCTGCAGAGTGGCTCTACCACGTGTGAGTACCACGTTAGTACTCAGGGTGTTAAGACAATCGCGCTATTTAATTTTTGCTTTTGTATTTTGAAAAGTTTGTTTACATATCAAAAAATTTCAAAGAGTAGTAAATTAATACGTGGAAATAAAATTTAAACTCTTACGGAATTATTTGTTACAAGTTCTATAAGGTTTTTTTAAATCATAATTTCATACTTCTATTTATAATGTGAATTCCATGTAGAGGTGCAAGCACGAAGGTACACCACCTTTCTTATTATCCTCTGCAAAATTTAAAGTTTATTTTAAAATTAAATGTAATTAATCATTAATTTAGTTTCTCCGTCTAAAATAAAACTTTTTATTTAAAAAACGTTACCCCCACACTAGGATTTTCTCCTGTATCGTGGAGGCAGTTTACAAACATAGATTGCACGAGGACAAACATCCAGACCCGGAACAATTATTTGTAGGCTAGGTAAATACTTGTTCCGTGCGGGATTCGAACCCGCGGCCCCCAGTGTTTTTGCTAACCCATTGCTAAGCCACTGCGCCACGGAGCCGTCAAACTACTCAGTATATTTTATGCACAAGGATTATTTTGTGTATAAAATATATAGAAGCTTTCATTAATTATCTTTTTTTTACTATCTGTCTGCGTTTCATTATGTTCTCACTATTAAATAATTGGGGTTTATTGACTTTCAAAGAAAATATTGATCAAGTGCCGTTAAACTGTTTTTAATTAACTGGATGAGTTATTTATGCGTCTGTTTACGATATCACACTATTTTATGGCAAAATAACCTTTCATTTACTTTGCTAATTTTATTTTAGCTCGCTCGCTGCTTGCTGCCTCGAATGCTCATTTTACTTATTATGTTAACACACGTAAGTCATTAAGTAATTATTTTTTGAAAATATATGCAAAATATCATTAAGATTTCATAAGCTCAACTAAATTTATATTAAGATTCTAATAACATCAAACTTTGAAACTACAACGAGGAGCCATACCTTACTGAATATTTTGTTTCAAACCGTAGTGAGATTGTGTATCGATAATAATGTTAAGAGTTTATATACCTGAGCGAAGTTGGTCCATAGTTTGCGACTGCAAGATGTTGCGCAGTTTTCTAAGGAAATAACTAGGCATCACATAAGAATATATAAGAATTGTATAATATCGAAACAAGATTCGAACAGCATTCCTGGGAAAATGAAATACAATGGCAAAAATACTATCCAGTGGTAATGAGATCTGCGATGCATTTAACAAGTACTTTCACTTTGTCTTTGTTCCATTTTTTTAAATTTATTTAATGAAACAAAAAACAAAATCAGTACCATCATATATATCAGACAGTATCCGAGATCTAGGCATCATAATGGACTCAAAATTAACCTTCAAGAAACATATTGACCATATTTTAGCATCGGCATTCCGGAGATTAGGTTTTATTCGAAGAATAAGTAAACCCTTTAAAAACATCACAACTTTAAAAATATTATATTTTGCTTTTGTCCGATCTATGCTAGACATTAGCAGTATTGTCTGGAGTCCTAATTACCAAGTACACATTGACAGAATTGAAAAGGTCCAAAAGATTCCGTAAGAAAAAAATTCTGTACCAATGTTTCAGTAACTTATAACGAATCCCTTAAGGCGTTCAATTTACTTTCCCTCTGCAATAGACAAAAAATGTTTGATATAATGTTCCTATTTAAAATTCTGAACAATCTGATCAACTCCCAACTCTGCTTAGCAAGATATATTTCATTAGTCGTTTGCGGTTTCCTTGGCGTTCCTCATGGTCTTAGTACAGACTACGAATGTGAAATTATTTTTATTTGCTTTAAGTCGGCTTTAATTTTTATCTAATTCACATTTTGCGAGATTTTAGAATTTAGTTATCGATCCGTCATTAAATTGCTGTCAAGTAACTTAAAATTATTTTATATATTATACTAGCTGACCAGGCAGACGTTGTTCTGCCCTTTTCGACTAACCTTCATATAAAAAATCCTTAAATTCGGAATAAAAAAAATATTCAGTGTCACTTATCAGGATAAAAACTATCCTATCTCTCAAGTTGGACCAAACTGCACAGAATGTGCAAAATTCATCGCGGACAAACAACGTGACACGTAATTTTTATATATAAAGATAAAAACGTAAATATAATACGGATGCCATAAAAACGAGAAGGTTAATTATTTCAATAAAAAATATTATTGGTACATAAAAACGGTCCTCATTTTGATTAGGCAGCAGACATAAAATAACGAACTAATGGAACTATTTAGACTTCTAACGCAGCTTTATCGTAGAAAGCAGTAAATCGGTGCCAAAAGTGTAAAAAGTCTGGAGTATGAGAGATGACTTTTATTATTAGAAGTAAATGAAAACGTAATAAAATAAATATAGCTTATACTTATATATGTCCCACTGCTAATTAAAGTATATTATGAGAAGGTTTTCGGGTTTTCACAGACACACACATACGTTTTCTTTTCATTGATAAAAAAAATTATCAATACAATTATGGGTCCAAACTACGTAATTTGTGGAAAATTGTCTGGAGTGCGAAATTAGAGTGTCTTCGGCGACAGACGGCGAAGCAATATGTGGCGACGGGCGAACTAATATCTACGTTCCTAATAAAGTGGCAGAGCTATCCGAAAATTCTCCGGCACTAAGTCTCAGCTTTCTGTAGATTTACCGTTATAGTGGAAGCGACATGAATGAAACCGTTTGCTTCCATGAACCTACGTGATTTATCTTAAGTTTTTTTTTTTTTTTTTATAGGAGAGGTGGCAAACGAGTAAGTTTGTAAGTAAGTAAGCAAGTACAATAAGGTGAGTAAAAACCATCTTTTCTGTTATTCCACTAAGTTCACAAAAGGGATTTTTATTTAAATCGCATTGTAAAGAAAAGCAAAATTATTTTTTTTAAATCCCACGACCGATGTAAAAGATGTAATAAAAAAAGGATTAAATACAATTTTTGAAAACCCTCCGAATAAGAGGAAGTAAGTCACGAAAGATAAAAAAAGTTTTAAAAAGGGTTGATTTGTCGCGAGGTGTCATAATAAACAACTAATTATGATTTCTTAGTTCTTCCTAAATTTGTACCTAGTTGTTTTTCGTAGCGGTAATACATAGGCTGCACTAACAGTATCGGGAATGGAATATTTCCACTGTTCCTCTCATTTTTTTTTTTTTTATTTTTATAGGATAAGGGTGACAAACGAGCACACAGTCCACCTGATGGTAAGTAGTTGCTGCGGCCCATAGACATCTACATCTATCCTCTATTACAAATCAAAATGCAGATGCGTTGTCACCCGTGAGGACTAAGATGGAATGCCTCATTTCCAGTAAAAGGGGCCTCCGGCCACCTGCACTCACCAAGCGAAACGCAGAGGTAAACCTCTACTTCACGCTGGTATTCTGTGAGGTCGTGGTACCACCCCGGTTCGAGCCGGCCCATCCGTGCGACAGCAAGAGCTGCCGCTTGGCTCTACCACTGTTGAAAATATCATATTAAAATCTTTTTATTAATATTTAATATAACTTTAATTGAAAACTCTTGGTTTTAAAAATCGAATACCATTTATTTATTTAAAAAAAGATTCTCGGTCTTGTCACAAGGTTTTGTCAAACTTGTTTAGTCGTTGAGAAAATGGAATTGACTCGAGAAAATTCAAGAGCGATGATTTATTATGACTTTCGAAGTGGTTTAACACAAAAACAATGTGTTGACCGGATGATTTCTGCATTTGGTGATGAAGCCCCATCCAAAACCACAATTTATCGCTGGTTTGCTGAATTTCAACGTGGACGTGTCAAGCTCAGTGATGATCCCCGTCAAGGTCGTCCAAAAACTGCCGTCACCCAAGAAAACGTTGATGCTGTGCGTAAGCTGATTGATTGATTGAGGAAGATCGACATGTGATATATCGCGAAATTCAGGCAACTTTAGACATTGGCATGAGTCAAATACAAATAATCTTGCATGAACAATTAGGTGTAAAAAAGTTGTTTTCCCGATGGATACCGCATTCGCTCTGTGAAGAGCAAAAAGCGGCTCGCGTTACTTGGTGCGTCAGAACTCTCGAAAGATTCCACGCAGGATCTTCAAATGCTGTATACAACATCGTATCAGGTGACGAATCCTGGATATATGCGTACGAATCCGAAAAAAAACCAGTCACGAGTTTGGGTATTCGAAAATGAGTTAAAGCCAACAAAAATTGTTCATTCACGGAGTGTTGCAAAAAACATGGTGGCCACGTTTGTCTCCAAAACCGGCCATGTTACGACTATTCCTCTTGAGGAACAAAGAACGGTTAATGCAGAAGGGTATGCTAGAATTTGTTTGCCACAGATCGTTTCTGAACTCCGTAAAGAGGACTGCAACCGCCGCATCATTCTCCATCACGACAATGCGAGTTCTCACACCGCACACAGAACAAAAGAGTTTTTAGAGCAAGAAAACATAGAATTATTAGACCATCCGCCGTACAGCCCCGACCTAAGCCCTAATGATTTATATACTTTCCCTAAAATAAAGAATAAATTGCGTGGACAGATTTTCACACAGAGATTTTCATCACCTGAAGAAGCTGTGGACGCCTACAAAACGGCCATTTTGGAGACCCCAACTTCCGAATGGAATGGTTGCTTAAATTATTGGTTCCATCGTATGGAAAAATGTGTCAAATTTCGCTGAGAATACTTCGAAAAGCAATAAATACATTTTTAAATAGTAATGTTGTGTCACTTCCTTTATTCCCGAAATTTTCAGTGCCGCCCTCGTATAATTACAAACCCAAGTAAATCCGTCGTAGCTGCCGAGAAAAACAGGCACTCGGATGTACCAGCTTTTCTGACCTCAGCAGCGAATCTGCACTGTGGCTCCGCCGCCAACCAAGTTTCGGCCATGAAGGGTTTCGGCGCCTCGCAATACCGACACTTCTCTCCCCTAGCTGCCCTATCACCACCGCAGCAACGGTGCGGCTCCGCCAGAGTTACGGAGGATAGGGCGAGTGGCTCTTCACCCGCGACACCATCATAGACGGCACCCGTTTCGCCGCAGCCCGCCAACACACATCGGAATTGGGCTTGCCAAGCCACTCGGTGTAGCCACCTCGGGTTAGCCATGTGGATTCCTTTTCCTTCACCATGGGTGATCGAGCCACGGTTACTAAGTCGCCACGACAAAGCGAAAACCCTTTCGGGAGGGTCCACTGAGTCTATCGCTACTAGATGGCATTTTGCAGCACCAGCTTATATGTGACAGCAGTACGCCCTGCACGACTGGACTTGCGCTTTGTATGGGGTAAGAAGCTGCCCCGATCTGAAGTACCGCCGTAACTTTGCAAGCAATAACAGCGGCAATTAAGCCTATTAAAACGGCTTATTTTTGGGCACTGGCCTCCTCCCATTTCTAGAAGCGTTTTTAGAGCACGGAAGTATCCGCTTCGCTGCTCCAATGTGCGTTAGCAGTCTTCACATGGCTTCGAAATAGTTTTTTTGCTATTTTTTAGTAATGCACTCACGATGTTTTTGTCACCTCGGGTAATCGGCATCTGAATTGCAATAGAAGATCGAACATATGTCGCATGGGAAGATGATTATTATATAAAAATTATATAAAATAACAAGGTGCAATTTGAAGGACGTCTGGTACGATCAATAAATCAAGGCCACAGGATTATTGTATAGCAATGATCGTGAGAAATGTAATTTGAGATTCATCACACTCTCAAGTGCTGTCAGACAATATCTAAATGATTTAAAATCTTCCCATTGTGTGTGTTATAAGTTTTTTTTATAGTACATGGTGACAAACGAGCACACAGTCTACCTGATGGTAAGTGGTTGCTGTGGCCCATAGACATCTACATTTACCCTCGTTTGCGAATCAAAATGCAGATGCGTTGCCACCCGTGAGGACTAAGATGTAATGTCTCGTTTCCAGTAAAAAGGGTCTCCGGTTCTCTACACTCACCATACGAAATACAGCGGTGTTAAGGTGCTATTTTACGCTGGTATTCTGTGAGAGCGTGGTCCTTCCCCGGTCGAGCCGACCCATTCATGCTACAACTATACTACTAATATAGCTGCAGCATGACTCTACCACGTACAGAACTTTAACTGTAAAAGTTATAACTGTCGCAGCTGTTAAGTCTCTCGAGAAATGACTGTCCACTGCATGAAATCATTAGGCGATCTTCAACATGTCAGAGAGTTATTTTTAGTAAGACACTGGACAGTGTGGTAGCTTAGTCTTGCGTCCCTTTAGTAAGGAAGCTATTTCGTACCGACATTACTGAAATTGTCAACAGCTGTCTAATCATTTGATTGAGTATAAACGAAGAGGCGTAAAAAAATTATTTCTTTTTTATTAGATTACTGAGTATTAAAATTTTCGGGGTGATCTATACTTTTAATGAAGCAGCATAATTATGATCACTGTTGTTGCAGTTTAAATGTGATAGAGACATAGTAAGCCGTACCTCATTAAAAATTGTAATAATAAATAGTAGTACAAGTAAAGTACAATACAAATTACAATACAATATTAAGATTGAGCAAGGAAACGCAGCCAGCGTCCTACCGCAGGGAGTAGGACTGATCATTTAGGTTTGTAGTTTTTTATTATAATAAATATTTTATATTATATTGTTGTCTACACAAATATTATATATCCCGTTAAAATATGATTTAAATATTTTTAACTTTATATATTTAAGTTATGAGGAATTATTATATATTGTGCGGTCGCGGTGTAAGAATATCTACTACCCCTGTCCCGTTCACTGACGGCACGATATGAGGTAGTGGACATTCTTACTAAGACACTTCGTGAGAGGCGACATAGGGAAACAAACGAAGTGATGGATATCAGCATCTTTCCAATAACAACTAAAAACAAAAATTGCGGTTGCCAACCCGCCTGCCAAGCGTGATAACTATGGCAAATATCCCCCCTATGAATCAATTTATGGGGGTGGGCTATGTTCAGCTAAGTGAAATTTTGAGAAACTGTAACGGTAACGTTACACTCACCAGGTTAAGTAATAGACGGAAAAGCCCTACCTTTTTGTCGAATTACAGTGACTACTATAATTTTAAATTTTTAAATTTATGCAGTTGAATAAAGAGGTACCAAGTTGCACCTGATGTAATTTGTCCAATTTTTATCGTACTTTGTGGATAATTTTAACTATAGTAAACATGATTTTACCTACGAATAAGTCAATGCATCAATAACATTTTATTTGGTGTCTAAACATTTAGCCAGCCCTTTTGTTAAACGGGTTACGTATACAAATTGAACTGGACGATCAAATTACCAGCTGATTAAATCATCGGGCTGCGACAAATACGAGCAGCATTCAATTATGTCTGTTCCTTTTATCGATTTACTCGTATAGTATAAAGTTTTCGATCAACGTCTTTTCTAGATGGTAGGCCACCTTTCTGTCTAGAAGTTTGTCTGCGTAGGCACCACACTCTTACCTATTTCTAACACCAATTAGTACCTAGTGGCTGCACGATATATTATGGTCTGAAGAGTATAGAAAGCCAATTAAAGGCTGTAGGGCATACCATCTGAATCCTCAGAGGTGATGACGCATCTGTAGCCTACTTCATTTGAAGTTGCTTGCAGGTATCCTCGGACTGCTGTTAAGATCAGGTGGACTGTAAATTCGAGATTCATCAGTTACCGGTACAGCCTATTAAAAATCATTGATTGCCTCATAGGGGATTATTTGCCATAGTTGCTACGCTTGGCAGGCAGGTTGGCAACCTCAGTTTTTATTAATTTAGTTGTTATTAGGAATACGCTGCTGCCCATTTCCTAGTTTATTTCCTCTGTCTCCTCTTACGATTTCTTACATTGCCACAACACGGTTAAGGGAGATTCAAGGATTCATGAACGAGTACTATTCGCTACACAATTTTAAATATGTATTTAGCATTAATTTATCAACAAGACACATTTGACCGAGATTGTTATTCAAATATGACATAATATTTTCTTTTGTCCAGTTCACACTTACAATACAATTCAACCTTTGGTAGATGTGAAAATAAATATAATATCCATTGGAAAACACATTGCTCCTTATTTTTCAACGGACGTTGTTACTACGAAAAAGTGTGCTGCATTTCACTATTCTATTTGAGTAAAAAATCATACGAGTATAATATATGAGTTTCTGCTCAAATACCTTATTATTATGTTGCTTGCAACTTTGTTACCAGTATCAAATATTATGCAAGCTTTGGCATTTTATTTTTGATAGATCTGAAGGCCTACAAAATTTTCAGATCTGCGTGTTTGTCCAAGTGTAATTTATAGTTACAAATTCTGCCACGCAGCTGCAGAAATTACAACAGCGTCACATTCAACAGTGTTACAGGCGTACCATAAACAGTTTCTCTTGCGATGTCCACAAAGGGTGTTCTTTGATAATAATAAAATAACCCCATCAGCTCAATATAAAGCAGTAGTACTTCGATATTACAGACAGAATGCCACAAAACACGGTCCTGAGCCACCTGCATCCATTGACTTTGTGTGTGTGGGGGGCCGGCCACTGCATACTTCGCCAGCCGGTACGAGGCTGCCACTCAAGAACCTTGCTTCCTCATCGGTTGTCGGTTCTTCGAGCTATATGGCCGGCCCATTGCCACTTCAGCTTATTAATCCGTTGGTTTTTGTCCGTTAATCTGGTTCTACTGCAGATATCCTCATTTCTAACACGTTAGGTTATTATATTTTTGTTTTACCGAATTTAAAAACTCAGTTAATAATATTAGGACGTTATTTTAAAGTATTCTAAAAAAATATTTATTAATTTCATTTAATCCTATAAAAATCTATTATTTTTCAAAAACTTTATAATCACTTAGTAGCTTAGTACACATAACACTTAAGTACTTACACACATACAGCTGTTTGAAGCAACAAGTTCATTACCTGAAACGAAAAATTATTTGTTATTTTATGTAGAAGCGTTTTCACATTTATTCTATTTTTCTGTAAATAGTTCGTTTAATAAAACACATTGATATAATATGCGGCGTTACTCAAAAAAAAATCCACGTCAAATTAACAAATACTTTTAAAGTTTCGAACTTTTAACCAAATGACAATAGAAAAAAAAGAGGCAAGTATCGAGATAATTAACAGGTACTTAGTGTAAGTAATAATCAAATCAAATGATTGTAAGTAAGGCCGATGGTAATTTATAAAATACTAGCGAGCCGCCCCGGCTTCGCACGGCTGATTGCTGGATAGCAACAACGACGTCATCTAACGGATCTCATCTAAACATCTATACAAATAAATAAAATTGAAGTGTCTGTTTGTAATGTCAAAATAACAGCCTTTTACTAAATGCATATGAAAGTATATACGGTACTTATAACAGAAACACAAGTTATAAAATTTTTGTCTGTCAGTCCGTATGTCCGTCTGTCTGCTGTTTGTTCCGGCTAATCTTCGAAATGCCTGGACCGATTTTGATGGGACTTTCACTAGCAGATATCTGGTATTACAAGGAGTAACTTAGGCTACTTTTATTTTAGAAAAAGAATTAGGGTCTCGTGCAAAAAAATTAAAACCTCTTGAAATCCAATCATAACCCCGCCCACGACGTAATACGTTACACGCGGGCGAAGTCGCGGGGAACAGCTAGACGTGAATAAAAAAAACTATCCAGGGAACTATTGTCGGTCAGAATCGGAGTTTTTGCGAGACAAACGCACGACAATTGAGTATATATATATATATATATATATATATATATATATATATATATATATATATATATATGTGTATGTACTGTGATACAATATAATTACTCATTTAAAATATGTATAGATTTGGACATACATTTTACAGAGATTTAGTAAACAATCGATTATAACACCAACACTTTTTGTTTTAGTTTTTTGAATATTATGTAAACATTACCAATAAATCCATCAGTTTCTTTTCACATTATTTCATGTCTTAAATTTATTGAATGAAACTAATTTTAGTAATTTAATCGCGATTACAGTTTTAAATTATTTTTAGCTCTCGCGTTGAGTGCTTTTCAGCACCCACTATTACTGGGGTACGGTTAAAGAGTTAAAATTATAAAATACGGAAAAGCTATAAAATAAATTAATCTACAATTTTTAATGACAAAAGTAAAACTATAACTCAAAACTAAAACACGTAAAAGTGGTTTTACTGAATGTGTACTTTTTTTTTATAGCACATATAGACAATCGAGCACACAGTCCACCTGATGGTAACTGGTTGCTGCGGCCCATAGACATCTACATCTATCCTCTATTAAAATTCAAAATGTACATGCGTTGTCACCCGTGAGGACTAAGATGGAATGCCTCATTTCCAGCAAAAAGGGCCTCCGGCTACCTGCACTCACCAAGCGAAACGCAGAGGTAAACCTCTACTTCACGCTGGTATTCTGTGAGGTCGTGGTACCACCCCGGTTCGAGCCGGCCTATCCGTGCGACAGAAAAGCTGCCGCGTGGCTCTACCACTGTTAAATCTATCCCTATCATTATAAGAAATCATTAAGAATTTATGTCACAAAACAGCAAAAGCAATATATTATGTATATTCATGTATATTTTTACTCAGTCGAATACGACTGAAGACTCTCGACATGGTTCAAGGCGTTCATCACAAAAGTGAAATTGACACACTTCACATGAAGTATTTTCAACAAATGTCAAATATAATAATCCTTTACAGAACTAAACACAGTTTATATCAGTCAAGGTTTTGCTCACCAAAAGAGAGATTTTCATAGCGATAACTGCTTTTTGCAAATGAGCGTAGATACAAAGGCGGGCTACTTTTGTTATACTCGTAGCTCGTCTCAGATGGACTTACAAAGACGGCGGAGGTAATATTTATGTCCGGGTACAGTCTGCTTGCGACGGACATAGAACGTACATAATGTGTGCATATTCAAAGGAGCCATTATTTTAAATAATATGTATTTTAACTACCATTTCTAAAAATAGTAAAACAAATTTCATGACTTTAATTTAATTTCTGCACGCTGCGTAAATGATATGTACGTTCGTTGCACGGTTACAAAAAGTTTAATAAAGGCAATTATAAAAATATTAAAAAAAATGATCTGTATTCTAAAATCAAAAGAGTGAAGGCGTTTTTACATTCTGATAATATAGATATAGAAGCAACATTAAAATTTATAACCTATAATATGAAGAATTCATATTTTCTGTTGTAATTATACCATAGAGAAACACTAAATATATTTCTATGTATGTATAATTGTAGGCCGTGAATGTTAGGCTTTCTAGCTAGGATTTTGTTTGGTCTGCTAACAGCAGTTGTAACAATTATTGTATTAACGCCCCACGTGTTTAAAAGCCTTTTTAAAGTACCAACTTGGACGAATAAAATAATACGTTCAAATAAAACAAAATGAAACACAAAAATTTATATTCCTTCGCAACATCGATCACTAATAAAAAAAAACTACATACACAATCGCATGCAAAAGTTCTCTAAAAACTGTCGCCAATTGTTTTGACGTAATTCTTGTTTAAATTAATATACATTAATGCAAATTCAACCTTAAATGCATTATCTAAAGTTGTATTCACAAAGCTACGTACAAATTTAAAGCACACACAAATGTTCGAGTGGGCGCTCATTCGGTAAGGACATTTTTTGTCACTGATTGTGTATCTTCTATTATTCTTCTAGTATTCTTCTAAAATCAATTTTGTAAATAGTTCGTAATCATTTATATTGTAAAATTTATTTAAAAAAAATGTCCCGCTGGGTTTCTTGCTGGTTCTTCCCAGGACAGAGGGTATTTTTTCGAACCAGTGGTAAAGTAAAAAATGACTTTCAATAAGAATTACACATGTAATGTATATTGAATAAAAATTATTCTATTCTATTCTATTCTATTCTATCTAGTTTTTTATTAGCGAACGATGCTTCGCAAGCGTAATTTGCGGTCATTATGTTTCGTTGATAAAAATTTTTGTAAGGCTATTATTCTGGTCAATCTTGCTATATATATGTAGTTATATATATTCTTATTGCCACAAATTAGAAAATGAGAATAAATTTAATTATTTATTTATTACAGTCTATTTACATTCAATACATAAATCAAAATTCATGATTTAATTTTTTTTCTTTGTATCTGTATTTAAATCCAAACAAAAGCAGAAATATTAAAAAATAAAAAGATGTAGCGTGTAAGTATGTAGCGATTATGTCATGGTTAATCCGTCATACTATGTAGAAAAGGTCCAGCTTTTTATTATTTATTGTCCTGGTCATCATTAGGTTGACTCTATATCGTATCCGTTGAGCAAGGAAAATGCTAAACTACCAAATGGCATCGGACAGATAGCGAATTAATTATTTAATTTCAGTTCAGTGAAGAAAAGATATTTATTTAGAAAGCAATGAAAAGTTGAACATTTTATAAATCACGCTAGTTGGTCTTTTCTGCCCATGCGTCTCACTGAGTGGATCCACCACCCTCATCTATTTCTGCCGCCAAATGGCAGGGCAGTGCAAGTAAAATACTAAGTATAATACTACATACAACGTGTCCCAAAATTCAACGATAAGCCAACACCGGAGGATAGACCTGCCCCGGACTAATCGGGGAAAAAAAGAAAAAAATATATCCCAATTATATTTTAAGTTATATAAAAAAAATTAAATTCTTCAGAAATTGAGACCGTTTATGATATTTTTCACTACCATGACCACAATTTTTTAAATATTTTTTTCTTTTTTTTTATAGGCAACCTGAATAGTACTGCTATCTACCACAATTCTTAAAAACTTCAGAATAACTCTTGTTTTATCACGAAAATTAATGAAACTTATTTTATTTCCTAAATTTTTTGAAGACTTTTACTTTTAACCAAATTTAACTTATCGTGGTGTAAAAAAAAAGTATGAACACTAGTATGGCAAGTTTCTTTTAAAATTGACGCAACTAACCAACATTCCAAAATGGTATAATACTCTAGGAAAACAAGTTATAAAAAAATATGGGCCTATTATTTCTAAACAGGGGCCAAATTCCTTAAATTGTAATTGTCAGTAATCACTTTTACTACATGCCCAAAATGGGTTCCTGTTACAATTTCTAGGAATTCGAATGGGGCATTAATACCTTAGATGTTAGAGAGAGATAGATAGATAGAGATATTTACGTTAAAAAGAGACAACAACAGGGCAGGTAGAGAAGCTGTTATTATTCTCAGCAAGTTGGTTCAGTACGCTCTGCTCCTTTGTTTACTGCGCACCGTTCCCAATTCAACTTACGTGGCCCTCGTACATACTATCGACTTTTGGCTTGGCTTTTTGGACTGGAATCGACCTGCAAACTTAACTGACCTGGCATTATTTGGACTGGAAGTGATCTGCAAACTGAACTAACCTGGCATTATCTTGGACTACGATTGTGTGTTTTGTGATTTAGAGTTCTGGCGCATTTTGGACTGTTTGGCTTTTAACATGCCGCAACCGTACACACCACAGGAATACGTTAATATGCATTTAATCTATGGAGAATGCCGATGTAATGCTAACTCTGCTAGCAGACTGTATCGAGAAAGATACCCAAATGCTCAAAAATATCCTGATTATCGAGTGTTTATTAATGTGCATCAAGCGTTTTCGGAGGGTCGTATGCCATCCAATATGAGAAGCGCTGGAAGACCTAGATTGGATCGTGATGAAGAAGTTCTCAATGAGATAGAAAATGACTCGACTACTTCGGTACGTGCCATAGAAGAAGCTACAGGAATCCCGAAAAGCTCTGCACATCGAATATTAAAACGTCACAAGCTTCACCCATATCACTACAGGCGTGTGCAGACGTTATTACCGCGGGACTATCCGCTACGGGTCACATTTTGCCGTGTAATGCTGCAAAGGCACAGTGAAGATCCCCACTTCCTAGACAAAAATTTATGGTCGGATGAAACAACGTGCCAGAAAGATGGGTATTTAAATCTTCACAACCTACATAGTTGGAGTAATGAAAATCCACACTTGATGAGACAAGACAAATCCCAATATCAATTCAAGGTTAACCTATGGACCGGCATATTAAATGGAAAAGTAATTGGGCCCTTTGAGTTACAAGGAAACTTAGATGGCAATAGTTATTTAAACTTTTTACAAAATGACTTGCAAGAATTGTTAAACGACGTGCCCTTAAGTGATCTTCAAAACATGTGGTTCCAAAATGATGGTTGCCCAGCACATTATACCCGTCCTGTGCGAGAATATTTAAATCAAGAGTATCCAGGGCGTTGGATCGGGCGACTTGGTCCTATCTTTATGGCCACCCCGTTCACCCGATTTGAACCCCCTGGACTTCTTCTATTGGGGTTGTCTTAAAAACAGGGTCTACTCAAAACCCATTGTGACATTGGACGAGCTTCGTCGAAATATCACTCAGGCTGCTGATTACATTAATAGCAGAAGATATGCAAGACAAATAAAACGATAATTTTTAAGGCGATGTCGTGCATGTATTAATGCTGGTGGCAAACAGTTCGAACATTTGCTATAATGTTAATAACTTAATAAATTACACGTGAAACTGTTTGTACCATTTGTTTTGAAATATTAAACATTTTTCAAGAACTAATACTTTTATTACACCCGACCGTCATTTGGCCCCTGTTAAGAAATAATAGGCCCATATTTTTTATAACTTGTTTTCCTAGAGTATTATACCATTTTGGAATGTTGGTTAGTTGCGTCAATTTTTAAAAAAACTTGCCATACTAGTGTTCATACTTTTTTTTTACACCACGATAAGTAAAATTTGGTTAAAAGTAAGTCTTCAAAAAATTTAGGGAATAAAATAAGTTTCATTAATTTTCGTGATAAAACAAGAGTTATTCTGGAGTTTTTAAGAATTGTGGTAGATAGCAGTACTATTCAGGTTGCCTATAAAAAAAAAGAAAAAAATATTAAAAAAGTTGTGGTCATGGTAGTGAAAAATATCATAAACGGTCTCAATTTCTGAAGAATTTCATTTTTTTTATATAACTTAAAATATAATTGGGATATATTTTTTTTTCTTTTTTTCCCCCGATTAGTCCGGGACAGGTCTATCCTCCGGTGTTGGCTTATCGTTGAATTTTGGGACACGTTGTATATATATATACTCTTTATTGTTTCGCCTCCGGCGTGCATCATATAAAAATTTTACATATACTCACCGCGGTAGGTAGGTAAGTAATAAGAGTCTCCGATTCAATCTACACTCGCCATATGAAAACAGCCCCCATTAAGCTGCTATTTTATGAGTATTCTATGAGTAAACGTTTGATAAAAATCTACTACTGAACCTGCGCGCTTTAATCGTCAAGTTTGTTAGACAAAGCTGGTTATAACTACCGAAATACGCCACGTCGTTGGTGAATTTAAGGTCCACTTTCTGCGACGCGGTTTATTCAATAAAAAGCATACTTTTAATATTTCCATTTTTGAGTATACAGTAGAACGCCGATTAACCGAAAGCCGATTAACCGAATCGCCAATTATCCGAATCGGTCCTAAGCGTAATATAAAAAATTAAAACCAAGTACCGTACGTAAGTAATGTTACTTACTTACAGTACTTGGTTAACTGATATTAAAAATAACAGTGAAAAAATTTTAAGTTTTGTGACTGCGTTAGAAACTAGTGATGGATATTCGTCGCTAAAAGTAATGAAAAAGGCAAAAGATGAACAGCTTGAGAATGCTGTTTTTACGTGGTTCCTGCAGCAACGATCTATTGGACAACCGATTTCAGGATCGATTATATGTGAAAAGGCGCGAATGTTCAGTGAAAAAAGGGTGTAGCTGGTTTTACACTTTATAAAATGTAAAACGATTTATAAACTTAATAAGGTTTATTCTATGTGTGAAAGTGGTTTTTCTATATTACATACCAGTCTATATCCGATTATCCGAATTTTAGATTATTCGAATCGACCCCGGTTCTAATTAATTCGGATAATCGACTTTCTACTCTAATTTGTTAAAGGAGAAATTTCCATGTATCTTATAAACTTAATATATAAGAATGTTCAACCCCTTCCGTTTCATAGAACTATTTCCAATATAACAGTTTTGTAGAAAAACGTCTCAATCGAAATCCAATTAAAAAATATTAGAGGCAGCGCACGGTGTATTTGAAGGTTCGACTCCGAAGGCTTCGATTTCATTTAATTTTCAATTCGATTGTGGGACGGCTGTGCTGCCACAGAATACATAATAGTGCTATGTAGTGCAATTACGTTAACTGTCATAACCCTTTATAAATAGGACTTTAGATGTAGGTGGTTTTATGCCCTATTTTTATATTAAAGCCATGCTCATATTGATTAAGAGCCGGTTATAGAGTTCAGGAGCTTCATAATTCACGAACAATCCGGCATTACTGAAATCACGCAAATGTCAGTGGTAATTTATCATGCGCTCGAGGTTACAGGGGAATATCGTTAAAAAACCTTTTGTCTAATAATTCAAAAATAATTCGCTCTTAAAAACAAATAGCGCGGCGGACTCTTCCTTTAAAACCGGAGAAATAGCAAAAAGATGAGTCTTTTTTTATAGGATAAGGGTGTCAAGTGAGCATATAGTTCACCTGATATTAAGTGGTTGCTGTGGCCCATATCTATCCTCGTTTGCGAATCAGAATGCAGATGCGTTGTCAGTCGTGAGGACTAAGATGGGATGCCTATTTTGCAGTAAAAAAAAACACAGCAGCATTGAGCTGCCGCTGTGTTTCGTATGGCTGGTATTCTGTGAGAGCATGGTCCTTCCCCGGTCGAGCCAACCCATTCGTGCTACAACTATACAATTAATACAGTTGCAGCGTGACTCTAGCACGTATGAAAAAGTATGAGTCTGCCACATTACTTTAGTTATATATCGTTGTACATAGCAGTATTACATTATTTTTAGTGTCGGTACCGATAACCAAATTCAGAACATTTTAACGCAAACGTGTAGCCCCTAATTTCATCTTTGTTTCATTCATCAGTCCATAAAAATCACTGCAAAAACACGGGCCTCTCCCGTGATAAGGAATTTGCTTTAATCGGCAAACTTGGCGTATTGGCTATGGCAGCATAAGACTCTCGCACATTAATGTCATTCATTTTAATTTGTATCTACAACTAGCTCTATCATGATGATAGCCAGTTCGTAAACTACTAGTATCCTCTAGAAAATTTTCAGATTTTCTAAAATAAAATACCTATCTACCTTTGCGATCAGTTTTATTTTAAACTGAATGGAATAAATAATATACATCTTTTTTTTTAAAAATTCTTACGAGACTGCTTTCGATATAACCGATGCACGTACAAAGAACTTTGGCAATAAAGCAAGAGAAAGCTTTCTTTGGTCGTAGAATTTATTACGTTAAAGTTTTTCAAAGCATTTTACTTTAGACTTCGCGACCTACCGTTCAATTTTACAATGTAATATTACTGTAGCTTATAATTGTTTAACTTTTGCAATTAAAATTATTTATTGGTATTAAAAAATAACAATTTATATCAATATGCGACCACAACACGACAGTGGGTGCTGCAAAGCACCCGAAACGTGAGGATTTAAAAATAAGTAGAATTAAACGCGATAAAATCGTAAAAGTAATTTTATTTAATGGATTGCCTCGTTTCCAGTATAAAGTGATTTCGGTTCTCTACACTCACCATTAGGAACACAACAGCATAAAGCTGCTATTTTGCACTGGTTGATTTTGCCCTGGGAGCATGGTCCTTCCCCGGTCAAGCCAACCTATTCGTGCTACAACCATAATATAGCTGCAACATGGCTCTAAAACGTAAAATAATTCAATTTTAATAAAAAGGAGAACCGACTTACAAATATAATTTCCACACAATAATGATTCTAAAGTTGACGCTAACACAAAGATACGGTGCTCAGCAAAGTATGATAGTACCTACCAAGTAATGCATCCTAGCACTAGCAGGCACATTTTACACTTAAAAGCCTTTTGATGAAGATCTCATCCGTCCGTTAAAACTGACATACGAACGTAATTAGATTTAATTTCTTTTACTTCAAATTTACTTAAACGACAGATTCGTATCTGAGAAAAATTTAAGTTAAAATGCAGTTCGTGTTTTGAGGCTATATCTGTATATTTTCTTCTTCATCAGCTTGTAAAGCGCACTCATGAATTTGTACCCCCCGGTGTATGGAGGATTTGCTTTGATCGTTACATTTCATTTGCGTATTAATATAATACGCAAATGAAATGTGCTTTTATTGCTATAGCAACCACATATTATATTCCCTGTTTAAGTATGTCCTTAAAACACAACTATTGTTAAATATACAAGGTGTCCGGTAATTAATGGATAACCTTGAAATGGGTCATCTCGGAACTTATCGGAAGGCTATTCAGAAAAAATATATAAGCCCAACTAATACTTAAGATGTTTGTTTTTATATAAAAACTATTTCTTTAACATTTACCTTTTTTTGTACATCACGATCACAAATTAATGAAGTCGATTGTTTTTTACTGTTGTAGTATATTAAGTTAACTGAGCTGATAGAAAGGTAATAAATAGTATGACTGCTATTGCATGTATTTAAAAAGCAACTTGAAATAGCAAAAAGGACATTGCTAAAACTCACCTAAGAACCAACATATACCTAGTCAGGTCATAAATTCTGTCACATGTTTAATATAAAATAACTGAAACAAGTTTATTCATTATGTAACCATTTATATACCAAAATGAACTTAACAAAACATAGATTCTTATGACACTAAAGGTTATTCACAATGACCTCCGTGATTATGAATACAGGCCTTCAATCTGCGCGGCCAGCCGTCTATCGCAGCACGAAAGAGGTCCATGTCAATATCGGCGGCTGCCTTAATCAAGGATGTCTTGAGTGAATCCAAATTGGGATGAGGCTTTGAGCACGCCTTTTTGTCCAAGTGTTGCCATATCTTGTAATCTAACGGATTCAAATCTGGACTGGAAGAGGGCCAGTCTTCGTGCCGGATGAAGTCGATTTCAAGCGCCGCCAACCAGTCTTGTGTGCTCTTCGCTCTATGAGCTGGCGCCGAATCTTGTTGGAATACCCAGTGCCTGTTATTGAGCATGGTATGAAAAACAGGTTCCACAAGGTTCGTCAGGACTGTATTTTGATACACAACTGCATTCGTTTTTACACCTTTCTCACAAAAATGTACCTCTGTTAAGCCCCAAATAAGAAACTCCCAACCATACCATGAGCGAGGATGAAAAATGACCTAGTTGGACACGCGGAATACAGTTGCTCGCTTCTTCACTACTGTGTGCGTACACCTTATCATTTTGTTTGTTGTAGCTCTCTTCTACGGTAAAAAATTTTTCATCCGAAAAAAGAATTTCCCGATATTCTTTTCCCGCGTACCGCTCCAACAAAGCGCGGCATCTCTTCAGTCTCAGGTCCATTAGACGAGCATTCAAACGATGTTCTGTTTTTCTTCGATATGCCCGAAGCCCTAAGTCTTCATTTAACACCCTTTTCACCGTGGTTCTGCTTAACCCCATCTGAAGCGCCAACAGTTTCTGCTTACGTTTGGGATTTCTTTGAATTCGCGCCTTCACAGCTTTTATCACTGCTGGAGTCCTAACAGACCGAGGGCGACCACTTCTTGACCTGTCATCTACACTAGAGTCTTCATTGTATCGTTTGATGGTACGATAAACGAATCTTTTGGTTATATTAAAATTTTTTAGTATGTCAAAAATTTGAATTGGCGCGTAACCGCAACGATGCAACGCAATAACTGCAACACGGTCTTCTTTAAGCGTCCACTCCATATTTCAAAATGAATAAAATTCTAAAAGCATACAGTTTTATTTTATTGAACAATTCGAAATTCGAATTCAATAAACTTTTTTGTGGCCAGCATTCTAAAAGAAAAGTTTCTACTGTGTGACAATACTTATGACCTGACTAGGTATTTGACAGTTACCAAAATTCTTATCCTTGATTATGTATTAGATAACATTCATTAGATAGTAACGGACACTTCTGAATTGTGAAATCAAAATAAAAAGGACTTTTTCAAATGTGATCTTTGTACCTATTTTTTAATACTAATGTGCTGCGTTTATCGCCTCCTGTGATTTGGCCAATAGCACAATACTTTCATTCACATATTTCAAAAGTTGTCTTAAACTTAATATATGTTTATAATATTATGGAAACGTTTATATTTTGAAATATACTCAGATTAATATATACCACAAGGAACTGGGGTACAGTGAAATCATCTGTTTTCATTTAAAATAACAATACTGTTGTACTTTCATTGGCAAATCAGCATTGTGCCACGGAAAAAAAAGTCAATAACGTTGACAGATGACAACACGTCAAAATAGATAGACGTCAGACGTGCGATCGTTTTGGTTTCGTTTGACAAAATACATTTTTGCAAATGTTTTCGGAATCTAAGTGTACTGTGCAGTTGGTTTGTTATGCGATAAGTTTTTATAAAGACGGATCGGCTTGAAGAACAGATATCGATACTCTTTAGCGACCTACCTGGCTTGAATTACGGACTTTAACCAAATGAGACCTTATAAGTTGTATCTATTTGGTATGAATAAAATAAATACCTAATCACAATCTGAGCTTTATTTACCGTATAAATGCTAGGCTAAGACTGAACTGCTTACATTAGCAATAACATAGTAATGTTTCATAAAAATAAAACATAACCTCAAAATTTCTATGACAGTTGCTAATATCTAAGTTTTCAGAAGTGTCCGTCAGGAGTTATTGTTCTTACATACAATTATGTGTAATTTCGGACTTACCAAGGTTTTTTCACTGTTGGTTCTTAGGCGAACTTGTATGGACGCAGAACAATGTCCTTTGCGAAATTTCTTCATGTTGACAAAGTTATAGTTTTGTTGTCATTGATAAATTTATGAAAACATGAGTATTCAATTATTTTAAAACAACAAAATGGTAGAATTCATTATTGTGTCAAATGTAAATAATGCATTATTGTCATTAATGTACAAAATGATAAAATTTTGATTAAACAATAAAATTGCGCGTTATCTAGATTACCGTGTAATTTTAAGAGTTCTCGTTTGTCACTTAAAAGGAAAGAATAGCTGGTACGCATAGATGAATGATATTCTTGGCACTAGAGTTAGAAGAATCGCCCGTTTAGACGAATCGTGAAAATTAAAATAGTAGGTATAGTGTGGGACGATTCGTAATGACTCCTGAAAATAGCACGTATAGGCAACTCAAAAATAAAATCGGTCTATATCTCTACACTAGAGCTTTGTCGCTATTCATGAAGAATAAGACCACCGCAGTTTTGCATTACGTCCCCGCAGTAGCGTCACCATGAACGACGGAACTGCACAGCTTCGGAAGGACTTTGGGTACCGGTTTTCCACAACCTTTCAGCTTTCGGAAGCTTCGCTGTAACTACATCGTCACCCGAAACTTTGCCGTTTTTCAAGTTCTGAAGAGCCGGAGTCGGAGAGTTCGCTCAGAGTCTAGGATATTGTCGGTCGAAACTTGCTCTTGGATCATTACTAACACACGCGCGTAACTTCAACGACGATGTGTACAGCTGTCCGTAGAACCTCTCAATCTCATTCAAAATCTCTGGAAATAAAGGTGCCACGTCATTCTTTAACTTTGAAAGTTGTCCCTTTCCGGTTAATACGATCTCTGGCAAAGACTTTCAATACGTATCGCTGCATGCAATTGGAGATCTATCTTTGCAGTTGACTGTACGCTGTCGCATCTGTTAAAGACTGCAGTTTTATTTCCTGTCTCACTACAATAAAACTAATAGTTTGATCCAAGATTTCTTGGGTTTATCGGTGATAAATTTTGCAAAACTTAGCTTCGAGCACATAGATAGTTTCCACGAGCTTGTTGTTTATATCGTTCACTGTATTACAATCTTCTAGACACTGAAAACTATTTGTAATTGAACTAAGTTTTTGGGGATATGAATTAGACCACCGGGGGGGGGGGGGGGGGGGGGTGATTTCATTCATTTTATCATCAATATAACTGTCTATGTTCGTATAATCCCATTGTATGGGTATTTCCAAAAAAACTCATTCAAAGGGATTATATAAACTTAGAGGGTTGTATTGGTGATTGTAATGATAATGAAAATTTGATCGCGGGCCACCCTGGATCTCTCACCTTAAGGTTTAGTGGGGAGCGTTAGTTACGGCGTGCGGCGTAGCGGTGCGTCTGATATACATTTTTAATTTTGAGCGGCTCAGTGGTTTCTTAGAATGCTGTAATACTAGAACGTTTTGAATGACACTAGTTTTTTATGCATTTTATCGCGATTTATTAATCTATTTTTAATTAATTTGGTATTGCCGCGATAGAATCTGAAAATAAATAGTTTAATTCAATGTGCAGTGTAAGTGTAAATATAAGAAATCGTTACAAGAACATGTCTTTATAATGCACATCGTACGCTCCGTTCCGCTGCTCACTCTTCATTGAGTGAATAAATTAAGATTTTACCTGGAAAATACATACAGTCTACGCACATCGTCTGAGACTAATGAGCGAGTCTCAAGTCTAGAAAAGGTTGAAGCTTTTCACAGCAGGTTGAATCGATGCAATGTAATGCATTAAGCATTTCATGTTAACTTAAACTGCAGAACTTCGTTTATATTTCCGCGAGATTTGTCAAAGAATGAACGGTACATCTAGTTTAAAGTGATGTACTTACTGAGGAATACGTAATATACTTTTGTACCATATAATGTGGAAGCTCAAAAAAACGCTCACACAATACAATATACTTAAAAATTTAGTGATCGCTGCCGATCATTAAATTTTTAAGTAGACAAGCGATTCAAAAAATCTACTTTATCACCATATTTTGAATATGCCTTCAAATACTAGAGCTCTATATCAATTACTATATCTAGAACCTAAACATGTAAAAAGCTTATAATTAATAATTAATAGAATCAAGCGTTACTTTGCGGAAATTTGCTAAGATCCGCGTAATAAAATGATGTGCCTTACCTAGTTTGATGAGCTCTTCAAACTACGTAAGACATCATTTTTCATAAAAAGCTTATGGCAATTTTAATCTATATTAAAAAAAATGATACATTTACAACTAATAATCTCATCGTAAACATATTATTTAAAATTTCGGTACTTCAAATCATGAAATATAACTCTCAATGAAAAATTATATGAAAATTGTTATTACTTTACTGCGCAATCAATTTACAAACTTTACAACATGCAAATGTGTATTGAACTTAATGTCATAACTTGTTACGTAAAATGTTACGTTAAATAATAGTAAAAGCTATAAAACACGAGTAATTAGCGGCGTAACAGAATCCTCTTAACCCATACCACCCATACCATTCCTTCATGGGTGTCGTAAGAAGCCACAGAGGTAAATTTAAACAGGAGAAGGACAGCAACATCTTGTCACATTAACTACTGTAAAATACTGCGGTTGTGATTCGCCTACCAGGCGTGACAGCTATGGTGACATCTCTCGTAAGAGACAATTTATGGTGATGCAGCCTGTATATATACAGGCATGGACCTCATTTTTGATAGGGTTATGAAGCAATTATCTATCGCGCTGCTTCAATGTATACAAGTAAAATTTCGAAGGATCGCCACGTTGTTTATTATAACACATATACTGTAATACAAAATTACTTACATATTTTTTTCATTCAATTATTATTATTACTTTAAATTATTGAGGTAGTGTTACAATTCCAAGCGCATTCCTCCACCTCCGACGCTCTTTTTGGGGATTTTACATAGCCTACTATAAATAGGAGATGGATATACCGTCAGCTATCGAAGGTCATGAGTCAATATAATATTAATAACTAGCACGTCCCAAGCCACCTCTTAGCAGTTATGATTCGGCAGTTACTTTAAAATAATCAAATACACATTGAAAAGGAAGCTAATAGATGGGATATTAAATCGAGAAAAATAATAATTACTATTAATTCTAACTAAAGCACTATCAGTATGTATGTATGTTATTTTTGATTTTATAGTACATTTATTTCGCTTGCAGTAGAAACAGGAACTAGTCAAGTTGAAAGTAATCTTAACGGATTCTAATTAAGGTAGTTTTCGAGCTCTCCACGACGACCTAAATTTGAGACTAAACCTCACCTAGATTTACTGTTATTGTACAAACAGACTCCGTACGAATGCTTCTTTCCCTAATATTTATAGTGACAACTCAATTGAAGTTCGCCAACAGCAATTGCGTAGAAACTAATTAGGAATAATACATTGCAGCATGTTGCATATGGTAATGCTTGCCATACAGACTTGATTTAAACAAACTTTTTTTTATGTTTACGAATTTTATCATATATCAATGGTCATGAGGGCTCCCTGTGAACATGAATCCTGCAAGGTACGTAGAACATTAAAAAAAATATTGCTATAATATTTAAAAAAAATAACAATATCTTTATTTATACAAACTTGTTAATCTTGCCAGGTGAGACATTTGAAGTAGTCTGAAGCAAATTTAGAATATCTTTTTTTATGGTATAAGGGTGACAAACGAGCACACAGTCCACCCGATGGCAAGTGGTTGCTGTGGATCATAGACATCTACATCTATACTCTACTACACTAAGATAAAATGCCTCATTTACAGTAAAAAGGGGTCTCCGGTTCTCTACACTCACCACACGAAATACAGAGCGTTAAGCTGCTATTTTACGGTGGTATTCTGTGAGAGCGTGGTCCTTCCTCGGTCGAGCCGACCCTTTCGTACGACAACTATATAGTTGTAATACAAATATAGCTGCAGCATGGCTCTACCGCTGTTACATATTATCTTAAAACTTTGTTATCATTTTATTTATCAAATAAGCAATCTTTAAATATAAAATCAAAAATCACGTGTCTGTTGGTGACCGTGTAACATCTAAACGACTTGACCGATTGTGGTCATATTCACATAATAATAATATATTGTCGAGACGATGGTTCATAGTTGTGTTAGGAACCAATAGGTGGCCCTATAGTCAAGCTAATAAAAAAATTATATTTATGGACCAACATAACTCATATTCATGATTTACAAAACACAAACACAATATCTGGTGGCGCTGAGTTCGAGTCATTAACGAATTTATATGTACACTGTAAAAATCCGAAGTGAATTGGGAACGAAACCGATCGCTTCACCTATCAGAAAGGTCAGAACAACGTCTACCGGCTAGTTTAATATATATATATATATATATATATATATATATATATATATATATATATATATATATATATATATATATAATAAACAAAATATGTTTACTTTTTAAACGTTTGATCCTTAATCGATGATTAGTGTAGTTGTCTATGGGCGACAGCATCCACTTATTATCAAGTCTACTGTGTGCTTCTTTGTCACTCTTAGTTGATGTAAATCTATATTTTTTTTAATAAAATTATGCGTATGAAATGGTTGGACAAATTTAAAAGTCTTTTGTTATTAAATAGGCAATACAGCAGGGTAAACGGATTCACGTTTAAATTTAAAGAAAAAGTCAACCCCTAGGGGTGGAAAAACAGGGGATAGAGTTTTTACTGTGACTATTTAGAGAATATGGTCGTTACCCTCAGTTTGAGTTTAACCAACTCAAAAGTGAAAAAATAAAATAAAAAGTAAAGGCCGACTAAAAAACTTCAAAAAATAAAATTATTTCCACTTAATCGCTTCTGAAGTCGGGCCTTTAATTCTTCAGTAGATTTTAGCACCGACTTCAGAAGTTATTTTGTGGAAATTATTATTTTTTGTTTTTTAACGCGGTTTTACTTTTTATTAATTGTTTCATTTTCTCATTAGTATTAAGGATTCGTTTTAAAGACCTTTTAAATAACTATTCTTTGATTTATAAATGGCATCTGTTAAAGTTGTTCCACCTACATCATGTTACAAAGACCGTTAACTTTACAGTGTGTACGGTTCACAGTAAACTTTAGCAATAAAACTTAAGAAAGTTTTCTATGGCGTAGTTTTAAACGTGTTTGAGTTTTATGAAGTACGCGTGCCGGCCAGCGAGCGTTATACTGTGTGACTGTGTCCGATAATATTGACTTGCAAATATGAATCCGATGTGAAATTTGATCTTACATCGACAGATCCAATTTGAAAAGCCTGTTTCAATACAATTTCATCAGTTTTGATATTAGATATGTAAAATAAATATTTTATTGGGCAAAGGGATATTTTTGCTTCTTCTTTACATAGGTCTGCTTTATTATATTAGATGGGTGTCGATGGTGATAGAATTATAAGATTCACTATTGCAGAAGGCTGTTAGATTACTAATTTGCGATTGAGAAACCTGCACATTGCCCAGTGTGCGCTGGATGTAGAATATACATCCAAAAATATTCATCCTTGCTATTGTTACTACAGAATTTAACAGTGGTAGAGCCACGCGGCAGCTTTTGCTGTCGCACGGATGGGCCGGCTCGAACCGGGGTACCACGTACCACGACCTCACAGAATACCAGCGTGAAGTAGAAGTTTACCTCTGCGTTTCGCTTGGTGAGTGCAGGTGGCCGGAGGCCCTTTTTACTGGAAATGAGGCATTCCATCTTAGTCCTCACGGGTGACAACGATCTGCATTTTGATTCGCAAACGAGGATAGATGTAGATGTCTATGGGCCGCAGCAACCACTTACCATCAGGTGGACTGTGTGCTCGTTTGTCACCCTTATACTATAAAAAAAAAAGAAATATAAAATTGCTTACCACTATCAAACTTATGTCTCCTTCTTCTTCAGCCAGTAGTGAATTTCTGGAGATGGAACTATCCCAATGTAGGGAGAATTTGGTTACGGCGGGCTGACGGATTGACGACCGACCACAAGGCCCGCATTTTTATCGTCGCGGGCCTTGAAATTTTGCGCATAATGCGAAGAAAAGGTTATACCGCTATATATCGGGGAATGCAATAAGATCTTTCTGGCATTTTCCATCGTCCGTGTCTTTCGGATCCCGTGGGAAGAAATGGATTGATGGATTCCCCTAAACCGTTATGACTCGAATATAAACAGTAAATATTACTTGACTCATTTTGAAATAAAGCCTATGTCAATATGAGTCAAAGTAATATATTGCAATTCGCAATTGTAAAGTAAAAGTAAATTATGTATACGCCTAATAAACCTAAAATACGAAATATTTTTGGTTCATTTTATAGACATGTAATTTTCCTTAGGAATTTTCATACTAGGTGGTCTTACTTTTGCAGCAGTGTTTGGTCGATGTGTTCTGGTGTAAAGGGTAAGAGAGCCAGTATTGTATTTGTAGCCTTCGTGGGCGGCAGTAAACTCTTCGTTTTCTACTTCAGTTTAAAAAAACACACATTTAAAATTGCAATTAACAATTTTATTGATGCTAGCGGAGATCAAAACTGAGTATCAATCGAAATCAGGTATTTTTAAAAACCGAACGTAACAAATATCAAGCAAAATGGCTAAAATGATTCGTCAAACGAAATTTCCAAAACTTCTAAAAGTCCCATCTCTCAATCTAACTGAATGCTACGTTTTTGCTGACATACAGACTTTTCAACTCGCGACTTCTCAGCAAATATTACAGGCAGACGTAAAAAAATATTTTAAAAGGAAAAAAATGGTTTGTCAATTTTTTTTTATAGAAGTTTTCAGTCCATTCTGACGGTAAGTGGATGCTGTGGCCCATAGACATCTACATCTATCCTCAGCAGATGCGTTGTTACCCTTGAGGATTAAGACGGAATGTTCCGATACCAGTAAATAGGTTTTTCGGTTCTGCTAATATGTATACCAAGCATTATGCTGCTATTTTACGCTGGTAATCTCTCATTCTCCGGTCAAGCCAACTCATTTGTGTTGCGGTCATAAGGGTAAACACACAAATCAAACATTCATTTCGAGTACAATCTATTTTTATTGTACGTAATCTTATGTCTCTTCTTCTTCACAAATATTAATGCAACAAACGAGCACATAGTCAATGTGGTAGTAAGTGGATCCTGCTGCTGATTAAGTCTATACGTACCTACACCTACATCTACCCTCCATATGAAGCAAAGCGACATTATACTGCCATTCTACATTGATATCCTATCGTGTGTATATTTTACAACTATAAAAATTTAATGTAGGTATAGCAAAAATAGTGTACTCTATGCTGAGGTATGCGATAACAAAATGTTTTGAACAATAACTTAAAATGAGATTACATCAGTTTGAATCATCGTTTCCATGCGCAAAATCGAAAGATACAAAACGAGCGATATTTTGCAAGGCGGTTACACACAAATCACAACATAACAGCCATATTTTCAATGGGTATCGCAATCGCAAACAATATAGAATTTATTTCCTAGTATTAATCGTACAATGAAATCTCATTTTAGTCACGCGGGACGGAATACTTTGGTAGAATTATGGTTTTCACACGACCCAGCGTGCACGCTCTGTAGGAGATACTGCTAGGTGTTTTAATTATTTTATCTTAATGTCAAAAAGCTTTTCTTACCGATATTAGTTGCAACCAGACCAAGAAACATTTGTAACATACTCGTATATAGTCGAAGGTATAAAAAAACAAGCTCGACCGCAAGGAAACCAAATGGCATAAGAAAAAGCCATTCTTAAAAACTCATTCACCAATATTATTATCACTAGCAGGCCGTAAAATCCACTACTGGATATGGGATTTTTTAATTCAAAGTTGTGTAGTACTTATGATGTAAAGAGGAAAAAGAACATCGATATAAGAAAAGTAGAGAGAGAGATAGAGAGCATAAAAATATAAAATGTAACATATTATGTTTAAATACCATCAATCGTTATTAGTGATCGATGTTAAATACTAATGGTAGCGCCACTGCATAAGTATTTGAACGTGGTAGAGCCACGCTGCAGCTATATTAGTAATATAGTTGTAGCACGAATGGGTCGGCTCGACCGGGGAAGGACCACGCTCTCACAGAAAACACCAACGTAAAATAGCAGCTTAACACTGCTGTGTTTCGTATGGTGAGTGTAGAGAACCGGAGACCCTTTTCCTGGAAAAGAGGCATTCCATCTTAGTCCCCACGGGTGACAACGCATTTGCATTTTGATTCGCAAACGAGGATAGATGTAGATGTCTATGGGCCAAACAACCACTTACCATCAGGTGGACTGTGTGCTCGTTTGTCACCCTATTCTATAAAAAAAAAACGTTTTGTATTTCGTTAGTTTAGAGGGTATTAGTTGATGTTTGGCTGACAAAACTTATTTCTCCTATCCCCTTTTCCTAGCACATACCGAGAGTGAATTAGATCGACGCGTCGGACGGACGTTTGACAGTATAGTTGTCGACGCAAACCGAAAGACAAAATTGTCTTTCGGTTTGCGTCGTCGTCTTTTTTTAATCGCTGGAAGTTTGTTTTGGTGCATACGAATTTGTCGGGAAGAATTCAAAAATCATCGCGCGCTCAGCAGCAGTCGAAGTTACGCCGCCCATTGTCAAGGCATTGTGAACTGTGATGTACATTCCTTTTTTTATGAGCTGTTTTATTTATTGTTCCTTATTTCTCGGCAGCTCATCTTCCCTTCGCGCCAGCCAACGAATTGAATCAATTTTACGCAAGGGTATATTGTCTAAAGTATAGTAAACACAAGGCGTTCTCCGCTATTTTGTTTTGGTTCCTTTGAACCACGCTACACAACCATAACTTCATGGTTCCTTCGAGTCGCATCTCACCGCTGAATCAACTAAAATAATATACAGACTAATTTAGTGTAACGCCTGACTTAAGAAAATAGCAATAATACTCTCTTCTCTCTCTCTCTCTCTCTCTCTCTTTCTTTTACCTCTCCTAAATATAAATAATAATAAATTTAAATAAAAACTTTTTAAACATATTCTCATAACGACGAATTTCCTCTATAAAATCCAAACACGAAACAGATTGAGTACACTTTTACCAATTCCGTTCAGGTACCTGTAGGTAGAGATTAGTGAGTGATGAATTTTACTCTTAACTTTTTTACTCTTAAGTTTTTGATTAATTTCAGCTTCCTCTATGATAATAGTTTTCAAACAAATTTGCTGAAGTTGGAGATTACAAAACCAAGCTTTACCTGTGATTGGTGGTTTTATAAGAAGTATCCCATCCATCCATATTATGGAAAATGAGCTGTGTCCCCCACCACTTTAATTTCGTAGAAAATTTCTCGCCAGTAATTTTTTGTTTAATTCTAAATCTCTTTCTAATAACACCAATAACGATATTATACGGAATTTAGCTATGCTCTGGCATTCTCGTTATTAGCACAATAAAAAAATCCATTGCTTATTAATATTCAAAACTCTTTTGAATTAATATCCCTACAAAGCATTGACAAACTTGAAATGTATTCACTTGAAACTTGGGTCAGCAATATTAATTTGCCGAGACTGTTTTCCTCGCATTGATCGTCCCAAACCATTCATTGCAACTTGTATTTTAACAATATTTGTACACTTTTTATCCAACAAGAATATGAAAAGTGGTCGAAGTTTTCACAGATGGAACTTTGGACAAAACCGGAGGAGGTGCAACTTTTTTGGATCCATACTCTGAATACAGTATGTTGATTCCGAGATTTCGATTATGCATATGGAATTGATTCCGAGGCTCTATCATATTATATCGATTCAATTCGACTTTTGGCCAATTTGTCATTTTGACTGATTCTAAAATTTCCCTGCGGCATTCGGCTCGTAGTACCTCTCAAATGAGAGGTGAACCGAATGTCTTTGATTTTTTTATAGGATAAGGGTGACAAGCGAGCACACAATCCACCTGGTGGTTGCTGTGGCCCATAGACATCTACATCTATCTCCGTTTGCGAATCAAAATGCAGATGCGTTGTCAGCCGTGAGGACTAAGATTGAATGCCTCTTTACCAGTAAAAAGGGTCTCCAGTTTATATATATATATATATATATATATATATATATATATATATATATATATGTGTACACAAACAATCAAACAATATTACTTACCACGTTTTAGATTTTTTTGATATAATAAAATAAATACAGATACGGGGAAATGAGTATGTTCACTTGTTAGCAAAACAGGAAGTTAAGGACGGGATTCCGTTAATAGTGTTACCCCTATTTTTAGACCATATTCAATATACAAAAGACCAGTGCAGAGCGTTATGACAAGAACATTTTGACGGTAGATCACGTGAGAAGGATATAAAGTGCCATCACACAAATTACAAGTATGCGGAATAGTTGTAGATGCCCAATATATTGTGATGGAACGTGCTCGCAATGAAGCAGTTAGAATGTTATGTTTTGGTAGTGATAGGAATTTCCACATTGGCACCTTGAAAAGTATTTTGGCTTATCCAAAGTCGGGAGCAGGCTAAATGCTGCTCAATATAGCAGACTTGATTTTGTGTAGGGAATAGGTGTAATTGTTTATAGTTCCACTTATTTCTTATGTATTTTTATTTAACATTTATATTTGACATCATATAGTTAGTGACATAAGAATGTTAATATTTAGATACCATTGAACTATAATAATAATCTTACTTGAGCTAATAATACTTACTGCCTATAAGATATACATATGTATACATAATATATCTTATAGGCATTTTCCTGACACTATTACATAATTAATTAATTATCAAATCAAGTATTAAATCATTTATAATCATTTACATTTTTAAATTCGATAAGTATTGTAGTATATGTTACTTGAACTTATTGGTCAATATTTGCACACCACTAAGGCAGAATATGTAGAACAAATTATACTCAAACACCATTGTACAACTATTGCAAATAAAGATTATTATTACTATTATTATTTCGTATAGTTATTTATAGTCACACGTGTACAGTACTTTTGTTAATATAATTTACAATATTTTCATTTTGTTATTGTAGAGATTAATTGTAGTCGGAACGAGACGATGTGGTCGCTCAGCGACAAAGTTCTTTAAAATAATTCAAAAAATAATTTACAAATATGAAAGCAATATTGGATAATAATGGATAATTTACTTACACTGACCAAAGAATGCTAGTCTGATCATTAATATTAAAGTTAAAGATAAAGCTGCAGCTGATATATGTATCACAGCTGGGTAAAGGCTTTCTTTAATTTCTGATAGGGTGGGCATGGAATTGTATGAAACCCTACATCTATGCGTGTTAACGGACTTCACATGATTTTATTTGTGTATTAGATGAGTACATGGTAAATAAGCAATTAAAATTGCGATTACAATTTGTTTGGCCGCCCATGCACGTACTGTACGTTACGTACGTACGAACGCACATACGTACGTACGTATATTTCGGGCAAACGCTTTTCGGTCTTAAGCTACCACGGTTGCATTAAAATTAGTAATCACATATTTCTGTTTGTCACTTCTAAAGTGTTTTCCTTCACCATCGAGCTCGTGGTAAATCAGCACTGAAAATTGCAATTAACAATTTCATTGGTGCCGGTGGGGATCGAACCCGGGTTGCCCGCGTACTGACGCCGCCTGAGTAAGCGTTATTTAAATCGCGTCAACCTATCATCGGCTTCCTAGTTCAGCTATTTTTCTACAAATAATTATTAAAATTTATTCTCCACCTCTTCCCCTCACTCTGTAGTCTAAACTTGTATTTAGAAATGTTTTTTGTGTGGGAGTAAAAAATATATTTAATTCGTGGAGTCTAGAATTTTTATTTGCATAGCGTCCATCCCACACGCCGTAAAATGTTAAAGAAATATATTTTATTTATTATAACGTACCTAAGCCCGTTTAAAGTATGAAAGGGAAATTGAAATCATAGTATTGAGCGTGTCATTATGGAAGTAAATAACTAGGCAAAAGCTCCGTGCATTAACTCGTACACACACGCGCGCGCTGTTGTTGCCCATAAATCACATTAAATTTCGGATAATCTGAAATAAATGTAGAAACTTATTTACGCATATTTTTAAAAACTGCAAAAAAGTGTGTATCGGTATTTATATTTTGAACTTAATTTTAAATTTGGCTAGTCTGTGAAAAATAACCCTGTATTTTAATATACAAGACCATTTAATGAATATTTTCTTTCAATAGAGTTGCGTTTATGTACAGCTGTGCCTATGTTTTAGGCGTGTCCTCGTGAGTGCCGTGAAACTTTTAAGGGAACAAAAAATGGGCTTCATGTCATCAAGCCTCAAATTATTTAATTGTTAAATTACAATGCCTATTTAGCTTAATAGTAATTAATATGGATATTGAAATAATTAACCCAATACTTAAAATATTTAGTCATCGTCACAGCACATACCTGTAACAAAAAAAAACAGTTTTAATTATTATTAACATAAGGAGAATGTTAAGTAACATTTTATTCATTTAATATTTTTTCGTATTCATACTTTTAAAGGAATCAATACTTAGTCGTTTTCGCAGATTAAACATGCAGGTAAATTAAAAAAAAAGCAAAGAACTCGACTGCCATGATCTAACTAATCATAATATAATACAATAAAAATATTTTATATGTAAATTACACATGTTTGGATTGTACGTATTACTAAAGACTATTCGTGTGATATACGACCATACCCGATAACTTCAAAAGAAACATTGATTAGTAATAAGTAATATTATAAAAACTCCGTAAAACAAAATTACAATAAAAAAATTGCGGTTGCCAACCCGCTCGCCAAGCGTGGCAACTATGGCAAATACCCCCCAATGATCATATTATAGGATTATCCGAAGTCCGAAGAGAGGGGGAGGACACGGTAATCCTCGAATCCGGCAACTTACTCTATCACCGGGAGGGCGACCATCTGTCCCAAGGAGGTATCGGATTTATCGTCCACAAGTCTCTCGTTAACAATGTTGTAAAGATCGGGAGTGTGTCGACAAGGGTTGCGTACCTTATAATCACCAAACGGTATTCGCTGAAGGTCATACAGGTTTACGCACCAACCTTGGCACACCCCGATGAAGAGGTGGAGGAAATGTATGAGGATAACTCTAGAGCCATGCATTCCTCCAAAACCCAATATACGGTGTTAATGGGAGACTTCAATGCAAAACTAGGCACAAGAGAGAACAGTGAGCTGAAAGTAGGGAAATTTGGAATAGGGCAACGGAACCCAAGGGGCCAGCAGCTGGCCGACTTCATGGAGAAAGAGGGACTCTTTATGACGAACTCTTTCTTCCAGAAGCGGCCCCACAAGAAGTGGACCTGGTCGAGCACCGACGGTTCGACAAAAAATGAGATTGACTTCATTATGACGACCAGACGACAACTGTTCAGTGATGTCTCCGTGATCGCGAGGGTGAAAACTGGTAGCGGTCACCGAATGGTTAGAGGCACACTGAACCTAAACGTTAAGTTGGAGAGGTCTCGTCTAATGAAGTCAACGCTCCGTCCCCCTCGTGCTCTGTTCCAAAGTCCCGAAACCTTTCAGCTCGAGTTACAAAACCGTTTTCAATGCCTAGAAGACTGCAATGAAGTCGACGATATGAATTACAAGCTCGTGGAAACTGTCCATGCGGTCGGAGCTAAGTTCTGCAAGACCCGCCGCAAAAGAACACAAAAACTCTCTTAATCTTAATCACACTCTTAATCTCATGGCTGTTAGACAGGAGATGAAGCTACATTCTTCAAGAGACTTGACAGCATACAGGCATCTGAACAGACATATCTCCAAATGCATGCGGCGGGACTTACGCAACTTCAATACAGCTCGTACTGAAGAAGCGATCGAGCGGAACCAAGGCTCCAAAGTCTTTGCCACAGATCTGTCTGCCAGAACTGTCAAAGCTGAAGACAGAATGTGGCAGCATCGTTTCCGGGACACCTGAGATTTTAAGTGAGATTAAGATGTTCTATGGGCAGCTGTACACGTCATCGTTGGAGCCACACGCAAGTCTGAGTAACGATCCAAGAGCGAGTCTCATCCGACACTATTCCGAAGATATCCCAGACGTCAGTCTGAGGGAGATTAGAATGGCTCTCCAGCACCTTAAAAACAGCAAGGCCCCAGGCGAGGATGAAATTACAGCAGAGCTTCTGAAAGCGGGTGGAAAACCGGTACTTGAAGTCCTTCAGAAGCTCTTTAATTCCGTCCTCCATGGTGGCACTACACCGGAGGCGTGGAGCAGAAGTGCGGTGGTCTTATTCTTCAAGAAAGGTGACAACGCTCTCTTGAAGAACCACAGACCGATTTCCCTTCTGAGTCGCGTCTACGTGCTGTTTTCGAGAGTCATTACGAATCGTCTCGAGCGCAGACTTGACGACTTCCAGCCTCCCCGAACAAGCCGGTTTCCGAAAGGGCTTTAGCACCATAGACCACATACATACCCTTCGGCAAATTGTACAGAAGTCCGAGGAGTAAAATTTGCCACTTTGTCTGGCGTATGTGGACTATGAGAAAGCCTTTGATTCCGTCGAAATTTGGGCGGTGCTGCAGTCCCTTCAGCGATGCCAAGTTGACTGTCGGTATATCGAAGTGCTGAAGTGTTTGTACAGTAGGGCTACGATGGCTATCCGAGTACAGAACCAGAGTGCGAAACCTATCCAATTGCAGAGAGGTGTAAGACAGGGTGACGTTATATCCCCGAAACTCTTCATCGTTGCATTGGAAGACGTTTTCAAGCTTCTGGACTGGAAAGGACAAGGTATTAACATCAATGGCGAGTACATCAGTCACCTTCGATTTGCCGACGGTATAGTCCTTATGGCTGAATTGCTGGAGCACCTAAGCACTATGCTCCATGACCTCAACAGTGTTTCCCAACGGATAGGTCTTAAGATGAACACGGACAAAACAAAGATTATGTTTAATGTCCATGTCACACCTATGCCGGTAGTTGTTGGGAGCACTAAGCTCGAAGTTGTTGACGAGTATGCTTACCTGGGACAAATAGTCCGACTAGGTAAGTCCAACTTCGATCGAGAGGTCAATCGACAGATTCAACTCGGCTGGGCAGCGTTCGGGAAGCTACGACACATCTTCTCGTCAGACATACCTCAAAACCTTAAAACGAAATTGTACAACCAGTGCATGTTGCCAGTGATGACTTACGGAACTGAGACGTGGTCCTTCACAGCTGGCCGTATGAGGAAGCTCAAGGTCGCTCAGCGAGCAATGGAGAGTGCTATGCTCGGAGTTTCTCTGCGTGATAAACTTAGAAATGAGGATATCCGCAGTAGAACTAGAGTAACCGACATAGCCCAACGGATTAGTAAGCTGAAATGGTAGTGGGCCGGCCATATAGCTCGAAGATCCGACAACCCATGGGGAAGAAAGGTTTTCGAGTGGCAGCCTCGTACCGGTAGGCGAAGTGTAGGGCGACCCCCACGAGATGGAGTGACGACCTGGTAAGGCATGCAGGAAGTCGATGGATGCCGGTGGCTCAGGACCGTGCTTTGTGGCATTCCTTGGGGGAGGCCTATGTTCAGCAGTGGACTTATGAAAGGCTGTAATGATGATGATAATGATGATAAAAACTCCATCACTTTTAGCTTCAACTTCTAGCTTTTAATTAAGCTAGCAGTATTCTATCAACTAAACCGATAACCGCTTAATACAGCACCAAATAGAAGCATCAATAATTTAATGCTTATTTGATGCTGTCCATATACGCAAAAGTCTGGGAATAAATCTTTAGCAGAGCATGTACTGAAAATATTGACATCGAAATGGGTTATTACCTAGTGATATAAGATAATAATTGAGTGCTTTAGCTCCCGATATAAAAAAAAATATTTCTTTTCTTATTTACAAATATTGGAAGTTGCTATTTCGACAGTTTTAATTGAACTCATGGAAGAAAATTAAACAATCAAAAATGGATGCTATTTAATGATACAATTCAAGGAGTTAAATTCCCGATTGAATCGTTTTAAAAAAAATACTAAATAAAAATTTGATCCATATATATTATTATTTTATATTACTTTTTTTCCTAGTATTTATCTATGCAACATCAAGCTCAAGTACTTAAAATATACATGAGGCTCTCTATGCCAAATTGGATGGTATTCAGCATTTTCATTTTTGATTTCCACAATCTCTCGACATTTTTTCGTACCCATAGAAAAACCCTTCCTCTCATCTGTTTAAAAGATATTTAATTTTCGAAATCGCTCTTTTATTGGTTATTTGCTTGTAACTTCTTAGTAATGGTTCAACCACAATTTTCGGAATTTTCGGAATTTTTAATTTTAAGTCCCTCAAGAAAGATTTATTCAGTGTTCAAAAATTGTAGTATCTTAGTTTTAAACTTAAAATTTTCCTTCAAAGTTAGGATTTTTTTTTAGTTTTGCTCGCGAAGTATAGAAAGTGCTCTACGATCGAAAAAAAAATCCTTCTTTTTCACGGTCCCGAGCCACCTGCATCCATTGACTTCCTGCATGTCTTACCAACTGGTAAGATTGGTAAGACATGCAGGAATCCTCACTCCATCTAGCGGGGGGTCGCCCTACACTTTGACTGCCGGTACAAGGCTGCCACTCGAGCACCTTTCTTCCCCATCCGTTGTCAGTTCTTCGAGCTATATGGCCGGCCCATTGCCACTTCAGCATACTAATTCTTTGGGCTATGTTGGTTACTCTGGTTCTACTGCGGATATCCTCGTTTTTAAGTCTATCATGCAGAGAATCGCCGAGCATAGCCCTCTCCATAGGTCGCTGAGGGACTTTGAGCTTCATCATACGGCCAGCAGTGAAGGACCACGTCTCAGTTCCGTAGGTTATCACTGGAAAGATGCACTGGTTGAACAATCTAGTTTTGAGGTATGTCTAATGAGAAGATGTGTCGTAATCTCCCGAACGCTGCCCAGCCGAGTTGAATCCGTCGCTTGACCTCTTGGTCGAAGTTGGACTTACCTAGTCGGACTATTTGTTCTGGGTAAACATATTCGTCAACAACTTTGAGCTTAGTGCTCTCAACAACTACCGACATAGGTGTGACATGGACGTTAAACATGATTTTGGTTTTGTCCGTGTTCATCTTAAGACCTATCCGTTGGGAGACACAATTGAGATCATTGAGCATAGTGCTTAAGTCCTCCAGCGATTCTGCCATAAGGAATATATCGTCGGCAAATCGAAGGTGAGTGATGAACTCGCCATTGAAGTTAATACCGTATCTTTTCCAGTCCAGTAACTTGAAAACGTCTTCCAATGTAGCGGTGAAAAGTTTCAGGATATTGCGTCACCCTGTCATACACCTCTCTGCAGTTGGATGGGTTTCGTGCTCTGGTTCTGTACTCGGATAGCCATCGTAGCTCTACTGTACAAACATTTCAGCATTTTTATATATCGACAGTTAACTTTGCACCGCTGAAAGGACTGCAGCACCGCCCAAATTTCGACGGAATCTAAGGCTTTCTCATAATCCACATACGCAAAACAAAGTGGCAGATTGTACTCTTCGGTCTTTTGTACAATTTGCCGAAGGCTTGTTCGGGAGGCTGTTGGAAGTCGTCGAGTCTGCATGCGAGACGATTCGTAATGACTCTCGAAAACAGCACGTAGACGCGGCTTAGAAGGGAAATCGGTCGGTAGTTCTTCAAGAATGCGTTGTCGCCTTTCTTCAAGAACAAGATCACGGCACTTCTGCTCCACGCCTCCGGAGTAGTGCCTCCATGAAGAACGGAATTAAAGAACTTCTGAAGGACTTTAAGTACCGGTTTTCCACCCGCTTTCAGAAGCTCTGCTGTAATTCCATCCTTGCCCAGGGACTTACCGTTTTTAAGATGCTGGAGAGCCATTCTAATCTCGCTCAGACTGACGTCCGGGATATCATCGGAATAGTGTCGGATAAGACTTGATCTTGGATCGTTACTCACACTTGCGTGTGGCTCCAACGATGACGTGTACAGCTGCCCATAGAACCTCTCAATCTCACACAAAATCTCAGGTGTCTCGGAAACGACGCAGCCACATTCGGTCTTCAGCTACGACAGTTGGCACTTTCTGGCAGACAGATCTCTGGCAAAGACTTTGGAGCCCTGGTTTCGCTCGATCGCGTCTTCAATACGGTCACTATTAAAGTCGCGTAAGTCCCGCCGCATGCATTTGGAGATCTGTCTGTTTAGTTGCCTATATGCTATCAAATTAACTGAAGACTGCAGCTTCATTTCCCGTGTAATAGCCATGAGATTAAGAGTGTGACCGGAGAGTTTTTGTATTCTTCTGTGGCGGGTCTTGCAAAACTTAGCTCCGACCGCATAGACAGTTTCCACGAGCTTGTCATTTAATCGTCCACTGCATGCTTTTTTTGTTATATAACTATAAAAATGAGATCGTCCGTGTGTCCGATGTCCTGTTCATGTGTGTACTACATGGACAGGACAGTTAATTAAAGCATAGTTAATTTTTTTTTTCAATTTTCTTGCTAAAATGTGGAGGTCAATACCTGTGCCCAATTTTTTACGCCTGTTTCAGCTGTTGACCCTAAGATTGTAACCCACTACAAACAAGGTTGTTTGTGTATTGCTATATTGATAAAACGCCAAAAGGTAAAAATTTATTGTATTATCGGTTGCTTCTTTTTTATTATTTTCTCATAAAAATATTAAAATAAAATTATTGAATCTTTATTATAATGGAAAATTTTTATATTTGTCATTATAGAAAAATTCTTTTGAGTAATGAGATTATGGGTATTGAAAAAATCCAAACTTTGTTGGAATTTAAATAATTATTGTAGTAATCATTGATATACTTTACAGAATTTATAAATATATTACATTTTATTAACTTTCATTGAATACTTCAATAAAAAATTAGATTAAAACTATTATGAAGAGTCAAAAAATAAACAAAAACAATTTTGAATATTTTCGTTTTTTAAGAAATTTCTTTCGTTTTTAATTTAAAAAAATAATAATTTCTGAAATCCGTTTTCGTATGTCGACAGCACTAAATGAGTACTGAATTAATATACTTTATCACTAGATGTCACCTGGATGTCAATTTTGGATCACATACTTTGCTGAACCTGTCAAAGTGGCAGTTTACGGTATATGAAAATAAAATTTTGTTTAGAGCATATATTTCTCGCATGTGCTTGCAGCACTAATTGAGTCATTAGGCGATAAACCACTCTGATGTTAATATTTTCATTAAATATTCTGCTAAAGATGTCAAAGTAGCAGTTTATGATACTACGAGTATCCCAAACTTTTTGCGTATATCGACAGCACTATATGAGCACTAATTTATTATCTTATATCATTAGGCGATAAACCACTCTGATGTCAATATTTTCATTACATATCCTGCTAAAGATACACTACACTAGATTTAACTTAAGACCCTGTCAACTGTGTTTCTTGCAAATAAAGAATTTGTATTTGTATTTGTAAAGATGTTATAGTAGCAGTTTATGATATTACGAGTATCCCAAACTTTTTGCGTATATCGACAGCACTAATGAGCACTAAATTATTGATGCTTCTATCTTCTATTAAGCGGTTATCGGTTTAGGTTGCAGAACACTGCTAGCTTAATTAAAAGCCAGCAATTTTATAATTTTTGATCAAGCTATTTTGGCGTGAAATTTAATTTTTCAGCACTAAATTAGCACTAAATGAGCACTTAATATTTAGTAAACATTTTAGTGATTTTGCCCAAATGACCATTTCTGCTTTATAGACGTCATTGCCCGGTGTATTCTAACCGGAAAATAGGTTTTATATTGTAAGTGCGCTTGTGGTCTACTTGCTAATTATATAGTCTATGTAATTAAAAATAAATAAATAATTAATCTGCGATTCCCCTGGTGTTGCAGTTGTTCATGGGCGGCGGTAGTCACTTACCATCAGGTGAGCCGCATGCTCGTTTGCCCCCTCTACTATAAAAAAAATAAAATTGTATAGTCTTCCGAATGTCATGTCAGTGGCTCCGTCCATTGGCGATAGAAGCTCGGATGTACGCTTATGCATTACACGTAATTTTACAGTTCGTGATGTCATATCAGAGGCCCCGTGTTTCCAACACAGTAACAGGTTTTCGGACTAAATCGAGTTTAAATAAGTAAACTTGGAAAAAATTAAAAACGACTACAATAAAAAAAGACTAACACAGTTATATATACATAATTTAAATACTAGTTACCTCATTTGGGCAACAGTAAAGGACCACGTCTCAGATCCATATACCATTACTGGCAACACGAACTTATTGTACACATTTGCTTTCAAATTTTTAGGTATATGTGACGAGATGTCTCGTAATCTCTCGAACGCTGCCCAGCCGAGTTAAATCCGTCGATGTAATTTCGATTAACCCTATCGTTCAAAGTTGGACTAGCTTAGTCGTACAATTTGTCCTGTGTAAGTGTTCCAGTCCAGTAGCTTGAAAACGTCTTCCAATGCAGACGGGACAGCACACTTTAACATTTTTAACAAACATTTAATTAGAATAAATACTACACATTAGATAGAAGTTGAAAAATAAATGAACTAATGTTGAAAAATATTCAAAATGCATTAGCAAGCAGACGAATGTGAATACGCAATAATATGCTTTGCGAAGCCAGTATCTAAGCACTCTAAGAGCCAAGGAATGTATATATTTGTAAGTTCACAAATGCGGAAAGCTTCTCGAAAGTCTAACGACCTAGAAGCGATGACGGCGGAGTTGCGGAGCCGATATTAGGAGAAACTTGTCCGTTTATATTGAAATCTGTTTGGTATATTGAAAGTATTATTAATATTTTCTAAAAATGTGTACATAAGTATAAAGTTTCACTAGAGTTTTAACGATGTCGGGGCTTAGTTGGTCAAACTTAATAATTTCTGAAGTCGTTCTAGTGAAGCGGATTCAAAAATTATTACGAGTATTATATTTTTTGTAAGTTTGTATCGAATATTACATTTGAACGTTGCAAATCCCATAAAAATGTACTTTAGCTTAGTTTCTCACCCATTCTTATCTTAAATATCTCTACTTAATATGTGTATGGAAAAATCGACATCAACACATAAATTCCCAACAAAATTCGATAAACAAAAATATAAATAAAATATAAAGAAACCTTACGAGTAAATATTAATGTAATCTTGGTAGCTTTTTTTAGCACCCCTTTTAAATGTTGGCGAGCAAATCGAGTTCGATCCTCGACGTCATTAATGTAAATGTTATAATAACTGCGATTTTAAATACTGCTTTACTATGTGTTCAGCGTTAAAGAAAACATCATACGGAAACCTACATATTTAGAAATTTTAATTGTGAAGGCCGTTTGCACGCATATATACAACGCGTCTTCGCTGCTTCAAACTCACTAATTATCGAACATTTCTTACGTGGTAGAGCCATGCTGCAGCTATAATAGTAGTATAGTTGTAGCACGAATGGGTTGGCTCGACTGGGGAAGGGCCACGCTCTCACAGAAAATCAGCGTAAAATAGCAGCTTAACGCTGCTGTATTTCGTATGGTGAATGTAGATAACCGGAGACCTTTTTTACTGGAAAAGAGGCATTTTACCTTAGTCCTCAGGGGGACAACGCATCTGCATTTTGATTCGTTATTGAGGATTGATGAGGTTGTCTATGAGTCACAGCAAACACTTAGTATCAGGTTGACTGTGTGCTCGTTTGTCAACCTAACCTATAAAAAAAATGTAACTAGCATTTTTACATATCGTTATTTGTAGTTAGACACGCTTTAATAGCTTTTTAGTTTACACACCGAAGTAAAAACACTAAATAGGCGAGGGAACAACTTTGTTCATAAGTTATGTGCATTAAGTGCAATTGTCATTGGAACCAGACATATATGCGCTAGAAAACTAATGTGAAAGCTTGAAAGTAATAATTATGTAGCTGCATACTGTATGCTGACAAAACCTAATTCAATTACAAAACTTTTAACAGTGGTAGAGACACGCGGCAGCTTTTGCTGTCGCACGGATGGGCCGACTCGAACCGGGGTGGTACCACGACCTCACAGAAAACCAGCGTGAAGTAGAGGTTTACCTCTGCGTTTCGCTTGGTGAGTACAGGTGGCCGGAGGCTCTTTTTACTGGAAATGAGGCATTCCATCTTAGTCCTCGCGGGTGACAACGCATCTGCATTTTGATTTGTAATAGAGGATAGATGTAGATGTCTATGGGCCGCAGCAACTACTTACCATCAGGTGGACTGTGTGCTCGTTTGTCACCCTTATCCTATAAAAAAAAATACCAGAGCCGTGGTAGCCAGGGCTAAGCGCTCGCTGTAAATTTCACAGTACGCGAACAGGCCGGGCTCGATCCCCGTCGGCACCAATGAAATTGTTTATTGTATTTTTAAGCGCTGATTTAGCACGTGCTAGTTGAAGGAAAACATCGTGAGGAAACCTGAGAAATTAAAGTCTGGGAAATTAAAAAAATATTTCTGAGTAAAATCCGCCAACAAGCATTGGGCCTTTCAGCGTTTTACTTTCCCTAAGAAATGGGAGGAGGCAGGTGCCCAAGTGTGGAGACGTAGCAATAGCAAGAGTAGACAGACAATCATGACTAAATATCGTTTGTATTACAGACACTTATATAAAAACGACGTCTGTCTGAACACGCATCACGCAAAAACCTGTGAACCGATTTCGATGGGACTTGCACTGGCATAAGGAGTAACTTAGGTTACTTTTGTTTTAGAAAAATAATTAGGGTTCCGCGCAAAAAAATTCGAACCCATGAAATCCACTCGCAATAAATTCCACGCGGGCGAAGTTGCGGGGAACAGCTAGTATATATAAGCTAGTACATATATCTTAAAATCCATCCTAAAGGGAGGGAAAATAGGGAATGAATATTTTATGTAACTAGGCGAGATTCTAGTTGCTACTTCTCGATGTCGGTTGTGTACTTAAATTATATTTCTTTACATTTACTATAATACATTTATTTTATGCTATGGAGAGGTATATTTCTCTGCGTGATAAACTTCGAAATAAGGGTTTCCGCATTAGAACTTGAGTGACCGATAAAGACCATCGGATCAGTAAGATAAATTGGCAATGGCTCGGCCGCCGAAGAGAAATTTTTTTCGAGTGACAGTCTCGTACCAGTACCCAATGTATAAAGTAGGGTTGCTGGTTGGGTTGCTGATTGGGTTGCTGATTGGGTTGCTGGCTACTGGTTGAAGTGACAACCTGGTAAGAGATGCAGAAAGTCGATGGATGCAGGTGGCTCACGACAGGTTGCTAACGACATGCCTTGGGGGAGGCCATAGATAAGAGAATATGTACTGCGGGGGAGGCCATAGATAAGAGAATGTGAACTGTGGGGGAGGCATAGGCCTGTACATAGGTGCAGCCTATGATCACATGTGATGGGATGTAATGATTAATAAAAATCAAGTAACATATAAATATTATATTATCCATGATGACAAATGAATGAAAATGTATAATTAGAATTAAAAAGTTAGAAACGGCAATATTATATGGCGACTCGAGAACTAATCTCGCCAGCAGTAATTAAGTGGCGAGCTGGCGAGGTAATACAATGCCGCCTCATTGCGTCTTAAGCCTTCCTGGGCTAACCTCTTGATTTAATGCTATAGTCTGAACAGCTCTTATAAAGGTGCTTCACCGCACGAACCTTAATTAGAACTTATCTTTACTACAGGTTTGTTCAATTAAAATTATTAATAGAACTCATTTACACCGACAATAAAAACAATGACAGGTGGTTAAGTGGTAGAGCGTGGTAAAGCCACGCTGCAAGCACAAATGAGTTAACTAAACGGAGGACCGAAAACGTTACAGACTACTAACGTAAAATAGCAATATAATGCTGCTGTGTTGCGTATGTTAAGTTTTTTTTATATAAGCAGTACCGCCGCCCATAAACAACTACAACACTAGAGGAATTGCAGATGCGTTGCCGGCCTTTTAGACAGGAGTAAGCCAGTTTCTTGAAGTCTTTTTTTTCTGGTAAAGAGGTATTCCTTCTTAGTCCTCAAGAGCGACCAACGCATTTGAATTTAATTCTTAAACTCAACAACCACTCACCATCAGGTGGACTTACAGTTTACGCCAGCTCGCTGGTCACTCTCACTTATATAAAAAAGACAAACACTAGTCACGATGTAAGATACGTCCTCAAACCTGAAGGACTTTTAATATTTATTATAAATACATTAATTACACATTTGAATTGCTCTATCTAGCAATGAATCTGAACGTGTACTAATCTTCTCTTTTTCTGATTTCATCAGCCATTTAAATCTACTGCTGGTCATAAATATAGAATCTGAGGATTGCGCAAGAAATGCATCATATTATTTGTAAAACTCGGCCATACTAACCACGCTCTACACGCGGGTCGTTGCCTAGCGCACATAATGGTGCGTTTTATCACCAACCAGTGGGATTTAAATTCAGTATATTGTGATCGATTTTCGACCATTAGTCGGTCCTGAGTGTCCACCATGTCCTGGTGAAGCTGGTAAAACGATTACTGCAAAAACGATTGGTAGATTCCCCTCTATAATACACTATTACTTTAATCTTTAAGTATTTAATTTAAAAGACAACAAAGTGATTGAAAAAAGTAAATGAAACAGTCAGTTGCAAAGAAAGGTTTCATCATCTTATTCTGAGAATATATTATAACGCCGGAATAATGAAAAAAAAACAATGAGTGGCCAATTAGTTAATGCTTACATTTAATGAAATCAAAGAGGTAATAGCAGATAAATATCGGTTTGTCCGTCAGAATTGTAATTGATTCAAATGAAATTACTACTTCTAAACACTCAACAAAACAAAGCTCCCTGGCGCAGTAGTTTAGCAATGAGCTGCTGCATTGGGGGCCGCGGCCTCGAATCCCGCACAGAACAAGTATTTGTATGGCCTATAAATAATTGTTCCGGGTCTGGATGTTCGTCCTTGTGCAATTTGTGTTTGTAAACTGCCTCCATGATACAGGAGAAAATCCTAGTGTAGGGGTAACGTTTTTAAAAGACAGAGAAAAAAAAAAAAACAATATCCCATGTATAAACTTGACGTTTTATCATTATATTTAAACAGGTTTTAAATAATCATGAACACTAAAGTCTACGTACAAAAGGGCCGTGAACGCTGTGGGTACAATATAAATTTTTCTAAAGTTCAACGATAGTACATTTATCATAATCATGTCAAAATCTTAGCCGGAACTGCAACCTCGCTTTCTAAACGAAGAAATGCATAAACTCTAGTATTATTTGTAAGATTTTAATTTTGAAATCTCGTCGATATGGAATGGCAGTTAGAATATTGTCCCATTGGTATTACGGGTAAAAAGCATAATATACATCAACATTGTTGTACTCGTAAAATACCCAGACCGGCATACGTGAAGCAAGTCAAAGGAGCTACACATCTCTTTCTGCGATCGCCATTCTACCTGCTAAGCGTGGCCATTAAAAGAAATTATGATTCATAAAACAGTGAAATAAATTCTATAAATGTAATATTATTTTACCACGTGCCCGACGGTGGATAAAATCGTGAGGATACCTGCATATCTGAGGAATAAAGTATTTCAGGCACACGTGAACTCCTCCAATAGGCACTGGAGCAGCACAGCGAACTAATTGCTTCATAACCCTATTAGAAATAAGAGGAGGCTTGAGGCTGCAACTTCACAACTTTGTACATGTTTCTAAAACACCAAATATAGTCCAAGATGTCTCTGCGATGAAAACGATATTTTATTTAAAATAAAGACGTAGTACTTTCGTTCATTATTTTTTCAAACCCAACTTTTCTTAATTACCTCCTGTAGATTTTTAGTCAGAGAATAGGAGGGATTGAGAGAGGGTTCAATGGATATAGAAGACTATGGGGCCTACTCTCTCCGATCTGCCTGTAATCGACTGCCGCCATACAAGTGACCGATAAGACCGATGTGCGGCCTTTATTAGCGGACGATATCATATTTTTTTTTGAACAACTTCTATTAACTTCATCATTCGTCACGCGTACTGCAAAGGGGTGCAATAGATTACCAGCATCTGTCTTTCTACCCGACTACAATGTGGATGTCTTTAAGGCAAAAATAAATAGGCTTTTGTTAAGTCAGTGCGCTTTACCATCTTTGACTGCATTACTCCTTACCACCAGGCGGGATAGTAGTCGAGAACTGGCTTAAAATAGTTAAAAAAATAGTTAAAATAATGGAACTGAGCTCCATCACATAGCTACAAAGCGAATGTGCGCATAGTATCAATCATACGGGGTGCTCTTCAAACTACTTGATATGGGCGTGGAACGGAGCTTATCTTGCGTGTAAACTTTCATTGAACAGCTGACTAAGGCTCGACTCTAAGCTTTGCGGCGGTGCACTATCGAACGAAGCGAGTTTTCACAGAGGTCGTTAATCTTAGCTCTCCGCAGTTTCCTATTAAGGCTTCTATTTACCCCCGACCCTTGAAGGTGTCAGGAGGGGTCAGGGGTGCGTAGCAGCACGGTTCGGGGAGTTCGTCGTTGTGGGGGTGTACTTCTCCCCGAACCGATCGCTCGCCGAGCTCCACAACTCTCTTGCAGAGCTGAGAGCAGTCGTCGTCGGAAGCTATCCCCTCCCCGTACTTGTCCTCGGGGACTTCAATGCCAAGAACTTGGCTTGGGGTTCTCGTCGTACAGATGTGCGGGGTAGGATGGTGGAAGACTGGGCTCTGGAGACAGGCCTGGTCGTCCTAAATCGGGGTTCTGTCCCCACGTGTGTGCGGATGCGGGGCGAGTCGGTGGTGGACATTTCATTCGCTAGCCCCGCTCTGTCGCCGCGTGCCATTGACTGGCGAGTCATGGAGGGGGTGGAGACCTACTCCGACCACCGGTACATCCGGTTTGACGTCTCCACCCAGCCCTCGAGCGCGCCAGTCCAACAGGCCCCGAGTGGTCCGCGTTGGGCGCTGAAGCAGCTGGACCGGGAGCTCCTCCTGGAAGCCTCGATCGTGCAGGCCTGGGTGTCATCACCGGATAGGCCTGCCGACGTCAATGATGAGGCAGGGTGGTTCCAGGAGGCCATGTCCGAGATATGTGACGTGGCAATGCCCCGCGTCCGGCCAGGAAGCGCCCGGCGTCAGGTGTATTGGTGGTCGCGTGAGCTGACGTGTCTGCGCGAGGCTTGTGTCGCCGCGCGGCACCTGTACGCCAGGCATCGCAGGCTCCGCATTCGTCCACCGAATGCGGCAGCCATTGAGGCGGAGCTGTACGAGGGATACAGAGCGGCGAAGACCGCCCTCCGGGAGGCTGTCATGCGGGCCCGGGATCGGGCCCGTGAGGAGATGCTGGAGACTCTCGACAGAGATCCGTGGGGGCGCCCTTACAAGATGGTGCGGGATAAACTCCGCACCTGGGCCCCCCCGCTGACGCAGAGTCTCCGGCCTCAGCTCGTGGAGGACGTGGTGAGCGCTCTGTTCCCTGCGCGAGCGGAACATCCGCCCCCGCCTATGGCTCCGCCACCTGCGGTGCCGGAAGCGGACCACCAGGACGACGACGACGACATCCCGGAAGGGACCGGGGTAGACCTGAGAGTGGCGGTACGTAGGCTCAAGGCCAGGAATACCGCCCCAGGACCCGATGGCTTGCCTGGCAAAGCCTGGGTCCTGGCCTCGGAGGCTCTCGGGCCCCGACTGGAGGGGCTCCTAAGCGCATGCTTGGAGAGAGGCCAATTCCCGCTTCGTTGGAAGACGGGGAAGCTGGTCCTCATTTGGAAGCCGGGGCGCCCTGCGGACTCTCCGTCCGCATACCGGCCCGTGGTGCTGCTCGACGAGGTGGGCAAGCTCTTTGAAAGAGTCATTGCAAACCGCCTCGCCGAGCACCTTGCGGGGACGGGGCCGGATCTTGCGGAACACCAGTTTGGTTTCCGCAAGAGGCGCTCTACGGTGGACGCCATCATGCGCGTGAGAGCCCTCACGACGGGGGATGCAGTGGCCAGGGGGAGGGTTGTTTTGGCGGTGTCTCTCGACATCGCCAACGCCTTCAACTCCATGCCCTGGAGCTGCATTAGGGAGGCACTCCGGTATCACCGGGTGCCGACCTATCTCCGTCGTATAGTCGGGGACTATCTGACGGACAGGGCCGTCATCTACCCCGGTCGCAACGGTGAGTGGAACCGGCGAGAGATGTCGTGCGGTGTCCCACAGGGTTCGGTTCTGGGGCCGCCCCTGTGGAACATCGGTTACGACTGGGTGCTGCGCGCCGACCTCCCTACCGGCGTCAGCGTAGTTTGCTACGCTGACGACACGCTGGTACTGGCACAAGGGGGGTCGTACGAGGCGGCGGCGGAAACTATGACACGCGGGGTTGCGATAGTCGTTGAGAGGATCCGGCAACTGGGTCTCGAGGTGGCTCTGCACAAGTCCGAGGCCATGCACTTCCATGGTCCTCGGAACAGGCCACCACCGGGATCCTCAGTGATGGTAGGAGGGGTATCCATCGGCGTCGAGTCGACGTTGAAGTACCTAGGACTCGTCCTCGACGGCCGATGGAACTTCGTTGAGCACTTCCGACGTTTGGCTCCCAAACTGGAACGGACCGGGGCTGCCTTCAGGCGGCTCCTGCCGAACCTGGGGGGGCCAAACGCCTCCTGCCGGAGGCTCTACGCGGGGATCGTGAGGTCCATGGCCCTTTACGGGGCCCCGGTGTGGGCGCGTGGTTTGGCGCGGCTTGTCGTCCACCACCTAAACGCGCCCCAAAGGGTGGTTGCCGTAAAGATGGTTCGCGGCTACCGCACGATCTCCCGCGAGGCGGCGAGCCTCCTTGCCGGATTGCCGCCATGGGATCTGGTGGCGATAGTCCTCGCGCGCCTGCACGAATGGCGCGCGGAGGCACTATGCCGGGGGGAAACCCCGCTGCCGCGGCAAGTTGTCGCGCAGCGGACAGACTTCCGGCGTGATCTCATGGCGACATGGAGAGAGCGACTGTCGCAACCCCGTGCTGGGCACGCCACTATAGCGGCGATAAGACCCCTCTTTGAGGAGTGGCTTGAGAGACGCCACGGCGTCCTCACCTTCCGCCTGACGCAGGTCCTCACCGGACACGGTGTGTTCGGGAGGTTCCTGCACCGAATCGGGCGGGAGGAAACGCCCGGGTGCTCCCACTGCGAGGATCGACCGGAGGACACGGTGGAGCACACCGTGGAGGTGTGCCCTGCATGGGCGGAGCACCGCCGTGTCCTCGTAGCGGCGATAGGCGGCGGCGACCTCTCGCGTCCGGCCCTGGTCGAAGCCATGGTCCGGAGCGAGACGGAATGGGATGCCGTCACCACCTTCTGCGAAGCAGTGATGCTAGCGAAGGAGGTGGCGGAGCGGGAGAAGGAAAGAGCAACAGCTTTCCTTCCCGGCCGCCGCGGGAGACGCCCCGGGCGTCGGGGGCTACGTCGTGGCCCCCGGCCACCGTAGGCGCGGGCCTGTGGACAGCGAGCAATGAGTAGCTCGCCGTCCGTCCGTCTAACGACGACAGGCCGTGTCGACGGCGCGTTTTGTTCCACGCGCGCCTCAAAGAGCTGTCAGCAGCGTGAAGGGGCCCGCAAGGGCCGACGCCTGCCGGGGCTGCGGGCTGTTCGAAAGAGATACCGCGGCTCCGGAACGTAAGGGCACTGAAGGAACACGGATGGTTTTTAGTCAGTAAAAGTCTGACACTCCCTTCCGCTCCACCCAGAGCGAAAGGCGTCATTTGATGATTTTCCATCCGCAAAAAAAAAAAAAAAAAAGGCTTCTATTTACATACATACATACATACATATAATCACGCCTCTTTCCCGTAGGGGTAGGCAGAGACCACTTCTTTCCACTTGCTACGATCCTTACATACTTGTTTCGCTTCGTCCACTTTCATTATTCCCTTCATACATGCTCTACGGTTTAGGGTACTCTTAACCTGGCCTTTTTTCAAGACGTCCCTAATTTGGTCTAGAAATGTCCGCCTAGGTCTACCCCTTCCAACACTTTCATTCACACTCGCCTTATACACTTTTTTCGTCAATCGTTCTTCATTCATTCTCTCGACGTGGCCAAACCATCTCAGCATACCTTTCTCAATTTTTGTCACTACATCTTCTTTCAGACCACAACGTTTCCTTATCTCATTATTTCTTATCCTGTCACTCAGTTTAACTCCTATCATACTTCTTAATGATCTCATCTCAACTGCATTTATTCTGCTTTCATGTTTCTTCTGCCATACCCAACTTTCACTTCCGTACATGAGTGTCGGAACCAACACCCCTCATGCACAGCCAAACGAGCCTTGTTAGACACCTTCCGACTGCTCATAAAGGAGTGCAAAGCTCCATTCACCATGTTTCCTGCATTCACTCTTCTTTCGATATCACTCTCACACTTTCCATCTCTTGTAAACTTTGACCCCAGATACACAAACTCTTTCACCTGTTCAATTTGTTCATCTTCAATCACGATATTGCAGTCTGTCACTGCCTCATCTTTTTCAAACACCATCACTTTCGTCTTCCTTACATTCATTCTATTTACAGCAGGATTATTTCTTTACACTCTTAATGTAAGAAACTTTTGAAATGTTTTTAAAGAGATCCGGAGGTTATGTAACAAATGCTACAAATAAAAATGTTTTACATATATGTTACATGTATATTATCACAGCTCTGATAAATGAACAAATCACAAATTAAAAAAATCCTAAGAAAATATAATGTAAAAAAAAAAACTATAGGACAAGTTTGACTGCCCTGTTTATCTCGTGGTCATAAGCGCGACTTGTGATCATGTGAAAATCAGTTATTAGGATTTTCTGACAAGAAATTCTCAGTAGTGAGTTATTATTTCATCAGGAAATTGCCGATGGAAAAATTCCAGTCAAGTTTAATTTGTTGAATCTTTTTTTTTTATAGGATAGGGTGACAAACGAGCACACAGTCTAACTGATGGTAAGTGGTTGCTGTGACCCATATACATCTACATATATCCTCAAAAAAGAATCGAAATGCAGATGCGTCGTCACCCGTGAGTACTAAGATGGAATGCCTCATTTCCAGTAAAAAGTAGTCTCCGATTCTCTATACTCACCATACGAAAAACACAGCAGCGTTAGGCTGCTATTTCACGCTGGTATTCTGTGAGAGCGTGGTCCTTCCTCGGTCGAGCCGACCTATTCGTGCTACAACTATGTATACTACTAATATACCTGCGACTCTACCAGGTATGATGATACTATCTTACGACAACTGCGGGATGATCCGGGCTATTGGATTCTCTTACGTCGCCACTACACGTCACAGTGAGATATGTAATACTATAAATAATACTGATTAAATATCTTGGCTTTATATTTAAAATCGCACGTATATATAGCTCTTTTCTGTAGTGTAGATGGATATTCTTCTATATAAGATTCCGGATCCCCACAACAATAATGCATTGGACATGACACTAAAGGAAGTGCTGAAATAAACCAATCTTGCTGTACTCACATCAGTTAACATCATTATTACTGCATTCACAACGGAACTAAGTATGTTAGGACAAGACACGCCAGCGATATTATGTGCTCCCCTGGCAACATTAAACTTGTATCACATAATTAAAACTAAAAGTCAGGACAGCATCAGATTTTGTTAAATAAATGAGTATAAAAAACATCTAAAATGATTCATTATCATTACTATTAAAGAAGAAAATATAAATTGCCATTAATGCCATTAAATGCAATTCTTTTTTTTATAAAATGGGGGTGACAAACGAGCACACGGTCCACTAGATGGTAAGTGAATGTTGTGGCCCATAGACATCTACAGTTATCTTCGGTTAAGAATCAAACTGCAGATGCGTTAAGGGACTACGATGAAATGCCTCGTTTCCAGTAAAAATGGTCTCCAGTTCTCTACACTCACCATACGAAACACAGCAGCATTAACCTGCTATTTTACACTGATATTTTGTGAGTGTGGTCCTACCCCGGTCGAGTCGACCCATTCGTTCTACAGCCATAATATAGCTGCAGCGTGGCTCTATCACGTAATTCAATAATAATATTAAGGCAGATAACAAAACTTACACAAAAACATAAAAAAGTTCTAATGTTGCACAGGTATACATCGGGTGGATTGTGGATTGTCAGTTCGTGTGTCACTTCAAGTTTATAAAAACGGAATCATCATCATTGCACCACATTACAAGTTTACTGCTGAAAATAGACCTCCTCCAAAGATTGATAATCAATACACGACCTGAACTATCTCCACCTATCAGCTAACCGCATGTGCTACGTGAGTGACAAAGTAAAATATTGTTAGTGACAGAATCAAATTGCAATGTTCCCAAAATGATGTGAGATATATTACGTTATATCTCATATTTTCATTTGCCTTTCGTAAATCTCTTTTCTTTTTCTTTGAAAAAAAAAATAACGTTACCTACGATAATAGAATTTTCTCCGGTATTGTTCAGGCATTTTGCATACCTAACATCCAGACTCGAAATAATTATTCGTAGGCTAAACAAATATGCGGTATTCGAAGCCGCGGTCTTCAGCGCCGTAATTTATTGCTAAACTACTGCCCCCAGGGAGCTTGTAAATCATAAAGTACGAGGGTGGAGTGAAAAGTACTCGGCCTAACACAGATCCATTCAATTCTAAAAATCAAATCTACCCACATTATTTAGTTCAGTTCAGACTAGTTCATTGTGTGAAGTTCGAAACGTGTGCGATAATTAGTTGTGATTTTATAAATTTATTAACAAAGTAATCGGACATAATTTCCGCGAATGGACCAAATCGAGCAGCGTGCCGTCATTAAGTACCTCCATAAGAAGGGGCTATCATCAAAAGCCATCCATGATGACATGGTCAGTACATTAAGCGATTGTGCTCTGTCATATTCATCCGTCAAAAAATGGATAGCAGAATTTAAGCGTGGTAGAGAGAGTGTGAAAGATGAACCCCGCTCTGGAAGGCCTTCGACGTCAATTACTGACGAAAATATTAAAAAAGCACTTGATTTAATAATGGGAGACCGCAGATTAAAAATTAGAGAGATAGCCGAGATTATAGGCATCTCTTATGAACGAACTCAAAACATCATTGTCAACGAGTTGGGTTTCCACAAGGTGTCTGCGAGGTGGGTTCCGCGACTGCTTTCAGTTGAACAAAAAAGGACGCGATTGACTATTTCACGCGACTGTTTGGAGTTATTTGAAGCCGATGCAGATGATTTTTTTAATCGTTTTGTTACTATAGACGAAACATGGGTTCATTACTGTACACCGGAAACAAAACAACAATCAAAACAGTGGAGAAGACCTGGTTCACCACCCCCTAAAAAGGCTAAGTCGATTTTGTCGGCAAATAAGGTGATGGCTTCAGTATTCTGGGACTCGAAAGGTGTGATTATGATTGATTATCTTGAAAGGGGTCAGACTATAAACTCTGATTACTACTGCACCTTACTACGTCGTTTACGAGAGGAAATAAAAGAAAAACGTCGAGGAATGCTCCGAAGAAAAGTCCTGTTTCATCAAGATAACGCCCGTGTTCACACGTCAGTACAGTCAATGGCTGAAATTCACAACTGTGGCTTTGAACTGTTACCGCATCCGCCGTATTCACCTGATCTGGCACCATCAGACTTCACTCTGTTCCCTAACCTAAAAAAGCACTTGGGAGGTCAAAGATTTTCCACAAACGACGAGGTCAAAGCAGCTGTAGACGCATATTTTGACTCTAAGGAAGAATCATTTTTTTTTCAACGGTCTAAATGCTTGGAAGGGGAGGTGGCAAAAGTGTATTGAACTTGATGGTGATTATGTAAAAAAATAAAAATATAACTGATTTAGTATGTGTTTATTTTCTTGGTTAGGCCGAGTACTTTTCAATCCACCCTCGTAATACAACAAACGACAAGTAATTGTCTGATCTGAATTGGCTATTCGCATGTGTAAAGGGTTTAAAAATAGAAAAGAGTAGAACACGTTGCTCCAATGCGTGTTTGCTGACATTAATTCTCCCTGAAATATTTTTAATTCATAAGACATGAAGTTAGATCGTTCACCTTTCAACAAGCGAATGAAATTCGAGGAACCTTTTATAATCTGAGCAAGGAACTTACTTAGTCTTTCAGCATTTCTCAATCTAAAATTCAATGTTGGAATAATTATTTATTTGGAAGTAAAGACTAGACATGAGTTGGGGGGTGACTAACTTAACATCTAGTCAGTTTGAATAGCCTATCATGTAGAGGATGTCATGGGGGTCATGGTTGAATAGGGGTAAAACTCCTAGGGGGTCAAAATGGAAAAAACATCAAAAAATGGGGGTGGCTCGAACTTTAGACATAGTCAGTTTGAATAGCCTATCATGTAGAGGATGTCATAGGGGTCACGGTTGAATAGGGGCAAAAAGTACTCATTACACTCCTAGGGGGTCAAAATGACCAAAACCAAACAATTAAAAATTCTTATTTCGGCTATAACTCCGCCTCCTTCGGAGGTTCTTACAGTGTTCCCGCATCCCACTTGTTTAAAACTACAGATCAGTAAATTATCTGTACATAAAAAAAACGTCTTCTAAAGTCGTATTATTATATATCAAAGGGTGCGACCTTTAGCCGAAGAAACACTTAAGATATTAGTTTCAGATAATGGATGTTAGTAACACCCTGCCATTATAGCTAAGCAGAATGTGAACGAAAAATGAACCTTTTACTAAAATATAAGCACACAAAAACGTAGCTAAATAATATTCTCCGTCATAACGCAAATTAAGTATTGGTACTGCGATTGCAAATCGTGCCAAGCGTGACGATTAACGCTAATTCCCCCTAAAAAATGGGCTTTTAAGGGTTGATGAAGATAAAAAAAGTAATACATTTTATCTAAAGTAAATAACATACATAGTACACAATTACTCACGAGGGACTTAAAACAGTTTGGAAATATATTTTACCTTTGATAAAAGTTTACACTGATTCCACAGTTCGTCTCCGTATGACGACATTTGACCTCGATTAAAAATTAAAATACAGATGCGTTTTCACCTCAGAACTGTTAAGCTTATCCATAAGAACTAAGATGGCACGCTTTGGTACTAGTAAAAAAGTTCTCCGCTCTTCCGGTTTTTGTCAATCACCATATTAAAGCAGTATACTGTTGTTGATTTAGAGGAAAATACTGTTACAAATCTAGTAGCAGTAAAAAGATTTCTTGCGCTTTAACATACTATTACATTGGCGCTAAATTTGCCAAGGATTTCTTGTAATATATTAGCGGGCTCAACATCTGATTTCTTTAGCTCTCGATTATTTACGTTAGCACTACCCCTCTGCTCGAAATCCTACGCTTTCGTGCAAATCCCTATGGTAAGAAAAATAATCGCTTGCGGTTGCGAGCTGGGTGAGTTCTTCCATTTGGAAAATAGTTGAAATATTAGATTACGTGGTGATTTATCTCTAAATCAACCAATACTATACAAAACAATTTCCTACAAAAAGTGCAAGATCACTATTTTAAATTCTATATTCGATGCGTATGTTTTTTTATGTATGTTCACCGACTTCTTGCACACGGCGGTACCGATTTTAATGATTCTTCTTATTAAACAAGTTATCCTTTAGGAGTGGTCCTATATACATTAAAAGAAAAAAAACCTAAAGGTGGAAAATATGGGATGAAGATTTTAATGTAACCATGTAGAATACTTTCCACCTTTAACGTGTGACATTCCTCCACTCAAAAGGGTGAAAAATAATTAAATTTAAAAAAGTTAAACCAACCTTAGATCCTAAAAAGAAATAAAAAATTCCTCATGCACTGCTTCTGAAGTCTGTCTTTGATTCTTCGATACATTAAGTATTAGTACCGACTTCAGAAGCTAAATTATGTGGGTATTATTCTATTGCATGCTGAGCACAAAGCTATGTCCTACTAGCGCCTAAAAATCAAGATTCCAATGTTTTGTCGCATGAAATCGTATCCAGCAATCATATTATACATATAAATGATATAAAAAGCACATTGTCAGAAAGATAAATGATTGTTGAACTTATTAATATTTTTTTTTAATCGATTAATTGCTATTTTTACATAAAAAGGGGGTTTTAGTGGCTTATGGTGTGGATTTATTAAGTCCTCAAGGCTCAAGGCAGTGTTTACAACACAATAACTTTTGAAAATATCAAATGTTTAACTTAATCTATTTTTTAATCTCTTCATCTATCATGTGGGAAGCCACTGAATGTCAATGGCAGTGTAATTTTGTTTTGTTTAGCTATAATTAATTTTTTCGGCTCCAAAATGGCGAAATTTTCGGTGATTTCGCAGCCTTGTGTTAGAATTTATTTCAGTAAACAGAGACTGCCTGTGGCTCGCTCACTCGCTCGCTTAGTTCGGCGCAAGTTCGGCGTCAATCGCCGTTGTGAGTGGATACTGTATTGGTTGCTTGCAGCAGCTCAAAAAGATTGCTGTACAAATAAATACAAAATATTCGAAAAACAAATTTCATACATACTTGATTATTATAATAATCAGAGATTTTTATTACAATATTTTAAAAGAACAGAATAAATAATAGTACTAAAAGTAAGTCGGATGTAATATTTATACTTTAATACGTCTTGGACTTTTTGGAGTGACATGAATGATGGTATTATGATGATCATATGAGCATTATGAGTCGTGCACTTTGGATTTTCCAAACCTTTTCAAATTGAAGTTTGACATAAAATTATCGGAAAATTGGAAGTATAATAAGGTTATTAGTGAAAATTTGTGTGTATTTAAACTACTTTAAAAAAATCCGTATAATCATGATATACGTAATTATTTTAATGCGAAGGCATGCTCAATTGGTTTTACCAATACTTTTTAGTTTATCCATTGTTCGACAGAGGCAGCGCTGTCGCTAGTTTGCTATGACTTGGTTATCGCTGATACATAATACGAATCTGCGATTCATCAGCAATTATAGTGCTAATTTGCTTTTGTTGTTGAAGGTGGTTTTACTTTTATTTTAAGTTTGATTATTTCACATAGGTTTGCTACTTTATTGGCCAAATACTCAAACTACTCAATTTTAAGATTGAGTTTAGTTTCTTGCTGTCTCTATCATTTTAAGTCAAAGTGACTGTGACACCACGAGACTTCACGACATTTTAAAATTGATTAGCGTTTGAGTATTTGGTCATTATATTTATTAAATAGCAAAATGCAAAGCAGTATTTTTTTTCATTCATTACAGCCCTTCACGAGTCCACTGCTGAACAAAGTAGTATTTTATAGTAGTATTTAAATACTAAAAATATTTTTTTTTTCAATTGAGAACTTGAACTTGAACTTGAGAAAAATGAGAAGACATTTCCTAACCTAACGCGTGAATATTAGGTGCAATCTTGGTAGAAATATTTATTAATAACGAATAATGACTGTTGATCTTGAGTCAGCATAACTATTTCTAATAATACGCATTATTAATATGTTAAAATGTTTATATTATCGTCGTTTCGGTGAACTTGAAATCATTTAAAAGTTCAAAAGTTTAACTTGGCACGCTATTTTTTCCTTGCTGACCTTCCACAAATAGATGAATTCAATTTATGTTGACATACACAATACTTAGACATTTAAATAAATGCCAAGTTATCCATTATTTTCATCATTAGCTAGTAACAAATCCACTGCTGGATTTAAAGACTGCCAAGAATGAAAATTATAACCAAGACATTAAAAGTAAATTAATTATTATGTTTAAATGATATAACTACAATATATACATACATCATCATTACAGTCCTTCACAAGTCCACTGCTGAACATAGCCCTCCCAAGGAATGCCACAAAGCACGGTCCTGAGCCACCTGCATCCATCGACTTCCTGCATGACTTACCAGGTCGTCACTACATCTACTGGGGGGATGCCCTACACTTCGTCCGCCGGTATGAGGGCGACACACGAGAACCTTTTTCCCCATCGGTTGTCGGTTCTTCGAGCTATTTGGCCGGCCCATTGCCACTTCAGCTTATTAATCCGTTGGGCTATGTCGGTCACTCTGGTTCTACTGCGGATATCCTAATTTCTAAGTTTATCACGCAGAGAAACTCCGAGCATAGCCCTCTCCATAGCTCGCTGAGCGACATTGAGCTTCCTCATACGGCCAGCAGTGAAGGACCACGTCTTAGATCCGTAAGTCATCACTGGCAACACGCACTGGTTGTACGGTCTCGTTTTTAAGTTTGAGGTATACCTGACCAGAAGAACGCTGCCTAACCGAGTTGAATCCGTCGATTGACCTCTCGGTCGAAGTTGGACTTACCTAGTCGGACTATCTGTCCCAGGTAAACATACTCGTCAACAACTTCGAGCTTAGTGCTCCCAACAACTACCGGCATAGTTGTGACATGAACATTAAACATGATCTTTGTTTTGTCCATGTTCATCTTAAGACCTATCTGTTGGGAGACACTATTGAGGTCAGTGAGTATAGTGCTTAGGTCCTCCAGCGATTCTGCCATAAGGACTATATCGTCGGAAAATCGAAGGTGAGTGATGTACACGCCATTGACGTTAATACCGTATCTTTTCCAGTCCAGCAGCTTGAAAACGTCTTCCAATGCAGCGGTGACGAGTTTCGGGAATATAACGTCACCTTGTCTTACACCTCTCTGCAGTTGGATAGGTTTCGTACTCTGATTCTGTACTCGGATAGCCATCGTAGCCCTACTGTACAAACACTTCAGTACTTCGTCAGTCAACTTGGCACCGCTGAAGGGACTGTAGCACCGCCCAAATTTCGACGGAATCAAGGCTTGAAGTCGTCAAGTCTGCATGCGAGACGATTCGTAATGACTCTCGAAAACAGCACGTAGACGCGGCTCAGAAGGGAAATCGGTCTGTAGTTCTTTAAGAGAGCGTTGTCGCCTTTCTTGAAGAACAAGACTACCGCAATTCTGCTCCACGCCTCCGGTGTAGTGCCACCATGGAGTACCAAATTAAAGAACTTCTGAAGGACTTCAAGTACCGGTTTTCTACCCGCTTTCAAAAGCTCCGCTGTAATTCCATCCCCACCTCGGGCCTTGCCGTTTTTAAGGTGCTGAAGAGCCATCCTAATCTCGCTCAGACTGACGTCCAGGACGTCTTCGGAATAGTGTCGGATAAGACTCGCTCTTGGATCGTTACTCACACTTGCGTGTGGCTCCAACGATGACCTCTACAGATGCCATAGAACTTCTCAATCTCACTCAAAATCTCAGGTGTCCCGGAACCGTGCTCCTAAACTCGGTCTTCAACTTTAACAGTTGGCTCTTTCTGACAGACAGATCTCTGGCAAAGACTTTGGAGCCTTGGCTCCGCTCGATCGCTTCTTCAATACAAGTTATATTGAAGTTGCGTAAGTCCCGCCGCATGCATTTGGTGACCTGCCTCAGACAGATCGGAATCGGGGATAAGAGGGCTATGAGGGTTTGGGTCCCCGGGACGTCTCGTGTCTCGAAGTCCCGGGACTTTTCGTAATTTTAGTTGTCTCGAGTCCCGGGACTTTCGGGTCGAAACTCGAGACGAGACAAGATTGTCGAAATTGTTATGTAATCATTTTTATTTTCAAATAATTGAAGGAGCCTAGCGCCATATGCTTGTTTAATTAATAATTACTTGGTCTACTATGTAACTACTGAGTACGCAACACAATAAATAAAACAAATATGTGATTAACAGAATTAAGAATGAGATTATGAACTATGATTAGATACTAGAATTGCTAGATAATAGTAAAGTTATTAAGCATTAGTATGATTTTTACTAAGATCGTTTCATAACTATTAGATTTAACTGTTTAGAAGTGCATCTGTGTGTGACTAAAAGAAATAAACAAAGCAATTATTAAGACTGAAATTAACGTTAATTAACGTTTGATGTTAACAAAAAATTGTCTCTTTTTAATACGTTTCACCAGAAATTAACTCAACTAAAATTCATCAAAAGATTCTTACCCATCTTAAGAAAAACAAAAAAGATTTTTCTTAAAAGTCTCGATGTCCCGGAAATTGCCGGGACATTGATTATAGGCTGTCCCTTGTCCCGGGACTTTGAAATTGTCGGAAATTCCCAAACCATATCTGTCTGTTCAGTTGCCTGTATGCTGTCAAATCTGTTGAAGACTGCAGCTTCATTTCCCGTTTAACAGCCATGAGATTAAGAGTGTGATCGGAGAGTTTTTGTGTTCTTCTGCGGCGGCTCTTGCAGAAGTTAGCATTGACAGTTTCCACGAGCTTATCATTCATATCGTCCACTTCATTGCAGTCTTCTAGGCACTGAAAGCGGTTTCGTAACTCGAGGTGAAAGGTTTCGGTACTTTGGATTAGAGCACGAGGGGGACGGAGCGTTGACTTCATTAGATGAGACCTCTCCAACTTAACGTTTAGGTTCAGTGTGCCTCTAACCATTCGGTGATCGCTACCAATTTTCATCCTCGCGGTCACTGGGACATCATTGAACAGTTGTCGTCTGGTCGTCATAGTGAAGTCAATCTCATTTTTTGTCGAACCGTCGGGGCTCGACCACGTCCACTTCCTGTGGTGCCGCTTCTGGAAGAAAGAGTTCATCATAAAGAGTCCCTCTTTCGCCATGAAGTCAGCCAGCTGCTGGCCCCTTGAGTTCCATCGCCTCTTCTCGTTAGTCCTCAAGGTGCGTGCGTTATAAGTTGCCAGGTCGAGTCGTCGTAGGTGGCAACCGAATCTCCACCGGAAATTCTTAGCACTCCCTGCCCCGCCGTTACCCTGGTCGCCACCGTAGCCAGGAATAGCACGACCGCCGGGGACTGGGGGCCGTCTCTTAGTAACTTTATTCAAATGGGGGGGGGGGGGGGTATATTGCCATAGTTGCCACGTTTAGCGAGCGCAGTATTTTATAGTGATATTGCTGTTATCAGGAAGATGCTGCTGTCCATCTCCTGCCTGTTTCCCACTGTCGCCTTTTACGACACCCACGGGAAGATATGGGGGTAGTGGATATTCTTAACCACCACTACACGGCATATACATAGATTTAACGATGTATAATATCAGATGATAACAAATGGTGGCGGCGTAATCCATCACCCTATTTCGATTCATGGGTCTTATAAGAGGCGACTGTGGCATATGCAAAAGTATCTTATAGTTTCCGACAGATCGTGGAATAACCATCTCGTTGACTCCAGGCATCAATTACCCAGACCAGAGACGGAATGCAACGTCAAAGGTGCGAAACGTCTCGTACCGCCCTCGTCAATTCGCCTGGCAAGGGTTACGCTTAAATCAAACCCTCCCTACAATAGAAGAACCCATGCCCGTGTCCAGCAGTAGTGTTTTACGAGCTGACGATGTTAAAGAAGAACAAGTTATTACAATTTGCAAATTAGTAAGCATTTACTTCGTCGTTCGCCTTAGCCGACCTACACCTGATGTACACGCTATGAGATAATTCAACGACACGTGTCCGATTGTTGTTTCTAATACAAGTATGGGGGACTATTTACACGAATGACTGGTGGTAAAACAAGCGACTTTTCACAAGTAAGTGAATACTATTTTATTTTTTTATAGGATATGGTGACAAACGAGCACACAGTCCACCTAACAACGAGCACATAGTAAGTGGTTGCTGTGACCCATAGACATCTACATCTATCCTCGTTTGCGAATCAAAATGCAGATGCGTTGTCACCCGTGAGGACTAAGAAGGAATGCCTCTTTTCCAGTAAAAAGGAGTTTCCGGTTCTCTACACTCACCATACGAAATACGGCAGTATTAAGCTGCTAGTTTACGCTGGTATTCTGTGAGAGCGTGGTCCTTCCCCGGTCGAACCGACCCATTCGTGCTACAACTATACTATTAATATAGCTGCAGCATGGCTCTACCACGTACAAACTATGGCCCATATACACCTATATCTACTATTTTTTTTAAAAGTGAAGTTACAAATGAACTTACAGTCCATCTGACTAAGTGGTTATTGCATTCCATGGATAGCCAACTTAAAACAATACTGCAGATACGTTACTCCTGAGGACTAAGATGGAATGCTTCCCAGCCTGTGGTTTGTACTGGCTCTCTATACCATTAAAATAGAAACACAACAGTGCAGGTGCTTCCATATGTCGGTAGAAATAGATGGTAGTATCTATCCAGACGGACTTCTACGCAAAAAGAAGTCCTATTAAACTTAACATACTCTCGATTAAGAACCAAAATGCGTTGTCACTCCCGAGGACTGAGATGGCGTGCTTAGTTCTTATTTTTCTAACATATAGTAACGGATTCAAAGCAAAACTCGTGTGTTGAACGCGAAAGTATCTGAAACTAACAATGTGTACTTCAAAACAAGTACTGATAATTTATTTTTTCATATATGAATTAAGCTGTCCAAGTCAACCGAAGGAAAATAAAAATCAAGTTATACTAAAATGGATAATAGATAATCCCTAACGTCTCCCACCCGAAAGTGTGCTCCCAGTGGAATAGCGGTCACAAAGCTACACAGAAAAGGCGTAATAAGTACTGACAAAGTGTTCAACGTTCACTGAAATTGAATTTTCTTTTGTTTCTCGCACTAAATTTAACAGTTAAAATTGTCAAAACTGGATAAATTATTACGTATAAAATCATAATTGCATCTTTTGAGTCTATTCAATTGGTTAATGCTACCTACTATTATTTCTGGAGTTGTTTTTCTACTCCAGAAGAGGGCCGTGTAACTACATACGGTAGCGACAAGATTTTATTTCCACAAGCTCTCAATCTAAACAGTCCATTTGATTCTAAGTGGATTGTATAACATGTTGTGGATTGCGAAACTGAAACTGTATAAAAAGGGTTATTATAGTATAAATGAATACATGGTTGATAATAACCCCTGGGAATGAGGTGATCGCTTCCAAGCTGTTTCTAAAATAAATTTTGTACTTATATAGTTAGTACAACCATTATTGTAAAATTTGCTTTAAAAAAAAAGTCCCGCTGGGTTTCTTGCTGGTTCTTCCCAGGACAGAGGTTTTTTTTCGAACCAGTGGTAAAGTAAAAAATGACTTTCAATAAGTATTACACATGTGATCTATATTGAATAAAAAAATATTCTATTCTATTCTATAGAATATACACTTTGAGAGCCTGTAACAGACAGGGTGCGATAAAATTTCCATAAGTGGTAGATTTATTTCTACGCTGCAGTTTTACTATGGCTACTGCACGAACGAGTCGGCTCAACCGGGTAAAGCCACGTTCCTACAGAATACTTGCGTAAAATTGTGTCATAAGGCTCCTCTATTTTGAATGATAAGTGTAGAGAACCGGAGACTCTTATTAGCGGTAACGATCATTGCATCTTAGTCTTCAGGGATGACAACCCACCTGCATTTTGATTCTTAGTTGAAGATAGTAGTTATCCTTATGCAACAGCATTCACTCACCATCAGGTAGACTTTATGCCCGTATTTCTCCCTTATTTTTTATGTACTTTCGCATTTACGTGCTCTGAGGAATGGTTCGGATTAATCCCAGCCGCCAAATTTCATGAACGCACATCGCGGCGGAACTCTCGATACCATTCACACCATCTGGATGATTGACGGTCCACCACTGTGCGATTTAGAAGATGTTTTCTTCCTCGCACGACTTCCTTGTGGAATCGATTACCATCAGTGATTTTTCCGAACCGATACGACTTAGAGACCTTCAAGAAAAGAGCCTACTCATTTTTAAAAGGCCGGCAACGCATCAGCGATTCCCCTAGTTCCCATGGTGTCGCAGTTGTTCATGGGCGGCGTTAGTCACTTACCATCAAGCGAGCCGCATGCTCGTTTACCCCTCTCCTATAAAAAAAATATGAAAAAAAAAACATATCAACAAGAATGTAGCCAATCACAACAACATTGCTGAAGCTTAACAACTAAATAACTAGATCTTCCTACTGGCACAAAGCACGCTCCTGAACCACCTGCATCCGCTGATTGCCTGTACGTCTCACTAGGTCCTTTCTTAGGGATTTGCGAATATTAAATCTATCCTAATAACCGTTAAGAATCCATTAAAAAACATAGAGGCGAATTGTTTACAATATAACATGACGATGAATGTTTTTATCTACAATAATATTTAAACTTCATTATTTGAGCAGAGAATAGCATAGCCCTCTTATCCCCGATTCCGATGCAATTTCCATTGCATCTTTGTTCTCTGAAATTAATTGTCCGTTTTAATGTAACTAAGCACAGATAATCTACATAGTGTGAATATTAAACAGATTCATTTTTATAAATCTAGCTCTTTAGAATTTTTCTAGAAAGTTTAGGTCATATACATACAATTTTGTATGTGTATAGACGGGCGTAGCTCCCTTATACTTGAATCAGAAAAATTACTTAACCAATTTAAAAAAAAAATATTATAATAGAATAACTCCGCTCCACTGTTGTTCGCAACATGGACACTATACATAGTTTAATATAGATGTTATGTTATTATCCCTTAATCTGAATAATCCCCATTATTTCGCATTTTGCTGAGGTAAAAGGCTTCTGGGCTTCATTAACAGCCGCCTCAATCAATATTCATTTAATTTTAAGTAAAAAATTAACTTTGCTTTGTACTGCCTGCGACTTTGTTCGCGTGGGCGTCCTCAGTGTAACTAAGCATTACATTATGTGTTAAGGACTTAACATAAGTATATGGTAGAACCAAGTTGCTGCTGTATCATGACTCCGGCACAACGGAGTCGGCTCGAACGGTGAAGGAGTAAGCTCCAACTGAATAATTCTGCTATGTTTCGTGCTCTTTACCGGTATAAAGAATTATGTCATTGGCCTCTTAGTCCTCGAGGAAGACAACGCATCTGTATTATTATTCGTAATCGAGGGAAGAGGTAGGCTCGTTTATAACCCTTGCGTACTTCTATAAAAAATAAACAAGGGTTGCATGTTATAATGTACTGCAACTTTCGAAATCTGCACTACTTGGCTTTCCAATTTACATAATACCGCAGCATTCAAATATATTATGTATGTGTTGGGATGCATGAGGGCAATGTAACGTTTAGTATGTGGTAACAATTGTTTAAATTGCGAACAATTTTCGGCCAAAAGAGACTACAAAGGAACAAATTTTAGTTAATATATCACGCACACATTAAAATCGTGTAATCGATTTTAAGTTAGGCTGATAAGAATAAAAATGAATATAAATTACTGTCGACTGTGATTTGCCAATTAATTTTCTTAAAACTTAAACGAAGGAACTCACTTAAAAAAAGGAGTCAAACCTCGTTTTAGTGAACAGTTTATAGGTAAAGAAATATTAATAAAAGGAAGGCCTTTGGAAAGGTTATAATATGTCCTCTATCAAGTTTGTTACAGGTAAAACTCAATTTGAAGACTTATTGTGAAATGCGTAGGGTCTAAAGCTAAAGTAAATGTAAGAGTATTAATCAATTGTAAATTACTTCAACAAGTAATTTCCGTAATTCGTGAAAAAGAATTTCTGTTAAAGTTTACAATCATACAACAAAATAACATAATAAAATACTAAAGTTTTAGGTATTTATACGCAGTAGTTTTTTTTAAAAACATTGCTATGACATCATCATCACCATAATTGCAACTCATCACAAGTGCACAGCGGAACACAGGCCTCCCTCACATAATTACGCTAATCATAGTCCTTAGTCTATCCATGTGCATGCATATGCAATATATCTCATATGAAATGTCATGTTAACGTTACTCCATTTAGGTATGTTGTTCCATCTTTGAGTGCGCTCGCCCGTACGAGATTGCCAATCAAGACCTTTCTCGCCGTTTGGTTGTCGATTAATCCAGCAATAAGAGCAATCAAATGGCACATCAGCTTACTAACGCGTCGAGTTACTTCAGTTACTCTTGTGTTACTGCATATATCGTTACGGATTCTAACGCAGACAAAGAGTAACGAATCGCTGAGTGATTTTAGACCGATTCGTTTCTAGTCCGTTGTTCGTTTCGTATTTAAACATCCTCAATCGACCAGCTAAGCTATAGTTTAGTAATTTAGTTACCACCTTTGGCAGTATGGTATTTTAGTTAAGTTGCGATGCTCCTAATGCACCGCTTGCTGGTAACCTAGTTAGCTTTGGTATTTACAAATTTTTTCTATAATTAGCTGTGAGATGACATTCCATCATAGTCCTCAGAGGTGACGAGAAATCTGTAGCCTTTATTGTTTGAAATTGGTTGTCTTATGAGCTGTCCATGTATAGTATAAATATATGTATATATAATATATATAGTATAAATTACGTATTATGTTTTATACAGTAAAAATTACCGTAAATTTTCATTAACCGCTTAATACAGCAAATGTTACCCCCTCATAAATTGAGATAAATTATTATCCAATTATTAGACACTACAAATAATAAATAAATAACATAAATAAAATCTGCACGCAAGCAGATTCAATAATCTACTGAAAATCCACTGCGGCGATGACTACGTTGTTTTGTATTGAATCCTGTGGTTGAATCGTATTCCGGCGGAGGATCATTCCGTCACGTTTGTAGTAGCGCGTCAGCAATGTTATTTCTTAAACTGCAGTCTATTCCGAAATTAAAATCATTTCATGAATTATTATCTTTAAATATGTCGTTGAGCATTAAACAGAACAAAAAATAGTATTAAATTTACGTTATCCTCCCATTATAAGAACAAGAGGTAAATTGTTAAATTACTGTGAAGATTTTGTACGTGGTAGACCATAGTTGCAACTATATTGTGGTTGTAGTAGCACGAATGGATCGGCACAAACGTGGAAGTACTTCGCTCTCACAACGTGAAGTAGCAGCTTAATACTGCTGTGAGTGTAGAGAACAGAATACCATTTTCACTGGTAACGACGCATTCAATTTTAGTCTCCAGGGGTGACAACGCATCTGCATTTTGATTTTTAATCGAGAATATAATATGTAGATATATATGGGCCACAACATCCACTTACCATCATCACTCATTTGTCATCATTATTATATCAAAAATACACATTATTATTACGTTGGGCGCTTTTAGTTGGGGAAATAGCCAAACAATGATTTGCTGCTACCCATCATCTGCAAAATTAGGTAGATTTGGCATATATAAATGTATTTTACACCATCCTTTGTTCGCCAAACCTTAATCTGTTAATCAACAGAAGACACTGATTGGTGCGCAGGTGAAGCCGTCATTTGCAGAAGAGAATAACATAATATTCTTCCTTAAATCAGTGAACCATCTTATGTTAGTTAAAGAGTCTAAGTGGAAAGCTTAGTCGAATAATTGTGAGTTTAAGGTTCGAATTATTGCAATTTTTTTTGTTGTTTCCTTTCCCCACACAACCCCAAAACGAAATTACTAGAGAGTAATAAAATGTTTTGTTTGCGGAGTTTCGTGCATTTTATGACACTAAGCTTACTTTTCAAAGGTCAAAGCTTTGGTCGAAAAATGTTTGATTGTAGTATTTTTACAAAAACCATTATTTTATCAATATACAATCAAAGCCATTTAACACTTTTTGGAATAATTAAGATATATATAATAAGATGTAGGTATATTTAATAATTTGGAGAAAATTTTGTTATTAGATATTGTTTTATTTTACAACTTTTTTTTTATGTAATAAAATATTTTTATTCTAGTGCCGAGGAAGGTTCGGTCGACCAGATACTACTAATTAAGTACCTAGTCATTTAGTCATCATCATTAGAATCGTGACCATGTTCTCTAGATTGATTTCCATCATCCAACGGATTGATTTGTATAACCAGAGTCCACCGAAGTTATGCAACGCCATTCGTCTCGTAGCGGAACGTAATAGAGGCGGGGATCTAACGGGGTGTGGTGCTGGGGAACATGTATTTGTTCCCAGTCATACGGTATGATTCATACCCAACAATTTACCTTGCGTGAGCAATTTTCTGTAAGCCTCTACTTTGTAATGACAATCAATAAAGCTCAGGGGACAGACCGTTACACGAAGCAGACGTGAAATTTACCACTAGCTTTTTTACATGATAGAGCCATGTAACGATCATCAGCTGCTATGCTATATGATGCGATATATAGCATGAATGGGTCGGATCGACCGGGGACGGATCACGCTCTCACAGAATATCATATGATGCTGGATGATATTTGTATGATGAGCCTAGAGAAGCGAACCCTTTGTACTGGTGTTTCGTCTTAGTCCTCCAGGATGACAACGCATCTGCATTTTGATTTTTAATGGGGGATAAATGTAGATGTCTATTGACTACACAATCCACTTACCATCAGATGGGCTGTTGCTTTGTCACCCTTATTATATAAAAAAAAATAGCTGTAGCTACTGTCAATTGCGTTATCGCGACTGAGCAACGCCGTCAATGTTTTTGTGTACCTACTAATTGCTCTTTTTGAATTCTAAGCTTACTATATTAAAGATTATTTTTACTTCGTATAAACGCTTTCTATCTTACATTAAGAAATTAATTTTAAGTCTTAGCGACCATATCAGACATCCAATATTCTTATGGTTTATGATTAAAACGTACTACTACGTTAACAACTAGTGTTGAATATTTTTTTTGTAAAAATATTATACAACGCCACTTTATAAACAATCCACGTACGATGAACATTAACAAAGTCGTGGATACAGCTAGTATTACAACGAAAGAAGTACTTACCTTCCACCACATTTAGAAAATTATATATCCTATTCAGGATTTAATTCAGAAACAAAAGTCGCCCTTGCATAAGGATGAGTGCAATATTATACTGTATTATAGTTAATGATATATTATAATTTATACAAGAGTATGGACACGCGGGAGGTAACTTTCCGTTGCCAGCCGAGATGTTAGAACCGTCGAAAACGTCTATCGTGCTAAATATAGGTTTAGAGTATTATAAATTAACATTATAATATATAAATTTAGCTTTGTGAAAAAACCGTAAATTTGTTATTTTTTTTGATCTTCAACAAATAATTATGATTTTTAAAAAAAAATCTAAGTGACAGCTTTGTCACTATGACTATGGTGAAATTGGTCTAATTTTTACACCTTTCATCCCTAAGTGATTCTAAAAGAATCGCCAGTCGGACGAAAAAGTACTCATTTCACGTACGGCAGGCAGGTTTGAGACAGGAAAAGAGAAAAATATAGGTTTTGTCAAAATACCGTGAGTTTGCCTTACGTATGTACACATTAAACAATATATTAACATAATGCGTATTTGAGTATATATAGTGTATTAACTACGATATATGTACTTTTAATATGTAAATTATTATTACAACCAATTATACGTTATGACATGCGTTAGTTAAATTTGAATAAAGTTGTCCATGCTCTCTTTAGGTGTTGCACAAAAGTCCACTTTGTTAGCATCATTCTTACTCTTGAACTAAACTAATTGACGTCACGGTCACGGTTAAGCCCTCGAAACATCAGGATTTGCAAACTTCCTCGATTAAACGCATTAAAATGTGTAAAAAATTGTTTTTATCATCTTTAACGGTTATGAAAATTAATATATAAATATATTTCATGTTGAATTATAATTTATCTATATAGACATTTGAATGAGTAGTTATAAATCAGAATCTTCAAGAAACACAGGGTAAAACAAACAATTTCTCTTTACCAAGCCAATGTGCATTCTCGACAAGCACGTAGACGTGTAGACATGTCAGGCTCGCGCGTATGAGCCAAAGTTGTTTTACCGACGAATTTTACAAATATAATTTGTGCTCAGAACATGCCGTACATCCAAATGTTTTCGTTAATATACACTTAAGGTAGCTACTACCATAGACCATAGCTTAGTTTCAGTACATACCTAATTAAAGTAACGTATAAAAAATATTAATTAAATAACGAGAACTTGAATCATAGACGCCATAAAGCATAGATCAGAAGGACAGTTGGATAGACCAGATTTTTTTAATAATAGGGGATGTAAAACTCAGTTACACTGCATCCCTTATTCATAAAAAATTATACTATATAAAACCATCCTCAAAAACTCTCCGATCACACTCTTAATCTCATGGCTGTTAGACGGGAAATGAAGCTGCAGTCTTCAGTTGATTTGACAGCATACAGGCAACTGAACATGCAGATCTCCAAATGCATACGGCGGGACTTATGTAACTTTAATACTGCTCGTATTGATGAAGCGATCGAGCGGAACCAGGGCTCCAGAGTCTTTGCCATTATCTGCCAGAAAGAGCCAACTGTCGAAGCTGAAGACCGAATGTGGTAGCATCGTTTCTGGGACATCTGAGATTTGGAGTGAGATTGAGAGATTATATGAGCAGCTGTGCACATCATCGTTAGAGCCACACGCAAGTGTGAGTAACGAACCAAGAGAAAGTTTTATCCGAAACTATTCTGAAGATATGCCGGACGTCAGACTGAGCGAGATTAGAATGACTCTTCAGCACCCTAAAACGGCAAGTCCTCGGACGAGGATGGAATCACAGCGGATCTTCTGAAGGGTGAATAACCGGTACTTGAAGTCCTTCAGAGGCTCTTTAATTCCATCCTCCATGGTAGCACTACTTCGGAGGCGTGGAACAGAAGTGCAGTGGTCCAGTTCTTCAAGAAAGCCGACAACGCTCTCTTGAAGAACTGCAGACCGATTTTCCTTCTGAGCCGCGTCTACGTGCTGTTTTCGATAATCATTACGAATCGTTTTAACGGTGGTAGAGCCACGCAGCAGTTTTTGCTGTTGCACGTATGGGCCGGCTCGAGCCAGGTTGGTACCACGACCTCACAGAATACCGGCGTGAAGTAGAAGCTCTGATTCTGCGTTTCGTCTGGTGAGTGCAGGTGGCCGGAGGTCCAAACCCCCCCCCCCCCCCCTCATCAACATGATAGCGGAATTACGTTAGACTACCTCAGGAGGGTACCAGCACCCCTGGAGAATCCCTCGCTGAATATCCACGACCATGTGCAAAATTCCGCTCAAAAACATAACTAATCGGGGCAAACTGAGCAACAATACCAAGGCGACCCCTGCCACGCTATCCGTGAATTTCTGCAACATCAGGGTACTTCACTCGAACCTAAACACCGTTCACTACCATCTCGAGACGGCGAAGCCAGCCTAGCTCTTTCTGACCGAGACGCAGGTTTCCTCTCCGGCTGATATTTCGTATCTCTCCTATCCGGGGTACAAATTGGAGCACTCCTTTGTGCCTCGGGCTGGAGTTTGCGTGTATGTCAGAGAGGACATCTGTTCTCGACGCCTCGGCAGTCTTGAAGGTTCGGACCTGTCCATCCTTTGGCTACGCGTAGACGGCGACGACCATCCGCGCGTCTACGGGTGCCTCTATGGGTCCCATAGCGGTAATGCCGAAACAAACCGACTCATCGACCACGTCCAAATGGCTACAGATTCCTTGCTACAACAGGTCCCATCCGCAGAGATCGTGATCCTTGGCGATTTTAACTCCCACCACGCCGAATGGCTCGGTTCACGTTTAACCGATCATGCGGGGAGATCTGTTTATGACTTTGCTTTGGCATATGGTCTGACTCAACTGGTTACTTCGCCTACGCGGATTCCAGATGTGGAGGATCATACACCTTCCCTGTTGGACCTTCTGCTGACCTCTCATCCGGACGGATATCAGGTTTCCGTCGATGCCCCTCTCGGCTCTTCGAACCATTGTCTGATCCGGAGTGTGGTGTCACTCACGCTCACCTCGCGGTTGCGTTCTGCAGGTTGCCGCCGTGTTTGGCATTACAGGTCAGCGGATTGGGACGGAATGCGGTCTTTCTTAGCATCCTACCCATGGGGGCGGGTTTGCTTCTCGCCGGATGATCCCAGCGCTGTTGCTGACTCTGTCACTGATGTGGTGCTACAGGGAATGGAACTATTTATTTCATCATCTGTGTTACCCATCGGAGGCAGATCTCAGCCTAGGTTTGGTCGCTCCTGTAAGACTGCATTACGCAGTAAGCAGGAGTGTTATCAAGCCTGGGCTGTGGCTTCGGCGACTCGGGATGTAAACACCAGCACACTTAAAAAGAAGTATAACTTCGCCTCCAGGTCCTTCAAAAGAGTTATTGCCAAGGCAAAGTCAGAGCACATTTGGCGATAAACTAGTTCGCCTTCCTTCGGGAACCCGTGCATTCTGGTCTCTCACCAAGGCTGTCCAAGGGAATTTCTGTAAGCCGTCACTACCATCTCTGCACAGGGAGGACGACTCACTGGCCCAAGACGCAAAAGACCAAGCCGACCTTTTAGGCTCCCTTTTTGCGTCCAACTCGACTCTTGATGACGGGGGGAAAACACCGCCGACCAACCCGCGGTGTGAGTGCTCCATGCCAGATGTGCTGTTCTCACAGCGCTCGGTTCGCAAAGCACTCCTCTCCCTGGCTTCCAGAAGTCGAGTGGGCCTGATGGAATCCCTCCAATTGTGCTGAGGACGTGTGCTCCGGAGTTGGCACCGGTCCTAACGCGTCTTTTCCGGTACTCCTATTCCCAAGGCGTAGTCCCGAATTCATGGAAGACAGCTTTTGTCCACCCATTCCCTAAAAAAGGCGACCCTCTCAGGCCCGTCCAACTATAGGTCTATCGCAATCACCTCCTTGTTCTCCAAAATAATGGAATCCATTATTAACTGCCAGCTCATGCGGTACCTTGAGGATCACCAGCTGATTAGTGACCGCCAATACGGTTTTCGTCGGTGTCGATCAGCTGGTAATCTTCTGGTCTACCTGACCCATAGATGAGCGGAGGCAGTAGAGTCCAAGGGGGAGGCGTTGGCTGTTAGTTTGGACATTGCGAAGGCCTTCGTTCGGGTTTCGCACAAAGCTCTTCTTTCGAAGCTCCCTTCCTATAGGCTTCCTGAGAAATTGTGCGATTGGATCACCAGCTTCCTTGCAGATCGAGCATCAAGGTCGTTGTAGACGGTGCATGCTCCGACTGCAAGCCTATTAACGCTGGTGTTCCACAAGGCTGCGTGCTATCACTAACGCTGTTTCTTCTGCATATCAATGATATGTTGCTAACTGGTAACATTCGTTGCTATGCCGATGACAGCACTGGTGATGCTCTATACACCGGCCGTGCCAATATTTCTCGGGAAATCGTCGCCGAGTACCGGAATAAACTTGTGTCTGAAGTCGAGTCTTTGCTGAACAAAGTCTCGGATTGGGGGCGACTAAATCTAGTCCAGTTTAATCCTCAGAAGACACAAGTTTGCGCGTTTACCGCTAAAAAGAACCCCTTTTGTCGTATCTCCTCAGTTTCAAGGCACTCTCCTCTTGCCTCAGTCAGTATCGGAATTCTCGGAGTCGACATATCGAGGGACGTGAAATTTCGTGGTTACTTGGAAGAGAAGGCCAAATTGGCCTCTAAAAAGCTTGGCGTGCTAAGCAGAGCGGGACAGTATTTCATGCCGGCACACCGCCTGCAACTTTACAAGGCGCAGGTTTGGCCTCACATGGAATACTGTTCCCATCTCTGGGCAGGGGCTCCCCAGTGCCAGCTCCTTCCACTTGACCGCATCCAGCGCAGAGCGGCTCGAATCGTCGACGACCAAGTCCTTTCCGATCGGCTCGATTTACTAGCGCTGCGAAGAGATGTTGCATCTGTTTGCGTATTTTATCGCATCTACCACGGGGAGTGCTCTGAGGAATTGTTCGGATTAATCCCAGCCGCCAAATTTCACGAATGCACATCGCGGCAGAACTCCCGATGCCATCCACACCCTCTGGATGATTGGCGGTCCACCACTGTGCGATTTAGAAGATGTTTTCTTCCTCGCACGACTTCCTTGTGGAAGCGATTACCATCAGCGATTTTTCCAGAGCGATACGACTTAGGGACCTTCAAGAAAAGAGCGAACTTCTTTTTAAAAGGCCGGCAACGCATTTGCAATTCCCTCCCTGGTGTTGCAGTTGTTCATGGGCGGCGGTAGTCACTTACCATCAGGTGAGCCGCATGCTCGTTTGCCCCCTCTCCTATAAAAAGAAATCGTTTCGCACACAGGCTCGACGACTTCCAGCCTCCCGAACAAGCCGGTTTCCGAAAAGGCTTTAGTACCATAGACCACATACATAGCCTTCGGCAAATTCCGTCAAAACTTGGGCGGTGCTGCAGTCCCTTCAGCGGTGCCAAGTTGACTGTCGGTATATCGAAGTGCTGAAGTGTTTGTACAGTAGAGCTACGATGGCTATCCGAGTACAGAACCAGAGTACGAAACCTATCCAACTGCAGAGAGGTGTAAGACAGGGTGACGTTATGTCCCCAAAACTCTTCACCGCTGCATTGGAAGACCTTTTCAAGCTGCTGGACTGGAAAGGATACGATATTAACATCAATGGCAAGTACATCACTGACCTTCGGTTTGTCGATGATATAGTCCTTATGGCAAAATCCCTGGAGGACCTAAGCACTATGCTCAATGACCTCATTAGTGCCTCCCAAGCTCCCAACGGATAGGTCCTAAGATGAACATGAACAAAACAAAGATCATGTATAACGTCCATCTCATACATGTGCTGGTAGTTATTGGGAGCACTAAACTCGAAGTTGTTGACGAGTATGTTTACCTGGGACAAATAGTCCGACTAGGTAGGTAAGTGCAACTTCGATCGAGAGGTCAATCGACGGATTCAACTCGGTTGGGCAGCGTTCGGGAAATTACGGCACATCTTTTCGTCAGGTATACCTCAAAAATTGAAAACGAGACTGTACCACCAGTGCGTGTTGGCAGTGATGACCTATGGAACTGAGACGTGCTCCTTCACTGCTGGCCGGATGAAGAAGCTCAAGGTCGGTCAGCGAGCTATAGAGAGGGCTTGCTCGGAGTTTCTCTGCGTGATAAACTTTGAAATGAGGATATCCGCAGTAGAACCAGAGTAACCGACATAGTCCAACGGATTATTAAGCTGAAGTGGGAATGGGCCGGTAATATAGCTCGAAGAACTGACAAACGGTGAGGAAAAACGGTTCTCGAGTGGCAGCCTCGTACCGATAGGCGAAGTGTAAGGCGATCCCCCACTAGATAGAGTGACGACCTGGTAAGACATGCAGGAAGTCGATGGATGCAGTTGACTCAGGACTGTGCTTTGTGGCATTCCTTGGGGGAGGCCTATTTTCAGCAGTAGACTTGTGAAGGGCTGTAACAATGAATTATGATGATGAAAATCATCCTACCTTAAGTATTAATACGAATAATGGCTACCACATAAGTACCGGCCAGCTTTAAGTAATTTGGGGAAACTGAAATGTTCACTCTTGTTCTCTTATTTTTTTCAATCAAATTCGAAAGCTTAGTCACAATAAAGCAATTAAGATATTTGTATTAATTTGAATTTAATGAATAGGAGACATAGAATAAATGAGATATAGAACTATCCTGTAAGATATGAGCTTTTCCCTGATTTTTTCCATATTCAACAAGTTTCTGGGCCAGCATAAAGGGGATTAAACTATTGTGATCTGTTATATTTGAAGATAATAGCATGATAAGCATAATAATATAGAATTTAACAAATTTAAGGCCATAAAAAAAGTTAAGGTCACCAAAAACCCTCTTAGCAAGACTCTATTAAGACCAAAGTTGGTAGGTGGTATTTTGTAGGAGCAGCGCGTACGTGGCAGCAGTATTCGACGCACAACCATGTTTGGGCTTTGTTAATTAAGATGGTAATTTTGCCATCTGTCTAAAATTGCCAGATTTTTCTATACATAATAGACTCCTAAACAATTCTCTGATACTGTTATATCGAATCAAATAAATTACTTGGGTTATCTGTAAGTAAAAGTAAAGGGAGATACAGAGACTTTAAAAATACCTCAAATGAACCCCATAAATTTTATGAGAATGAATACATAGTCGTCAGTTTCAATAATGCATTTATTTCGGTAACTAAAAGTCAAATTTAAACGTTCTGAGGGTAAAAGCAGTTTTACCCTCGGAACAATCGGAGTGAAATAGAGAACACTCCAAATACCAGACTCTTAGAGTAATATTACGTATTTCGCTTAAATACATAATATTATGTTGAAATTATAATTTGTTAATGGGGTAATTTAGGGCTATATGGGGTTTTACAACAAAATCCTAAAAAATATTCGATGCTTGTCAATAAACACGATTAAAAAATTATCTTCAAAAGGATTATTATTATTAATTATAATATTATATGAATGAAAATAAGCCCCCGGAGTGAGGTGATCGCTTAATATAATCCCGCTTGGTTTCTTGCTGGGTTCTCCTAGGACATGTTGATTTATCTTTTCTTTTTTATATCAGCAAAAATGGGCAATTGTACGTTTGTTGTAATATTAACTTGTAAAGGTTTTGTAGACAGCGGCTATGCGTTAAATGAAGAACAAGAAATTGAAAAACCGAGAGGGAACGAAGGAATAGTATATTGAGGGTACCGAAAAACCGACATTTGGCTCTTTTCAAATACAAAGAAAATCCGATGCGATTGCTTTGGAGTTTATGACATAAATAACCTCACCTATTACATATTTTTTTGTATATTATAAATATATATTCATTCATTTTGTCTCATTTTAGATGACTAATGATAAGATGTTATGTTGAACGAAATCTGTTCAAGTGGAACAATGTTACTCATTTTAAGTTTTTCATCATTTTTCTTAGCCACGTCATGGCAAGTCGTCTGTATGTGGCCGTGCCACGTCGCGCCGGTTTAACTTTTGTTCAATTCCATTTACTCTTATTCAGTTTTATTACGTATCTACGGCTAGCGCCGGCTCACTGTGCAACTGCTCGGCTTCATAGTGTCCCATACAATACTAAAAAGCCGACGTGTACCCGGTTTGACGCGGGGTTAACTTCAGCGAAAAATCGTCTCGTGGGAATGAAGCCTTAAGCTGCTATTTTACGCTGGTATTCTGTGAGAACGCCAATGTCGAGCAGACCCATTTGTGGTATAATATACTTTACAACTTTGTTCTCCTTCTTTTTGTTCGCAGTAGTTTAAGCCAGGCAGTATTCTTTTTGTTATACCGTACCGTAGGCTATTTTATTTATGCTCTCTTAATACGTTATCTAATATCAATTATGCTTGTAAAATATATTGATACGCCAAAAATGTTGTCATGATTTCACCTACAAATATTAGAAGGTAAGTAATAATAATAAAAAAAGTAATTCGTCAAATGTAAGACGTATGAAAGTGAACTTGTCCAAATACCCAACTTACATGTACACGACTTATCGTGACGGAAAATGGCGATATTCATATGATAGCGGTTAAGAATGTCTCATGGGTTTACACGTGGTAGAGCCATGCTGCAGCTATATTAGTAGTATTAGTTAGTAGTTGTAGCACGAATGGGTCTGCTCGGCCGGGGAAGGACCACGCTCTCACAGACTAAAAGCGTAAAATAGCAGCTTAACGCTGCTGTGTTTCGTGTGGTGAGTGTAGAGAACCGGAAACCCATTTTACTGGAAAAGAGTCATTCCATCTTAGTCCTCACGGGTGATGACGCATCTGCATTTTGATTATTTATTATATAAATGTGGATGTCTATGGGTCACAGCAACCACTTACCGTCAGGTGGACTATGTGCTCGTTTGTCACCCTATCCTATAAAAAAAATTCAAGCAGTGGATTTAAAAGTTGAGAAGGACAAGGTAAAGTAGACCCTATAATTCCGAGTTATCTTAATTAGAGTAATCTTTATCAGTTGCGCGGTGAACCGGTGCTAGCGCCGGCGTCATGTGATTAGCTTCACAGTGTCCGATACAATACTTACGACCGGACGTAGACCCGGTTTGACGCCGGGCTTAGCTCCGGCGAAAAACCGTCTCGTGGGCATGAGGCCTCATGCTTCTGTGCTGTGTTTCGTATGATGACTGTAGAGAACCGGAGACCCTTTTTACTGGATAGGAATCATTCCGTCTTAGCTCTCAGGGGTGACAACGCAATCGCACATTGATTCTTAATCGAGGATAAATGTAGAAGTGTATGGCCCACAGTATCCACTTATCATCCACCATTCCATTACCCATACAGGTGGAATGTGTGCTCGTTTGTCACAAGTTAAATAATTAATCGTGTAAGTATAATTATGTTTGAACTACTACGAATTAATAGTTCAGCAATACTAGTACTGCTATGTTGACACAGCATGTTCACCAAATATTGGCAAAGTTTCGTTTTACAAACCAACGATACCGCTGCGATTTCTATTCACGAAGAAACGCTGGCACGGATCTGTTTAAATATAGGAATGCAAAATGAAAGCGGTTAAGTTTCAAAATACATGCACATGCGGGTTCCTGTTATATTTTGTAAGCCAATTTATATATAGTGAACATTTGAATGTTTAAACGTTATTGGTGTTGTTAGTAGTAGTTACTACTGTCGATAAATTTTATATCCATTTTATTGAACTATATACTTACCTTTGAACTTTTTTTATATATTTTCTTTGACACTAACTGTATACTTTATAATATATAGCTTTGTTCCAAGAAATAAATAAATAGTTCACATTTTTTTTTACAAAGACAGGCTGGTAAGTAAAAAAATAAAAATCTAAAAATTTCAAAAATAAGTTCCGAGCGAAACTTTTATATCCAACCTACTGATTGCAAATGTACAAAATAAATACGTAGTATTTAGGTGAGTAACAAAGTAAATTGAAAAAAAAAATGCTTCAATGAACCGATAGCTAGGAAAACAAAATCGAATTACAATAGGGGCTAGTCTAAGTCCGTTCCCTAACAAATGTGAGGTCCCGGCGGACGACGGCGAAGTTACACGAAAAAGGCGGAATACTCGGTAAGTACTATACGAGTGAGCACCGATCACAAGAATTTAGTTTCCTTTTACTTCTTTCTATAATGTTCACGTAGAGTATAAGTATATATAAAACACTATATAATTTTAGAGCCACGTTACAGCTATGTTAGCTATACTTGCTAGCTGCACTACCAATGGGTCGCCTATTATGTAATACATACTTCATAATAGAATTGTAAACATATATATATATATATATATATATATATATATATATATATATATATATATATATATATATAATTATGCTTATATTTTATACACTTATATGTTAATTGTTAATTGTATATTATAGCCAATTTCTATTAAGTAGGGTAATGTCAATTATTAAGTATGCACGCTGCTACCTACTTGCTTTGTGTATAAAACTATTTCTCTTTCCCAAAAGGTTTGCTGGAAGAGAACGAAAACGAACGAATGAAAGGGTTAAACTCGCTTTTGTACATCTTATTTGAATATTTAATAATTTTTATCAACTTACAGTGTGTACAATAAAGAATACAATACAATTCTTTATTAGAACTCCAATAAAAATGATACACAGGTTCCGATTGAGTCCTAGCTCCTGAACTAGGAATTCTATACGTCAGTAGCTAGTCCCTTTCATAGTGTATGCACAAACAATATTAACATCCATAATAACTTTCAATTCAATTTAATTACATTCTACTTAATTTTATTCAAATTAACAAATAATAGTTTATATAAATTATTAAAAAACTTGTATAATAATATGTAATAATGACCAAGTAATTTGACAAAATAAATGTGTGAGTGTATGTATATGTGTTTTGTGTATGTATCTAACTGGATTTATGTATGTTATAATATACTCGTATGTAGTAGTGTGGTTAGTGCGTGGAAGTGATTGTAAGAGCTAAAAAATATGTTTAATAATTTATTAGGTATTTACATAGAATAGATTTTCGCAGCTATCTCATAATCGTGATCACTATAAAACGCCACTATAAAAGTAAATCTTTTATTTGTTTTCGTTAAGTTTCCTTAGTTTTATTATTTTGTTTAACTTTATAAGTATCGTATCTGAAAATCAAGAATTTTCTAGCATAGGGCGTTCTAAAAATAGGAATATGTGGTAAAAACTACAGCTATGCTCGCTATGCGTAGCTGCTGCATGAAGGGATCGGCTCGACCGGGTTAGGACGGCGCTTTCACAGAATACCGACAGCAGAATAATGCTCCTGTGTTATGTATGGTGAGTGTAGATACCGGACACTTCTCGTAACGAGACACACCATCTTAGTACTCAGGGGTGACAACGCATCTGTATTTTGATTCTTATCAATGATAGCTGGAGGTCTATGAACCGTAGTATCCACTTACAATTAAGTGAACTTTGTGCTCGTTTGTCACCCTTATTCTAAAGAAAAAAAACTTTCCGTTACTCAAATAATTCTATATTTTATTTACATGATAAAGTTTTAATTATTAAAAAAAATATATAATAATTAAAACCACACGAAACACGAATATAAACGGTTTACAAAAAATGAAAAGGTCATGCCTTCGAAATTATAACTACAAATAAATCGAGATCATTATTGTGTATGCATTCATCAACAAACAGAGTAGTTAAGTTAAAGAAATCTTTTACGTATAGCCAGTTACATCACCACACCAAGTAGTCATCGAAGTATTTATGGGTCAATGCATCTGCAGCCTTTTATCTTTCCTGGCAGTAGGTTAGAGTTCGAGAGCATCGGTAAAAGTTATAGTTGTCACTTACCGGCAGTTTAACTTTAAGATCGTTTGTCACTAGTATTATTTAGTTAGAAACGTCAGAAAAATAATTACTGAATAAAATATAATATATTTAATGTCTTAGTTATCAAAAGTTTCATTACATAAATTATGTTTAACCGACGGATGGTAAACAAAAGAACGTGGACGTAGAGGAAAATCCCCCGTCGCATGTTAGCCCTACAACGAACTCTTTTACGTCAAAAGTTTATGACCGATATTTACTCTAGAGTCTAGAGTAATGTTGTCCCTGTGTTTGTAGATATAATGCGATCATAGCTAAGAGTCCTTTGTTTTAAGCCAAATATTGATTCAGCTTTAAAAATCAGTAATTTCTTGATTAAGTAAAAAAAATTGAATCCCGATTACCAGTTTACTATAGAAATCGTCACGTAATATTACCTTGCGAAATACTGTTTACATCCAATTAGATACAATAGTCCAAAATATATTGCTAATTGCTGCTTCACGTCAAAAGTTTATGACCGATATTTGCTCTAGAGTAATGTTGTCCCTGTGTTTGTTTGTAGATATAATGCGATCATTGCGAGGAGACCTTTGTTTAGTCAGAAATATTGATCCAGTTTTAAAAATCTGTAATTTCGTGATTAAATAAAAAAAATTGTTAAATGTCGGTTAGCAGTTTACTATAGAGGTCGTCACGTATATTACCTAGCAAAAACTGTTTACATGCAATTAGATACAATAGTCCAAAATATATTGCTAATTGCTGCTTTACGTCAAAAGTTTATGATCGATATTTGCTCTAGAGTAATGTTGTCCCTGTGTTTGTAGATATAATGTAATCATTGCTAGGAGACCTTTGTTTTTTCATATACTTCTGTCCAGTTATAAAAATCAGTAATTTCTTGATTACATAAAAACAAATTAAATCCCGATTACCACTTTACTAGAAACGACGTCATGTTTATTACCTTGCGAAATACTGTTTACATGCAATTACATACAACAGTCCAAAATATATTGCTAATTGCTGCTTTAATTAAAGCAGTAATTACGCATATATTACACAGTACATTGCACCATATGCGACCTATTTAAGTTCGCGTCGACAGTTACTTTTAATTGAACGCGACTGAGTATATTTTTAAGACTCATGAGTGGCAGTTTCGTACCGGCTATCGCAGTGTCTGACGGCTTCCCAAGACTTGACAAAGCATGCAGGGTGTCAGTCAAAGAACAACGTCTTACGATCACGTTTTTATTGGTAAAGAGTTGTAAAAGTTAGAGCTAGTATATTAATTCTACATCTTAAGCTTATAGCGCGACTGTGTTGCGGCTGCAGCACAAATGGATCGAATCAAGATCGTGAAAGAACCCACTCTAAGAATACACCAACGTAAAATAACAGAATATACAGCTAGTTTTCAAATGATGAGAACGAAAGGCTCTTTTTATAATTACGTTTCATCTAAATCGCAGTTAGTTTTAGAGGATTCTGCAAATTCTTCGATTAATAAAAGCATGCCTTTGAGCAACTAGATTGTTATAATGCGCCTGATGATAAGAAAACGTGAGAGACTGACTTAAAACAGACAATAAATAGTATTTTTTTTAAATGTTAGGTTATATTAACTTCATGCTTAATACAACGTATTGTTACAGAAAACAAAACGCTTTAATAATGCAGAACCCAGACAGACATTAATATTACTTAAACGTGTGAAATAAATGTTCAATAAGGGGCCACAGATAAGGTAACACGTCACGTGCATTACAAATAATAGCTGAAAGCAAATTAATTCAACACACGGAGCCACAGGGCGTGCGCCATCAGCTGAGATAGCTTGCGCCCCAGCTGCGGGCCTCTGATACGAAATCTACGAGTATAGCAACGACATAAATGAATTTCACATACGTTACATGGCAAGTTCTGAATTCTTGGTTAAATAACGCAAATGTATATATATCACAGTTTGGTATTATCTTTAATATACTGCAATTAAATAAATAAATAAATATTTATTTCGTTTCCAATTACACATGTTTACATACAGGAACGAATATGATTAAAATTAAATAAAGTAACAATAAGTCTAACAAAAATAACATGCTATGATAAAATTAAAAGTATGTGTAGCTTAATAATATAGAATCTACAAAAGAAAAATAGAAAAGTCAAGTTTATAATATTAGCTACCTGCCTGAACTAGGTTTAGTACTCGTGTTTCAGACATCACTTATACAATCGGTTTAATAATGTAGGACACTAGATATTTAAATAATTAAACTATATTATATAATAAATAACATTTATTGTTACTTACAATTAATGCAAACTATTTTAGAATTTCTAACAACTTCTCTGTGTCTTCGTAATTTAATTTATTTAGAAATTCCCTTACACTTATATTACAGTTCTTATAACTAAGACTATATACCTTTAGTGACTTGTTGAGCTTGTTATATAGAAAGGGTCCTAAAAATACGTAAAATTTGTTCACAAATGCGTTAAATTAAATTTTAACTTTGATGCTGAATAACGAAATAACATTTCAATAAAACTAGTTTTTACGGATTTTATCGCGTTTATTAACTTATTTTATATTTACGATGTTTCGAGTACTTTACAGTATCCAGTTTTAGTTAGTCGCGGCTACCTTCAGTTTAAAAATATTAATTTTTGGTCCGATCTACGCAGAATGAGCTTATAGTATCTTGAAGTTTTACAGTTTTATGCTTCCATAAAAGATTTGAAGAAATCGTTTAGGCGGTTTTCTTATTACTTTCTTGTTTGTCATATGTAGCACTTCTTCATGTTGCAGGGGAGTAATATTAACACTTGGCCGATGGAAAAAACGAATCTTCTTCGGCAGCTTGAAAATACTTCATGTTTTAATGGAAGCTGCATTCAAGATGGCGCCAATCGTGTCAGGAAACCCTGGCATATGGCAGTACAGTAGGCACCCGCTCAGCTGTGGCTAGTTTCACTCGTTTACTGTGACGTAGGCGCGGCATCCAAAACGTGTCGTGCAAAACTTGCTTGACGTGTTGTAGCCCGGCGGCCAGGTGTTTACTGTCACAGAATCTCCATCTTCCAGATAGAATATAAAATAAGTTGATAAATAAGATAAAATCAGTATAAACTAGATTTCACACAAATGTCAATCTCACCAGGACGTAGAAAAACATATCGGTTGACAAAGGCTTTGACGACTCAACCTGAAATTCTCAAAATGTAATGGGAAATATTAAGATTACAAGTTTAAAAGTATCGTCTCTGGTGGTTAACCCATCACGGTCGATTTTTTTTTTGAAATAGCGTAATAAGAAGACAGTTGAAACTTTCACTTTCTGTTGCCGCTATAACAACAAATAATAAATAAATATAAATGAAATATTAAAGGCGACTCCCCTATTAGAAACGTGTTGGAGAAAATCGTTAGAAGCGAGTCCGACTAGCACTTGGCCGGCTTTTTTCTAATTCCCACAGTCCCGAAACACTACAAGGGTATTAACTATTGCTTACTTTGGTTCATTTTTGGTTTACTAAAATACTATCAGCGTCGCCTACCTAACGCGGTGTTGGGAGTAGTGGTGCTGGGGTGGTGATGGTGATAGTGCACGCAATTGAGGGAAGGCGGGAGGTGCTCTTCAAACTAGGTAAGACACATCATTTTATTTTATCGAGCGGATGTATGCGAAGTAATTTTTTACCAACTTTAATATAATGGACTTCCGCAAAGTAACGCTTGATTCTATTAATTATCTTGAAAAGGCTAGCACGGCCGACCAGGCAAGACTTTATGTTAAATTAACAAAACTCCATCGCATTGCTGCCCAAAATGTTTGGTTCAATCAGCAATGCAAACAACTTCATGTTATTCCCAATTATATTCAAATACGTTCCGGCACAAATAGTCGAGCGGCCAGTATTGCTATTTCTAAAGCTCAGAATATTTGGCTTAATGAGGAGTGTCGTCGTTGGTTTTCCAATAGAGATAATTTAAAACTCCACCTTAAAGTATTATACTCTGAACTTTCATATAAATTACATAATATTGAATTTGATATTTTGGATGGGAAAGCCAGAGAACTTGCTTCAATGGCTGTTTACGAGAAATATCAAATTCAGTCAAGTAAATTACAACGACTTGTATCCTCTTTATCCCGTAATCATAATAACGACATAGATACAGAATATCACCAATTTTATCCCCTAGTTAAAAGTTTTTCCGATGTCCAGTCCAACAGATGAGTTGTCCCTTTTACATATAGGCCTAAAATATAATTTAACACCTTCGGTCTCCCAAAAATCGTTAGATACTATGGCCGTTGACGCGGAGATGGCTGTTGTGATCGGGAAGAAAGATAACATCGTTAAAAGTTTGGTAGCTAATGAAATTCGGGCTGTGCCCGCGTCTTCCTATTTCAATCTTCAGTTCCCTGTCTTTAAGTCACAAAAGCAGAGAATAAGGGAAAACGACCTTATTATTACTAAAGCCGATAAGGGCAATACTGTTGTCATTGTGGAGAGTAGCGGGTACAGCCGGAAAGTTAACGATGTTATCCAAGGTGATGACGTTGAACTATTGGAGTCTGACCCAACAAAAAAGTTTACTTCGGATATTAAGCTATGTATACAACAGTCATCATATGTTTTTCCCGATCATAGCTTGTCTCGGAGCAGTCTTGTTCCAATGAATCCTCAAGCACCCATTTTATATGGGTTACCAAAAAAACATAAAGAACATGTTTCTTTTCGTCCAGTTGTCTCATATATAGGTGCACCAGCTTATTTCCTTGCTAAAAAATGAAACTTCCTCCTTCGAGAGAAATTTGGATTCAACCCCACTTACAGCCCAAAAAATAGCTTAGATCTCTTTTCCAAAATTAAAGATATTCGTATTCCTCCTAAATCCATAATGTTATCTTTAGACGTTGATAGTCTTTTCACAAATGTCCCATCCCCTGACTGTTTGCGTATACTCGCAGATCCCTTTGATAAACGTCGTCTACATTCCGGGGAAACACATGATCTTCTAAACTTAACGTCTCTCTGTATGAAACAAAACTATTTCCGGTTCAATAACCGTTTCTATCTACAAAAAGAAGGGTTAGCTATGGGATCCCCTCTAAGGGGACTTAGAGGGGATCCCATAGCTATGGCGGGCATTTTCATGGATAATTTCAAAAAACAACATATAGTTGTGAATTAAAATATCTTATATTACTATTGATATGTAGACGACATAATTATTTGCTGGAGTGGCACAAGGGGACAACTGGATGTTTTCCCCAATAAAGTAAATAGAGTCCACAACAAAATTAAATTCAAACTTAAATTGGAACAAGATTGTTCCCTTAATTTCCTCGACTTAACAATAACAAGAAGTAATTTTTTACCAACTTTAAGAAAATGAGAACATCATCAATATCATCGAAGTTAATTAATCACGCATTATTATGGATAACTCAAAATGGTCAGATATTGATTGAATTTATATGGGACCACGTGCTTTTAAATAAAAAAGAATCATCAAAATCGGTTCACCTAGAAAAAAGTTCTTGAGGTAATACACATAAAAAAATACAGGCGAATTGAGAACCTCCTCCTTTTTTTGAATCGGTTGATGAAACACAAGCATATATATTCCAAAGGTCTGTTATAGTTTAAACGCTTAAGTATAGTCACCGTTTCAATTTAATGAAATTTATTCACAAAGTAAATTTCTTTGGAAGTAAATTCACAAGACAAATAAAGAAAGAAATGATTTGATTCCAGAAAGAAGGTAAATATGCTTAAATAAAATTATATTTTTGTTTTTCGATTCCAGACTACAAACGCGGTTTCTTATATTGGTTCTACCTATATATCAAACACTTGTCTTTTCATTAATGTTATAGATATTAGAGTTATTGTACTTTTAATTACATAACCTTATAATATACAATATTTATATATTACAACAAAAAAAAACACTAAAATTATCTACTACTTCTTTCTAAAAAGCCGGCAACTCACCTGTAAAATTCCTCTGACGTTGCAGATGTTCAGGGGCGACAGTGATCAGATACTATCAGGTAAGTCGTATGCTCGTTTGCCTTCTCTAAAACAGTCCTCAAGATATAGTGCCATGACCGCTAGCTGCGATTTTTTTTTTTGAATGGCTAGATATCTAAGCCTTTGGGTGACAATAGAACCAGCCCACTTTATTATAAATTAATTTCATTACCATGTCCTTCATGAAACAGTAACAGCCAGTTATCTTACCTGAAACAATAAATAATAAAATAGTAAGAATTATATATAAGTAATGTTAGCAATTATGTTACACACTTTACAAAAGTGGGTGTTTTAGAAAAGAAAACCGATATGAAAGAAATAAAAAGAGTCTTAAACCATACAAACGTTTTGAGTTGTATCATGCAACGTCATACTTCCATATAAGGCAGGAAAAAAACTGCATACTTTATATAAATAGGTAACTGTAAAGACCTTAAAAAAAGGTATGAAGTCTTCAACACAAAAACTAGTAAACTTATGCTTTTAGTATATCTTCGTAATAAATCAGCGTTGCCTTGATTGGTTATTTATATGTTTATTATTATTCGGAAAGGGCACATTATAGGTGTTGTGGTTGATGCCGGGCATGCATTCCGAATTTTTTTATATCCAGCATTTCGAAACAATTTTTCCGATATTTCAGTTCAGGTACTGAGAGTAGTAACATCGTTACTGTGATATTCAAAAATGTTTACACATAGAGCGGGATTTTGCGCTCTGAATGCACCTAATCTAATGCCTGCGGAACTTCACGTAGATTACATTAGTTTATCTTACGTTTTTGAGTCGTAATCGTGAAAAAACTTGTTAATTTACTATTTAAAATTTCCAATCATCAGGGAGAACGATGACATATTTTATTTTCTATATATCTAAAGTTAAGCGTTTACGCCTTTATTTAATTTTAATCGATGATTATCGATTATTTAAATTAATTATATTTATACCTGTCTCTTTCTATTGTCATTGCGAAAAGAGTTCAATTTTAAGAATTTCCTAAATGTACGTAGATCCACTACCCCATATCTTCCCGTGAGTGTCGTAAGAGGCGACTGAGGGAAACTGTGACGGAAGATGGCAGGAGCATCTTTCTGGTAACAGCAAATTTTAATAAAAAAACGTGCAACGTGGCAGCCATGGCAATATAATTCCCATGACAAAAGTTACAAAATCCCGAAACCTTTCAACTCGAGTTACAAAACCGTTTTCAGTGCCTAGAAAATAGCAATGCAGTGGACGAAATGAATGACCAGATTGTGGAAACTATCCATGCGGTCGGAGCTAAGTTTTGCAAGACTCGCAGCAGAAGAATACAAAAACTGAACAGAAAAACAGGGTAAAACAAACAATTTTTCTTTATCCAGTCAATGTTTTTCGAAGGGCACGTTGACGTGGAGAAATGTCAGGCTCGCGCGTATGATCCGAAGTTGTTTTACTGACGAATTTTACAAATATCATTCGTGTCCAGAACATGCCGTTCATCGAAATGTTTTCGTTAATATACATCTAAGGTAGCTAGCACCATAGACCATAGCTTAGCTTCAGTACTTACCTAATTAAAGTAATGTATAAAATATATTATTTAAATAACCAGAACTTAAATCATAGACGCCATAAAGCATAGATCAGAAGGACGGTTGCATAGACCAGATTTTTTTAAGGATAGGGGATGTAAAACTCAGTCACATTACATCCGTTACTCATAAAAATTTGTACAAAATTTGTATAAAACCATCCTCAAAAACTCTCCGATCACACTCGTAATATAATGGCTGTTAGACGGGAAATGACGCTGCAGTCTTCAGAAGATTTGACAGCATACAGGCAACTGAACAGACAGATCTCCAAATGCATGCGGCGGGACTTACGCAACTTTAATACTGCCCGTATTGAGGAAGCTATCGAGCGGAACTAGGGCTCCAGTCTTTACCAGAGATCTGTCTGCCAGAAAGAGCCAACTGTCGAAGCTGAAGACCGAATGTGGCAGCATAGTTTCTGAGACACCTGAGATTTTGAGTGAGATTGAGAGGTTCTATGGGTAGCTGTACACATCATGGTTGGAACCACAGGCAGGTGTGAGTAACGATCCAAGAGCAAGTCTTATCCGACACTATACCCATGATATTCCGGACATCAGTCTGAGCAAGATTAGAATGGTTCTCCAGCGCCTTAAAAACGGCAATTCCCCGGGCGAGGATGGAATTACAGCGGAGCTTCTGAAAGCGTGTGGAAAACCGGTACTAAAAGTCCTTCAGAAGCTCGTTAATTCCATCTCCATGGTGGCACTACCCTGGAGGTGTGGAGCAGAAGTGCGGTGGTCTTCTTCTTCAAGAAAGGCGACAATAATCTCTTGAAGAACTACAGTCCTATTTCCCATCTGAGCCGCGTCTACGTACTGTTTTCCAGTCATTACGAATCGTTTCGCACGCAGACTCGACGACTTCCAGCTTCCCGAAGCCGGTTTCCGAAAAGCTTTAGCACCATAGACCACGCACATACCCTACGGCAAATTGTACAGAAGACCGAGGAGTCCAATTTGCCACTATGTCTTGCGTATGTAGACTATGAGAAAGCCTTTGATTCAGTCGAAATTTGGGCGGTGCTGCAGTCCCTTCAGCGGTGCCAAGTTGACTGTCGGTATATCGAAGTGCTGAAGTGTTTGTACTGTCGGGCTACGATGGTTATCCGAGTACAGAACCAGAGTACGAAACCTATCCAACTGCAGAGAGGTGTAGGACAGGGTGACGTTATATCCCTGAAAGTCTTCACCGCTGCATTGGAAGACGCTTTCAAGCTACTGGACTGGAAAGGATGCGGTATTAACATCAATGGCCAATACATCACTCACCTTCGATTTGCCGACGGTATAGTCCTTATGGCTGAATTGCTGGAGCACCTAAGCACTATGCTCAATGACTTCAATAGTGCCTTCCAGCGGATAGGTTTTAAAATGAGGTCTTAAGCCCAACGGATTAGTAAGCTGAAGTGGCAATGGGCCGGCCATATATGTCGAAGAACCGGCAACCCATGGGGTATAAAGGTTCTCGAGTGACAGCCTCGTACCAGTAGGCAAAGTGTAGAGCGACCCCCGCTAGATGGAGTGACGAATTGGTAAGACATGCAGGAAGTCGATGGATGAAGGTGGCTCAGACCTTGCTTTGTGGCATTCCTTGGGGGAGGTCTATGTTCAGCAGTGGACTTGTGAAGGGCTGTAATGATGATGATGATATTACGACTAAAGCCATTAAAAGCAAGCTCAAGAGATCAAAAGTCAGATGTGGATTTATTTGATTAAAAGACATATAATAAATCTTCTTTGAATTTGTAATACAAACCTTATTTCTCTTGTTAAAAAAGATAAACCGGTAGATAGTTGCCGATTTGAATGATTTAATGTTTGATAAATTCTGAAGTAAGGTATCCTATATCGGAAACAGTTTCGTAATTAAAGGTCCATATCCAGCGGCAAAGACTAATAATATTGTGTATAATTTTAAAAGGCAGATTTTTTGCAGAGAATCGTTATTCTTGAAAAATGATGAGATAGAGCAACAGTCCGTAAAATTAAAATTAAGATTATAAGCGAATTAGGGAAACCAACCGTAATATTTTATTAAAATATTTTAGTTAGATTTCTCTCATTATTTTCTTTCTCTCGTTCATTTTTAGTTATATATAAAACGAAGAATTTAAATGGAAATAAATAATTATGACAGAATACAGTCATACTCTTGTTACTAATGTAACACTTTTGATGGTAGTATCAATTAACCAATGATAATTAAATCTCTGTTATTTAAGTTTCTGTACCAACTGGTTTAGAAATTTCGGACGCATCGTGCAGTCCAAGCATGATAATTAATCTCAATTGTATGAAAAGAGTAGCGTGGTGGATCTTAATGAAGTCTTACATACTGAAGTGAATTTGAAGCCAATACATAAAGAAAAACTTGCAATTTAGAGTCCATGGTTTTGCCGGCGTAAAGACTCTTTGAATTTTAAAATAATAGGCTTCTCCAAGCAACGGTGAAGCCACACTATGTCTATGGTTAGTAAACAAGCCAAAAATGATCAGGATCTTTTTTTATAGGAGAGGGGGCAAACGAACATGCGGCTCACCTGATGGTGACTACCGCCGCCTATGAACAACTGCAACACCAGGGGACTTGCAGATGCGTTGCCGGCATTTTAAAAAGGAGTAGTTTTTTTTTTCTTGAAGAGCCCCAAGTCGTATCGGTCCGGAAAAATCGCTGGTGGTAATCGATTCCACAAGGAAGTTGTACGAGGAAGAAAACATCTTCTAAATCGCACAGTGGTGGACCGCCAATCATACAGGTGGTATGGATGTAGATGGTATCGCAAGTTTTGTCGCGATGTGCGACGGTAAAATTGAGCGACTGGAATTAGTCCGAACAAATCCTCAGAGCACTCCCCATGGTATATGTGATAAAATACGCAAAGAGACGCAACATCTCTAGGCAGTGCCAGTGAGTCAAGCCGATCGGAAAGAACTCGGTCGTGGACGATTTGAACCACTCTGCGCTGAATGCAGTCAAGTGGAAGGAGCTGGCACTGAGGAGCCCCTGCCCAGAGATGGGAACAGTATTCCATGTGAGGCCGAACCTGCGCCTTGTAAAGTTGCAGGCGGTGTGCCGGCATGAAATATTTTACCACTCTGCTGAGCACGCCAAACTTTTTAGAGGCCAATTTGGCCTTCTCTTCCAAGTGACCACGAAACTGCACGTCACTCGATATGTCGCGCTGAGGATTCCGATACTCGCTGAGGCGACAAAGGGAGTGTCTTGAAACTGAGGAGATACGACAAAGGGGTTCTTTTTAGCGGTAAACGCGCTAACGTGTCTTCTGGGGATTCAACTGGACTAAATTTAGTCGCCCCCAATCCGAGACTTGGTTCAACAAAGTCTCCACTTCAGACACAAGTTTGTTCCGGTACTTGGCGACGTTTCCCGAGAAATATTGGCACGGCCGGTGTATAGAGCATCACCAGTGCTGTTATCTGCATAGCAATGTATGTTACCGGTTTGCAACATATCATTGATATGCAGAAGAAACGGTGTTGGTGATAGCACGCAGCCTTGTGGAACACCAGCGTTAATAGGCTTGTAATCGGAGCATGCAACGTCTACTACGACCTTGATGCTCCGATCATCCAGAAAACTGGTGATCCAATTGCACAATTTCTCGGGAAACCCATAGGAAGGAAGCTTCGAAAGAAGCGCTTTGTGCCAGACCCGATCTACTACGACCTTGATGCTCCGATCAGCCAGAAAACTGGTGATCCAATTGCACAATTTCTCGGGAACCCCATAGGAAGGAAGCTTCGAAAGAAGCGCTTTGTGCCAGACCCGATCGAAGGCCTTCGCTATGTCCAAACTAACGGCCAATGCCTTCCCCTTGGATTCGATCGCCTGCGTTAGATACACAAGAAGATGTAGCTGAGCGACCCCGACGGAAACCGTACTGGCAGTCACTAATCAGCTGGTGCTCCTCAAGGTACCGCATGAGCTGGCAGTTAATAATGGATTCCATTATTTTAGAGAACAAGGAGGTGATCGCGATAGGCCTGTAATTCTTCCCCTCGGACTCTCGAAGAGATCAGACGTATGTGGTTTAGTTTTTTTTAGTTAATAAATACAAGTTTACTTATGCAAATTCAGATCAAATAAGAAAATCAAATAAATAATTAGGAGTGCATAAAAGTGAAGAAGTGTTCTCTAACTCTCAACACAAGTACTAGTCTTCGATACAGACTTCAAATTCCCATGTAGAGCTGTGTGAGTAAAATCCTTATTATTGAAGTGTTATAATTTTTCTGCAAATTAATAAATAAGTTCAAACGAGAAAGAAACGCTTAATCATTGCATCATTCAATAAAACAGGGATAGCATAAATGAATATTGTATGCATAGGACGAGAGATCAAGTATTATTAGACAGAAAGGCCTTTTGTATAAGAATCGTCGATCGACGACCAGTTGCTTGACCTCTAAGCAAATATTAACGAAACATATTGCGGCTTGCAATACGGAATACCTGACTGTTTATATTGCCCTGGTACATAGTTTTAACGTCGCTATGATTTCTCGCTCGCCACCGCAGTCTACCAGTCTACCAATTCGCAGCCGCTGAATATTGATGCTACAAGCGCGACCGACACCTACGTCTCGAAGGCGGCCATCCAACTTTACATCGCAAACACTATGCCATTCAGACCCAAATATTTATTCCGATTCCGATGGCCAGCCGAACATAGCTTACCGTACCAAAAGGAAGCGTGAGGATGAATTCGATACATTTAAAATTGATGTTAATAGAATGTTTAAGGAAATTATTCGAGAACAACAACAGTACTTCTTAAATTTAAATGAAAAAATGGAGCAGATTAAGACACAAAATGAATCATTAAAACAAGCCGTGGATTGTAACTCGACATTGTATGACACCTTTCTAAAAAGAATAGAAAATCTAGAACAAGAAAAAAAAGGCGATCGAAAGCAAATACAACTTTTAGAAGAAAAAGTGGAAACATTAGAGAGGCAGCTCAAGTCTCGAAGTCAGAAATGTACCCAAGAAAATGAATGAAACAAAGCAAGATTTAATTGAGACCATAGTAAAATTGGGTGAAATCATAAATGTTTTATGATTTTACATTATTTATTTATTGGTACTGTAAATGTAAATAGGTTATTGCGGACCACTCTGATTCAAAGAAATGTCTTTTTTGTCTTTCATGTAGTGAATCATCTCAGTGATACACTTTTCATAAATATCTATAGATTTTTCAGCAAGTACTCGGCTTTAAATTGCGTTTGCGTTGGACTAAAAATCGTGGTCAATACTACAAAACACCTGCTCAACGCGTTAGTTAAACTTTGGTTCTCTCAAGACATCTTTGGAGCTAGCACTGGCTGAATTTTCTATGGAGAATTGTGTGCACTAGCATAAACCATTAAATGACCAGAGAGATTAAAGGTATATAAACTGTAAAGTTCCGACGGCATAAAATAAAATTGTTTCCAATTATTATATCTTAGATTTCGATAAATATGTACAAACAACGCAAATTACTTTTATTACAATTACTCTCTTACATTAAAAATGATAATAATATGCATTTTAACGTGTGAAAGCCTCGCTTAATGGTTCGAGACAAGGTCCAAAATGTATGTCAGTCAGTATATCCTTACATTAGTAAGGTATACCAAAACTCATTTAAAAAAAATATATAGGTAAAATTTTTAACGCCGCAAGGATTAATTAAAATATACTCGATTGGCAGAGTTAGCGTCTGGCACGTTCGTAAAATATCCTGCGACAGCCAGAGACTCGCCTGAGAGCAGCTCTTGACTCACCCAGATATGGACGTTCTGCATGCAATTATTGGATCGATAATTATTTGGTGCATAAAAGTTTTAATGCTTCTTTATTTTATTTTTGAAATTGAAGTTTACTTTGAAATTACTTAAATATTATTTAGTATATTTTAGTTACATGATATAAAGCTTTCAATAAATTTTCACGCCCGTATTTTCATTATGTATATCTTTGTTTATTACAACAGTTTCAGCCACAATACTTAAACGCAATAAAAATCAACTGGCTTTAAATAAGGAAATAAACTAGCATTAGTGATTGACAAAAAGCTAGAAATACCTAAAGGTAATTTTTCTTTTAATAAAAACAATAAAAAAAATTGCACAATATAAAATAACAATAGCTTCAGAAGTCGGAGTTTTAATTCTTCAACACAACATGTCTTACACCGACTTCAGAAGCTATTTAGTGGAAATTATTTTACTCTTTTTCGTTTGTCAAGGCTATTTGACTTTTCAAAGTTTTAAAATTTTTTATATCATTTTTATTTGCTTCTATATTTTTAGTAAGTTTAGACAGCTTAAGGTGGGAAAAGATACATTAGCCCGCGTTCATACTAAAACTTTGTTTTTCCGACACTAACATCAGCCATACTTATAACATCATTTTCTTGGGTCCATTACACTTTGTGCTAATAATAAAATTATTTTGTTTTGTTAGGATGTATCTTGTGGCATAATCCATGTGAATAAAAATGTAAATATTACCAGATTTAATTTCTGGTATATACAGTATGGTCTGAAATTTAGGAGGAAAATAAACGATATTTTAAGAACTTAGGTAGGTAAGCTCATAAATAGGTTCTAACTAAATACTTTGTCACAAAACATATTTCATCATCATCATCATTACAGCCCTTCACAAGTCCACTGCTGAACATAGGCCTCCCCCAAGGAATGCCACAAAGCACGGTCCCGAGCCACCTGCATCCATCGACTTCCTGCATGTCTTACCAGGTCGTCACTCCATCTTGTGGGGGGACGCCCTACACTTCGCCTACCGGTACGAGGCTGCCACTCGAGAACCTTTCTTCCCCATCGGTTGTCGGTTCTTCGAGCTATATGGCCGGCCCACTGCCACTTCAGCTTACTAATCCGTTGGGCTATGTCGGTTACTCTGGTTCTACTGCGGATATCCTTATTCCTAAGTTTATCACGCAGAGAAACTCCGAGCATAGCCCTCTCCATAGCTCGCTGAGCGACCTTGAGCTTCCTCATACGGCCAGCAGTGAAGGACCACGTCTCAGTTCCGTAAGTCATCACTGGCAACACGCACTGGTTGTACAATTTTGTTTTAAGGTTTTGAGGTATTTCTGACGAGAAGATGTGTCGTAGCTTCCCGAACGCTGCCCAGCCGAGTTGAATCCGTCGATTGACCTCTCGGTCGAAGTTGGACTTACCTAGTCAGTCTATTTGTCCCAGGTAAACATACTCGTCAACAACTTCGAGCTTAGTGTTTCCAACAACTACCGGCATAGGTGTGACATGGACATTAAACATAATCTTTGTTTTGTCCAAAAACAAAGATTAAAAAAAACATATTTGTATTATTCAAAATGTAAACTCTTAACTAATTTTTCGTCAAGTGCCATTTAAGATCAGATGAAACACCTTTTCCGCTACCAATTTAGTTTCTATCTAACTTTTATACCTACACTAGCAATAATTTCTGTTTAAAAGATTTTTTATAAATGATAGACTCTAACATAAAACGGATAGTAAGTTTGATGAATAGCGACATAAGCGTCCTCTCTTTTAACTTATAAAATAATTTTACTATGTGTCTATCAAGGCACAGGCTTTGCGCGACAATTTTAATCAACGTCAATATAATGATCGATCGGTTATTAGAAATGCATTTTGTTTATGGAATTTTTAACAAAGAATTGTGAAATTTACAGGTTTTCTTTATTTAGAGAATAAAAATAAAGAAAGATGGATACATTGTAAAATATTCAGCCAAGACTACGCTTACTAAATGTTGTCCCTAATAGGGCAGCATAGAAATTGCAAAACTCAAACTTGCAATATTACGCAGGGTAGTGGCGTTGTTAGAGAATCCAGTACGCCATATTATCACCTAAATATTGTAAGAGGTGACAGAGGGAAAATGAACCAGGATATGGGCAGCAGCATCTTCCTATTAACTTAAAAATAATATAAAACTGTGGTTGTCAAAACGCCTAACAAGCACGATAAGTATAAGGCAATCAATAGGCTGTTCAGTAGTGTACTAGAGATGTGATGTAATGAATGAATGAATAAAAAGATTAAAAAATTCAATGAAGTTTTGTTCGGATTCCGTTTGTATTTGTCCGATTGTTGCAATGCAAAGCTGAAAAATTATGAAGAAATATATGAATTACTTAAGGCCGACAACGCATCTGCAATTGCCGTGATGTTGCGGTTGTTCGTGGGCGGCGACAGTCACTTACCATCAGGTGAGCCGTATGCTCTTTTGCCCCGTCACCTATAAAAAAGTGCAATTTACTGACAATAGTATAGCCATAAGTTTTACGTCCATATTATCAGTATTTAATATATTTATCATTAAGCCACTTCGTGAGTTTCGTTTTTTTATTGATGTGCACGTTGTGGTTAAACTATTTGAACCGAATAATATCATGCATTGTCAGTTTAATAATTTTATACCTTTGAGGTTTCTAAAAGTTAAAAAACTGCTTAGAATGAATTCATTCATATAATCAGCATGATAAAGTTATTAAATGTGTACCTTTTTGCCCACATCAAAAAAGGAGGTTTACAATTTGGCTATATGCTTTTTTGTATTTATGTTACGCGATATATTCGTTAATTATGATCCTATTTTGATAATTATTTCTTTATTAAATAGGTTATGCTTTAAGGTTGTTCTATGTATATATTCGAAGGTCATATATAAAAAGAAGACGAAATATTAATAAATGTAACAATTGAGATGAAATTGCGGTTGTGATATTCTTTTGTTCACTCGAACGGGTAAAAAATAACTTTTATAAAAAACCAACAGTCGACTTTAACTAACAGAACACTAAACAGAATAAACAAATGATATTTTGAAGGGGCTACACAATTCTACTATATAGTACAGCTTAGGAACAACCGTATAATATGTAAAATAGTGAATTATTGGTCAAGTAGCAATCAATAAAAGATCAGTATCATCATTAGTCATTATAGTCCATTACGTGCATCCACCGCGACTCCTTCGATCCTCTACCAGCTCATCACTGTATCTTGTAGGGGGCTTCCCTACACTTCGATTACAGTTACGAGGCTGCCACTCGAGAACTTTTCCTCCCCATCGGATGTCGGTACGTAGAGTTATATGGCCGGCGCATTGCAACTTCAGCTTACTAATTCGTTTGGCTATATTATTTACTCGGGATCTGCTGCGATTTATTCTTATTACGAACGTAGTGAAACTCCAAGCATAGCCCTCTCCATAGCTCGGTGAGTAACCTTTAGCTTTCTTATACGGGCATCATACTTTCTAGTCCAGCTGATTGAAATATTCTTCCAATGTAGAGTCTGAATTAAAAAAAAAAACAGTCTAGGAATGAGCCTCGTTTAGTCGTTGGAGTAACTTTCCTACGACGACAGTGGACAGCGGAAATCTGTGACGAGGGTGTGTAGCAAATATCAAAATATATATATATATTTCCTGTTTTCATCGGAGTCCTACACAACATATATGTGTTTTTATTTGATGACTAGCAACCCGCCCCGGCTTTGCCTGGGTATCTATTAATGTCATTTATGTCATGATATTCAAGATAAGAAGCAAGGAGTATTTTTATTAATAAATTTTTCGGTTTCACAAATATATCTCATCGGATAAAACATAGCTTAGATCACTCCTGGCTTTACTCTCTAGCTGTTGGTTGAAGAAGTTTCATCACAATCGGTTCAGCTATTAATAGACGGGCGGACAGACAGAATTAAAAAAAAATGGTATTTCATGCCAGACGGACACTTCAATTCGAAAACTTCAGGTTAAGCAAAAAGACTGACAGCAAAATCGATTTATCCCTGTGGATAATCACTGGAGGCCCGAACGAGGCACTCTCGGCCGGGTGCCGGTCACTGCGGTCGCTCTACACGAAAAAGGCGGATAAATTGCAGTACGAATGTACATTTGGCGCCAAATTTGTTTTCAGTTTGAAACCCGCATTGTAAATCACAGATTTTACTAATATTTCCCAACGTTTGTTTTAGAAATAAATGACATTTTTGATTATATTTTTACAAATCAAAGGTAAACTGTATTATTAGTGTCTGCGAGTTTTGAAAATTCGCATTAGGACAAAATAGAATAGAATAAAATAGATTTTCGAATATAAGTTCCGTCTTAAAAACAATTCTATGTAGAGGGCAGATAACAAGGCAAGGGTAGGGACTATGGACAAGGTACCACTAATGGACGCGATTTTGGTTGAATCGATTTCGCTCTGGAAAATTTGAAGGAACCGGGAAGGGAACAGACCTTAGAGGGCAGACACACGGGTGTTACCGAATGCCGGTGCGTTGCATCGTCGCACTGCTAGAATTACGACGTATTAGTGATACACGGCTTCACGGGTACAATGAGACGCTGTAGGAAAACGTTCGCGCACGCAACAAACATGACGTTGCTACTCCGGCGTCGTAGCGCATCATGCCTCTATCTGGTCCTCTTGTGTGTTGCGCGTTATGTATGGCTCCATGTCGAATCGTTTTTAAGAACGAGGCAACACGATGTGTTGGCGGTGCCTAGTTCGCAAAAGGAATGTGCGACGCATCGACATTGTATGTTTACACGAACCATTTCAACCTAACTCAAAAGCTATCACATGTGCATGCTTGTAATATTAATGTCAAAGACTCATTCATCAAAAATCTAAACCACTTCTAGGTTACTAAGCCACTTAAAAGGTAACAAGATAGATCATTCAGCGTATACAAAGGGAAAAATCTGAAACTAAAAATTATCGATATTCAGTATTGATAAAGTTTCAGTACCATGAACGTCTTACATTTCTATAGATCTTATGATTTAAGCAACACCTATGGAGCTTGGCGCCCGTGCAGATCTGAACGATAGAAGATAAAACTAAAAGATAGAGACCAGATGGTAAATGGTGATGCAGAAAAAGATTGTAAAGCGCACTCACTTAGCTACATTATAATCGGATGGAAATACAGATGTTGGCAAATTATTCCATGTGCGTATTATGAACGACGAAGGAAACTGTCGTCAACCAACGTCGTTTGTACCGAACTTTGGCCCCTTTTTACATTCATATTTAGGTGGGAAGTCACTATGACATGAAACACGGTGCGTTACTGCAGCGCCCGTGTGGCTTCACTCTTAATCAATACTGAAATATTGAAAGCTATAGTGGAAACAATTCCCCACAAACCACATCAGAATCGGCAGCAACCTTCAACGTAAATGACGATATTATAAAAATTAATTGAAGGAAAATTAGGCAAATAAGAAAGTAGATAAACTAGATTCTAGCATCGCCACACAAATGAGGAGATTCCCAAACGGACTGGCCCTTACTATCAAAAAATGGGTCCAACGAGAGCTTAACCATATTCCAAACACAAGTAAATAATTATTGTGATGCAGGTATATATTGAATCTAGAATTAGGTGAGGTAAAGGGTATGAGACGTCTCCATTCGAGATTCAATTTACACTTGCGACAATTCATTTCAATTTTATTCTCCGAATATTTGGTATATATGCACCGAATTTCGACCATAATATACTGATATATTGTTAAATTTTCAGATATTATACTTTATACCTATAGTTCGATCATTAAGTTAGTTTCGGTACACCGGGAGGCGCACTTATTATTTTGCTTTTATTTTATTATTTTTTACTGTAGAATAGAATAGATTAAAATATTTTTTATTCAATATAGATTACAAGAATACTACACAAAATAGAATACTATACTATTTTATAAATCTGGTTAATGTATAAAATACTAATATAAATAATAAACACGAGACAGGTAGCAAAGAGAATTTAAATGAACAATATGAGTAGTAAACATATAAAAAAGTAAAATAGACACTATTCTTCATCACTCGAAGTGTCGGAGTCATTGCCATCGGTATTTATATTAAGGCATCCAACATCATCACGTTCTGAACCCATACTAAAATAGTATTTTTTTTATTGGTTCACTCAAAATTTCATCTTGAGGCACTTCACTGTCCTCCCAGGGACAAAAAACCATTTTCTGTATACGTAGCAGAGTCAACTAAAACAACCTTTTATTACGGCGTTTCGTTTTAAAATGCTAAATTCTCCTGCGGGTGTACGTCGCACGCGGCAAGCTTTAATGTTGCGGTGGTGCCTTTGACCAGATGCGGCACGGGCCGAGCTGGCGCGATACAAAGGAGACCATATCTAAGCGAACAGACTATACTTAAATTCATTTCTTTTTTATTTTATATCAAGATTTTTTTTACTTATTATAAGTCTGTGCTTGACCACAATCCCACCTGGTGGTAAGTGGTGATGCAGCCCTAGGTCGTAAATCGCACTTTCTTAGCGTAACAAAAGCCTATTCACTCTTGCCTTGAAGACGCCCAGATTGTATTCGGACGGAAAGAAAGACGCCGGCAAATTATTAAGTACAGCATTACAAAAGTCAAAGAAAACCGTTTGATTCTAATGCGTGGAATATCGACAATAAAGAGGTGAAGATCCGCCGATCGCCTGCTCGTCCGATGGGGGAAAGGAGAGGGAGGAATTAAAGCGTGTAATTCCTGCGCACACTCACCGAAATGCATCCTATAGAATACCGAGCGACTGGCTACTCTGCGCCTGTGATATTAAATATTAAGTTCAATCATAATAATAAATATCATTTTGGATGAATCTAAAATTAAAAATTATACTAAAAATAAAAATTCAACCAACAACAAATAAATATAATAATATAAGTTTTACTTCACAAGCGCGTAAAGGCATTTTTTACTGGTAACGAGGCATTGCATATTAGTCCTCAGAACTTACAACACAATCTGCATTGATTCTTAATCATGTGGAGGTCATCATGTGAGGATAGATGTAGGTGTCTATGGGCGACAATACCCGCTTACTGTCAGGTGGACTATGTTCTATGTTATGTGTCGCAAGGGCTAACAAAGTTAAAGCTTTGCGAAGCGTATTCCAAGCATTTTTATGCGCCGTAAGCATCTTGGGAGTGAATATCACTAGTCACAAGAATGGATTCATATGAAATTTATAAAACCAGGATAGAACATTTTAGAAAAATATATATTTATTATGTTTAAGATGGAAAAGCCATTTAGGCGTTCGGATATTTAAGCCTTATAGTTCCGACTCATACATTCCGCTTTGCGACAAATACAACTTCTACCCTTGAAATTGCGACGTGACCTAGCCGACATTATTTTACTCTTTAAAGTGACAACTAACTACAATAACATAGCTATCCTATTTCGCTTCTCTTAAAAGTTCATTTTACTCCCGTCACGTTCAGCCTATTAACGTACAGTGCTAACATAGGTCTCCCCCATAGGTCGCCTCGTTGGGGAGATATTTGACATAGTTACCACGCTTCGCAAACGGGTTGGTAACCGCAGTTTTTTTAAATTTTTAGTCGTTATTAGGAAGACCCTGCTGCCCATCTCCTAATTTGTTTCCCTCTGTAGCATCTTACGATACCCAGGGTAGTGCATAGTGTTACAGCTAAATATCTGGGGGCACGGCAGTGCCCCCGCTAAGTCGAGCAAAAAAGCGGCACGGCCGTACCATCCTTTTCTCGAAGCAGTTCAGGCTATTTTCGACCCCCTATAACTTCGTTGTGGATAAAACTAGAAGCCTGAATAAACACGGTATATTTCAAATTTGATTCAATTTGAACCAGTAGTTTAAGAATTATAACTAGTCAAAGTTTGATATTTTTGTCACTCACTGACTGACCGATCATTAAAACTCTAAGGCACTTCTAGCAGACGTAGAAGCCTCAAATTTAGAATGCAATTAATGATTAGTGTATAAATCAAGGAAAAACTAAAATATTGTGTAATTTCGGCCCAGTTTTCTAGATACACTAACTGCATAAATAACTTATTTGCAGTGAATGAATTAGTGTACCTATATATGTATAATATAATGGAATAATAGATGTACATAGGTACCTAGATACAATTATGTACAAAGGTAACTTGTAAAATGGTAACACGTAATAAAAAGCAAGAATGGGATACGTTCTATGAAGTTGTACCAAAATCCCGCAAAGTATTAAGTAGATTGCTCGCAAATCCGTAGTTGATATTCAAGAAGTAGATGGTACCGAAAAGGAAAAAAGGTAGAACTATCTACAAAAAGAAATGAGATGCCATCAAAAGCATAACTTGTAAAAAAACCAAGTCTCGCATTTCAGTTCTTCTACCGTAAAAAGTTGTGAGATCCATGAAACAGAAACAGAAACTTTTTTATTCAATATCTTTATATATAAAAATAACGTGTCACGTTGTTTGTCCGCGATGGACTCCTAAACTACTGAACTGATTTCAATGAAATTTTTGGTCAATGTGCAGTTTGGTCCAACTTAAAAGATAGGATAGCTTACAACTCAATTTATAGCCGCACTGCAATATTATATTATTGCAAATTATTTGTCTATTGTTTGACAGTCACAATTATCTGTTAGCTCCAAACGATTTTGTCATATGACGATATATGTTGACTGAATTGAGTAAATATTCAATAGATGGCACATGTTAAAAATACAAACGTTTAATATAAGCTATAATCTATACAAATAAATAAAATTGAAGTGTCTGTTTGTAATGTCAAAATACCAGCATTTTATTAGATGCATATGAAAGTATATAGGGTACTTATAACAAATATATAATAAAATTTTTGTTTGTCTGTCGGTCGGTCTGTCTGTCTGTCTGTCTGTCTGTTTGTTCCGGCTAATCTCCGAAACGGCTGGACCGATTTCGACGGACATTTCACTGGAAGATAGCTAATATTATAAGGAGTAACTAAGACTACTTTTATCTTAGAAAAGGAATTAGGGTTCCGCGCAACATAATTAAAACCCTAAATTTCACGCGGGCGAAGTCGCGGAGAACAGCTAGTTTAGTAGTATAACCACCACGTGTTGCTGTAAGTATTCAACAGATGGAACTGATTTCAATGAAATTTTGCAGACTGTGTGCAGTTTGGTCCAACTTGAGACATAGGATAGTTTTTATCCCGATAAGTGACCCTCAATTTTTTTATTGCTAATTTCAGGAGTTTTTTGGAAAAGCAAATGGTCGTTCGGAAAGGGCAGAACAACGTCTGCCTGGTCAGCTAGTACATTATAAATAATACTTACTGAAAGTCACACTTTTGAAATCATGTAATAGCAAGTCGGTTAATTTATTCGGACCCTACTTAAGGGTCCTTCTGTCTCAAGTTATTACGTAATTAGCTAACCTAACAGCATATTATAGTGACCATATCAATATTAAAAATGTTTTATGTTTTAAATACATAGATTCTGCCGCTTAAAATAAAGTAATATACAGCTTTCAAGTAGGGTCAATCCATTTTAGTGCTACTCGTTTAGATTTTATATTAAGAAAAATTTTTAAAAACCTCTCCAATTTGTTCCACTGAGTTCACTGACGTTTTATACTCTCATGAATGTTTAGGAATAGCGAACTCGGTTACCGTAAGCAGTAGAGTCGACTACGTGAGTTACGTGCCTAGACTAGCGCGTAACCCTTAATGAGATATGGACAAATACAACAGCATATACACTTCATTCGTAAATAACTACATACTATAGAAATTCGCCTTTCGATAATCATTTGTTTGTATAGAATAACGGTAACAAACGAGCACTCACTCCACCTGATGGCAATCGGATGCTGTGGCCCGTGAACAACTACATTTATCTTTGATAAAGAATCAAAATGCAGGTGCGTTGTCGACCCTGAGAACCAAGGTAGAATGCTTCGTTTCCAGTAAAATGGTTCTCCGATTCTCTACACTCACCATACGAAACAGCAGCATTAAGCTGCTATTTTACGGTGGTATTCTGTGAGAGCGTGATCCTACCACGGTCGAGTCAACCTATTCGTGCTACAACCGTAATATAGTTACAGCGTGGCTCTACCACGTAAAAACATACATTACTTAAAAATCGACTTCAAAGTAATACAAAGTATAAAATAATTTCATAGTCTGAAGTTGGTAATAAAACATAAGCCGAATTGAGAATGTGAAAGTCGGCTCTTACTTTTCATTAAAAGATTTTTCTTAAATCACTTAGGAAAATCACAATCTCAATGTCGTTTAAATAGTTAGAATAAACACTTCATTCTCTATTTTGGCACCCTTAAGGGTGGAATTTTTCTCCATATTTATATGAGTCAACCCGTGAAGTATACCATATTTAACAAAAAAAAGAATCATCTAAATCGGTTCAGAATTAACAAAAAAAGAAAAAAAACATACAGTCGAATTGTAAACTTCGTTGTGAATTTATTTTCCCGCCGTTTCCTTAATACCACTGCGATGTCTGGGACCACGCAAAATTTGAAAAATACCTACACGATATTCCCGAATATGAAGTAAACGAAAACGATAACGCAATAACAACGACATTGCTGAATCTGATATGCATTGTCAGATTCAGCAAATGAAAGCATGGTTCGTTTAGGAGTTGATCGCCTCTTTTAGATAATTTCCATTTCAATAACGAACTCCGCGAAGGACCGGAATACCGATACATCGATTAATTAAATGTAAATTTATGTTTAGGAAAAAACATTTTATTTTTATATAAAAAAAGTTTATAATAAGTAGGTTATAATACAAAACATTAAATATCAGCAATACGATGTGCGTAGGTCACTCAATAAGTTTTGAGATGCTCGAAATTTAAAAATGGAACGCACCCGTGTTATATGTTTATAAAAAGCAAATTTATTTAAAAATAGAACTCCATAAGCCAATTTCTGAATATTAAAAAAAACAAAGTTTTTATTAAGTTTCCTGGAAGGCTTTCCGCGCTTTTCATTTAAAACGATTGATCTTAACTTTGAAAATTTGCGCGCTATGATATATTATGATTTTAAATTTGGTTCAACATTAGGGGACTCAGCTCCATCACGCGCAACAATTTTTAGGGTGGTTTGCTGAATTCAAAAGGGGTAAAATTAATCTTAAAGATGACCAAAGAACCGGGGCCCCGCAAACAGCAGTAACGGCAGAAAATTTATGGACTACTTAAATGTTGGTGCGAGATGACCCACGAATTATATATTCGGACATCGAAAAGATTGTAGGCATTATAACTCCCCGTAGTTCGGGGAGCATTCATACCATCCTACATCAACATCTTGAAGTGAGGAAGCTTTGTTGTCGATGGATCCCTCGTTTGCTCTCCGAAAGCGAAAAACAGACTCGTGTGGATTGGTGCCATGAAATGCGTCTAGTGCCGCGTTTTGAAAACGGGGCATCTAGGCGGGTTTCAGTGTTCATTACTGGTGACGAGACATGGATCTATCAATATGATCCGTAAAATAAAAGGCAATCATCGGTATGGGTCAACTCAGAAGGACAGTTACCGACAAAACTGCAAAGATCTCGCAACGTCGGCAAAAAAATGGTGGCTAGTTTTTTTTCACGGAGCGGACATTTGTCGACGTCAATGCTGGAAAATTGTAGATCAGTCAACTCTGAATGGTATACTACAGTTGCATTATCCAAAACTTTTCAAGCTGTGCGGGAGAGAAGACCAAAGACCGGGCTTCGGGGAATCATGCTGCATCACGATAACGCCTCTTCACATACCTCCCTTAGAACAAAAGCATTTATTGAGGAATCTGGTGTTGAAACTCGTAAGTCACCCACCCTACACCCCTGACTTAGCTCCTTGTGATTTCTTTTTGTTCCCAAGAGTCAAAGAAAAAATAAAATGCAAGTTTTTTTCAAGCGCCGAAGAAGCCGTGGCTGCCTACGAAGAAGCGATTTGCGACCTGTCAGATCAAGACTGGCAAGTGTATTCAGAGTTGGTTTAGGCGAAGGGAACTTTGTATAGAGCATGATGGAGAATATTTTGAAAAGATGTAAAATAAATATTGATAGTATCTAGAATACTTTTTGTATATCTTAAAAGTTATTGAGTGTCCTACGTATTAAATTAGGTACATTGGTGTTCGTTGTATTATGCACCTACGTCGGAGATTTGTGGCAAACACAGTATTTTTTATTCTTTCAATAGAGAAAGTAAACACATATATTTAACGACCTTGTTCAGAAATATAATTATTTTAATTACATTCACTTAAAGGAACGAGGTGAAATTTCTTTGTTTGAAAAGTGAAAGAAATATTTAAAATTAACCTATTAGAGAAATTGTGACCATAATAAAACTGTTTTAATGTATGTAATTAGTGTGTGACGCAATTGACAGTAACACAAAAGACATCTACGTATATACGCATGCAACACATACAAATAAATAAGCATCCTATAATAATCTCAGTGATATTTATCCTTTGAAAAATAACATTATAGATAGCTAGCACTTGTAAATTAATAGAGAATTATAATACAAAAGTAATTAAAAATGCTGGAATTGAATATAAAAATAATAATAAAAATATTGGATGTTAGAACAGCCTGTATAGACAATATTGTTCAATATTTTTTACCTAGTGTTAAAGTAATGTTGGATAAATGCCAAAAACAATTAATTTAAACACGATCGTTCCAGCTTAAAGTAATATATTTCAAAGGAGAAGTGTTACTATCTCAATCAATCTGCTCAAATCGCATACTAAGAAAATGTTTTGATAGGCAACGAAGCATTAATCGATCGTTAGCAGTTGCTTCGTTTATTAAATTTTGAATGGTTTAAGCAATTCGGTATGTAAAGTAAATTACAGGCCATAGTGATTTGGAAACCATTTAGAAATTAATCGATTCCTAAAGAGCTATTTGGAAGTCTTATAATAATAAAGGATGGTAATTATTTGATCCAATTTCATGAAATTAATTGATCCTTATTTCACATCCAAATGAAAACACAAAGGATGAATTGAGACCAATATCTAGTGATTTAAAAACGTAAATGCTTAATGCTTGTCAAGTTGTCAAATGAATCTTTGATTTGTTTATAAATACACTTATATCTTTCCTTGATTTCTAATTTAATTGATAAAGGTGAAGATCGATTAACGAGTCGGTGTTCTTTCTCTAACAGTGTCGCCATTATCGTTCGAAATTTTCCACAATCGACATCTGCTGTTAATGATTTCAAAAGGCTACACTATAAATTGACTTATAAATAAACATTTTTTTATAGCAGAAGGAGCAAACAAGCATGCGACTCACCTGATGGTAAGTGAATTGCAGATGCGTTGCCGGCTTTTAAAAAAAAGAGTAGGCTCTTTTCTTGAAGGTTCCTAAGTGGTATCGGTCCGGAAAATTCTCTAGTGGTAGTCGAATCCACAAGGAAGTTGTGCGAGGAAGAAAACTTCTTCTAAATCGCACAGTGGTGGACCGCCAATCACCCAGATGGTATGGATGGTATCGCGAGTTTTGTCGCGATGTGCGATGGCGAAATTGAGCGGCACGAATTAGTCCGAACAATCCCTCAGAGCACTCCCCGTGGCAGATGCGGTTAAATACGCAAAGAGATCATCATCTTTTCTGAGTGCCAGTGAGTCAAGCCAATCGGAAAGAACTCGGTCGTTGACGATTCGAGTTACTCTGCGCTGGATGCAGTCAAGTGGAAGCAAATGGCACTGGGAAGCCCCTGCCTAGAGATGGGAACAGTATTCCATGTGGGGCCGAACCTACGAGTTCCTGAAGGAAGTCGAACTAGTTTCTCGCCAATTCTGCCGATGTGCTCTGACATTGCTTTGGCAATTACACTTTTGAAGGACCTGGAGGCGGAATTATACTTCTTTTTGAGAGCGCTGCAATTTGCATCCCGAGACATCGATGCGTCAGCCCAGGCCCGGTAGCACCCCTGCTTATGGCGTGAAGGAATTTTGCAGGAGCGCCTAAACCATGGCTGAGTTCTGCCTCCGATAGTTACCACAGATGATGGAATAAAAAGTTCCGTTCCCTGAAGCACTACACCATCAGGGATGCTCCCAACATTGTTGTTGATTCTGTATCAGCAACAATGTTGGGAGCATCCGGCGAGAAGCAAAACCGCCCCCAAGAGTAGAATGCAAAAAAATCCGCATCCTACCCCAATAGGCCAACCTATAGTGCCAAACACAGCAGCAACCTGCATAACGCAACCGCGATGGGAGCGTGAGTAGCATTTTCAAAATTACGTTACTTTACTATATTATTATATAATTTCCACTTTGACCTGGGTACAATCACTGTTTTCATCTTACGATTATCACAGTATTTATACATTACATTATATACTATTTATATTATATACTATTTTTTATCAGATAACACAATGTCCAAAATTTTTTAATTTCTGTACCTATTTATTGTATGTGTTTTAAGTATTTATGTACAAAGCAAACTTAATGTGATGCTATTCATTGGTTGTTTGATAAGGATCGGCTTCATTTCTTTTAATTCATTGTTATTTACCTTAGCGTCTGATCTTTCTGGACGATTCTTAAATCGAAAAATAATATAATAAAATAACACGACAATCGGAACTCGTATTCGAAAATTACTTAAAACGGCAAATTCATACTTTAAGACTTTATTCAAAATAAGCTTTTTATTTCCCACCATAACCATTATTTTTGTTTTTTTTTTAATCGAGACAATGTTATAAAAATATATTTTCATGTTATGTATATGTTGAAAGAAGTCATTCGAATGCCGAGAGAGTAATTATTACGTGCGAGCACGCTACACTCATGTCACGTAGCTCAGAAAGAGTCTACAACCATTTACGGTTCGCGAATTCGTAAGCGTACTCGAGGCTTACTTATATTTGGAAAAATAAGCTGAAAGGACACAGTTGTATAATGAGCTTTAAGTGTTATATTCTTTAACTTCCCATTTAAAACTTCTTGTAATGGGTCCGATATTTAAAATTCAAACTTGTATCATATCTTTACAGTGAGAGGTCTATAGTTTGATTCTACTGTTTTTTTTTTAAAAGGATGCCTGTGCGTGAACGTTCTTACATAACTAAGGTCAACTTGAATAATATCGAGAGATGATGATATCGTCTCGAATTCAATTGCATTTGATGCTTAATCATAATATACTGAATATCTATATTTAGTGCTGATTAAGTTTTAGTTGAAATGGATTCTGTAGTTTTCTAAGCATCCGCATTTACAATAAGTCACCGATAAGGAAGTTAATAGTGGGGCAGATATGATGCATCATTTCACAAATTAAAAAAAAAATTGGCAATATTTTCAGTCACATTACGACACGGATAGTTTTTTGATATCGATATTCACGTGATAATATATATGTGGTTTTTGTTGAATACAATGTTGTTAGATTTATCGAGCGAGGCTATTGAAACGCAACGCAGCATTCCAAAAGCACCGTGTACGACGCGTCCGGACGGATGTCCGGGTGGAGAGGATTCCCACAACGCGTTTACACTGTACTGCGACAATAGTTATGTAACGCTTATGAATATGTGGCGTATATAAAACATCTAGCTAGATATTATTATGTATGTATGTATTATTACTGTACAGATCATAGAAAAGTACACCTTCGTTTTTAAAATGACAAATTAAATAATAACAATTGTTTATTTTTACTTTATACAAGGACACTTTGACCTGTTTCAATCTAGAAATCATCTAGGAGTCTTAGTACGTTTTTTTAAATATCTCTTTTACGCATTATTAATATTATATATAGTACCTAATTATAGTGCAAATACTGTTGTCATCCGGTTTGAAGGGTCAAGTAAAGTTGCAGCCTCTTTACGTCCCACTGCTGGGCACAGGCCTCCTCTCATTTCTGAGAGTGTTTTCATCATCATCATCATCATTACAGCCCTTCACAAGTCCACTGCTGAACATAGGCCTCCCCCAAAGAATGCCACAAAGCACGGTCCTGAGCCACCTGCATCCATCGACTTCCTGCATGTCTTACCAGGTCGTCACTCCATTTCGTGGGGGGACGCCCTACATTTCGCCTACCGGTACGAGGCTGCCACTCGAGAACCTTTCTTCCCCATCGGTTGTCGGTTCTTCGAGCTATATGGCCAGCCCACTGCCACTTCAGCTTACTAATCCGTTGGGCTATGTCGGTTACTCTGGTTCTACTGCGGACATCCTTATTCCTAAGTTTATCACGCCGAGAAACTCCGAGCATAGACCTCTCCATAGCTCGCTGAGCGACCTTGAGCTTCCTCATACGGCCAGCAGTGAAGGACCACGTCTCAGTTCCGTAAGTCATCACTGGCAACACGCACTAGTTGTACAATTTCGTTTTAAGGTTTTGAGGTATGTCTGACGAGAAGATGTGTCGTAGCTTCCCGAATGCTGCCCAGTCGAGTTGAATCCGTCGATTGACCTCTCGGTCGAAGTTGGACTTACCTAGTCGGACTATTTGTCCCAGGTAAACATACTCGTCAACAACTTCGAGCTTAATGCTCCCAACAACTACCGGCATAGGTGTGACATGGACATTAAACATGATCTTTGTTTTGTCCATGTTCATCTTTAGACCTATCCGTTGGGAGACACTATTGAGGACATTGAGCATAGTGCTTAGGTCCTCCAGCGATTCTGCCATAAGGACTATATCGTCGGCAAATCGAAGGTGAGTGATGTACTCGCCATTGATGTTAATACCGTATCCTTTCCAGTCCAGAAGCTTGAAAACGTCTTCCAATGCAGCGGTGAAGAGTTTCGGGGATATAACATCACCCTGTCTTACACCTCTCTGCAATTGGATAGGTTTCGTACTCTGGTTCTGTAATGGGATAGCCATCGTAGCTCTACTGTACAAACACTTCAGCACTTCGATATACCGACAGTCAACTTGGCACCGCTGAAGGGACTGCAGCACCGCCCAAATTTCGACGGAATCAAAGGCTTTCTCATAGTCCACATACGCCAGACATAGTGGCAAATTGTACTCTTCGGACTTCTGTACAATTTGCCGTAGGGTATGTATGTGGTCTATGGTGCTAAAGCCCTTTCGGAAACCGGCTTGTTCGGGAGGCTGGAAGTCGTCAAGTCTGCGCGCGAGACGATTCGTAATGACTCTCGAAAACAGCACGTAGACGCGGCTCAGAAGGGAAATCGGTCTGTAGTTCTTCAAGAGAGCGTTGTCACCTTTCTTGAAGAACAAGACCACCGCACTTCTGCTCCACGCCTCCGGTGTAATGCCACCATGGAGGACGGAATTAAAGAGCTTCTGAAGGACTTCAAGTACCGGTCTTCCACCCGCTTTCAGAAGCTCCGCTGTAATTCCATCCTCGCCTGGGGCCTTGCTGTTTTTAAGGTGCTGGAGAGCCATTCTAATCTCGCTCAGACTGACGTCCGGGATATCTTCGGAATAGTGTCGGATAACACTCGCTCTTGGATCGTTACTCACACTTGCGTGTGGCTCCAACGATGACGTGTACAGCTGCCCATAGAACCTCTCAATCTCACTCAAAATCTCAGGTGTCCCGGAAACGATGCTGCCACATTCGGTCTTCAGCTTTGACAGTTGGCTCTTTCTGGCAGACAGATCTCTGGCAAAGACTTTGGAGCCTTGGCTCCGCTCGATCGCTTCTTCAATACGAGCTGTATTGAAGTTGCGTAAGTCCCACCGCATGCATTTGGAGATCTGTCTGTTCAGTTGCCTGTATGCTATCAAATCTGGTGAAGAATGTAGCTTCATCTCCCGTCTAACAGCCATGAGATTAAGAGTGTGATCGGAGAGTTTTTGTGTTCTTCTGCGGCGGGTCTTGCAGAACTTAGCTCCAACCGCATGGACAGTTTCCACGAGCTTGTCATTCATATCGTCCACTTCATTGCAGTCTTCTAGGCACTGAAAACGGTTTTGTAACTCGAGCTGAAAGGTTCCGGGACTTTGGATTAGAGCACGAGGGGGACGGAGCGTTGACTTTATCAGACGAGACCTCTCCAACTTAACATTTAGGTTCAGTGTGCCTCTAACCATTCGGTGATCGCTGCCGGTTTTCACCCTCGCGATCACTGAGACATCACTGAACAGTTGTCGTCTGGTCATCATAATGAAGTAAATCTCATTTTTTGTCGAACCGTCGGGGCTCGACCAGGTCCACTTCCTGTGGGGCCGCTTCTTAAGAAAGAGTTCATCATAAAGAGTCCCTCTTTCTCCATGAAGTCGGCCAGCTGCTGGCCCCTTGGGTTCCGTTGCCCTATTCCAAATTTCCCTACTTTCAGCTCACTGTTCTCTCTTGTGCCTAGTTTTGCATTGAAGTCTCCCATTAACACCGTATATTGGGTTTTGGAGGAATGCATGGCTCTCTCCTGTGCCTAGTTTTGCATTGAAGTCTCCCATTAACACCGTATATTGGGTTTTGGAGGAATGCATGGCTCTAGAGATATCCTCATACATTTCCTCCACCTCCTCATCGGGGTGTGCCGAGGTTGGTGCGTAAACCTGTATGACCTTCAGCGAATACCGTTTGGTGATTCTGAGTATAAGGTACGCAACCCTCGTCGACACACTCCCGATCTTTACAACATTGTTAACGAGAGACTTGTGGACGATAAATCCGACACCTCCTTGGGACAGATGGTCACCCTCCCGGTGATAGAGCAAGTTGCCGGATTCCAGGATTACCGTGTCCTCCCCCTCTCTTTGGACTTCGGATAATCCTATAATATGCCAGCGCAACTTGTCTATCTCTTCTTCCAGCTCCACGATCTTCTTGTCAGTCCTCAGGGTGCGTGCGTTGTACGTTGCCAGGTCGAGTCGTCTTAGGTGGCAACCGAACCTCCACCGGAGATTCTTAGCACCCCCTGCCCCGCCGTTATCATGGTCGCCACCGTAGCCAGGAATAGCGGGGCCGCCGGGGACTGGGGGCCGTCTCTTTGTTACTCTCGTCATTGGGGGGTATTTGCCATAGTTGCCACGCTTGGCGAGCGGGTTGGCAACCGCAGTTTTTTATTGTAATTTTGGCTATTATCAGGAAGATGCTACTGCCCATCTTCCGCCTGTTTCCCTTTGTCGCCTTTTACGACACCCACGGGAAGATACGGGGTAGTGGATATTCTTGACCGCCACTACACGGCTACGGAGAGGGTTTTAGGGCAAGGAATTATCCACCGCACTGCCCTAATGCGTGTTGGCGAACTTCACATGTCTTCGACATATTTTTGATTCTTATTTCTCAGAAATACAGGTTTCCTCACGATGTTTCCTTCACCGCCGAGCACGTGGTAAATCAGCACTTAAACTTGCAATTAACAATTTCATTGGTGCCGGCGGGGTTCGAACCCGGGTTGCTCGAGTACTGTGAAGCTTACAGTGAGCGCTAACCATCTGAGCTACCACGGCTCAAAGGGCTGAAGGGTACAGAGAATTAATTACGGTTTGTAGAGTGTTTCGTCTTTGACTTCAGTGGTGATCACGTAGCTGGAGCTTTCTTTAAAGTTAGTAGCAGATGTTCATGGTCTGCAGTAGTAGTGCCGCAAAAAAATAATAATCAATCATTATCTGTATCATGTTGCATCTTAGTGTTCAGGGGTGATGACGCTGAAGACTAAGATGAACCTTGGTGCAGTTTGATTAATTTTTTGTTATGGAATGGGGTGACAAACGAGCACAAAGTCCAACTGATGGTAAGTGATTGCTGTGACCCATAGACATCTACATCTATCCTCGTTTGCGAATCAAAATGCAGATGCGTTGTCACCCGTGAGGACTAAGATGGAATGTCTCTTTTCCAGTAAATAGGGTCTCCGGTTCTCTACACTCACCATACGAAACACAGCAGCATTAAGCTGCTATTTTACGCTGGTATTCTGTGAGAGCGTGGTCCTTCCCCGGTCGAGCAGACCCATTCGTGCTACAACTATACCCGAAATATAGCTGCAGCATGGCTCTACTACGTTCATAATCGAGGATAGCTGTTGTGGCCACTTACCAACTTACCATCGGGTGAACTGGGGTTCTTTATCACCCTTATTTAGATAAGAAAATAGACATTTAATAAAAAGTAAAAGCCGACTTCAAAGAACTAAAAATAATAGAATAATTTCCGCATAATATCTACAGAAGTGTATATACGAGTAAGATAAAACTTCACTTTTTGACACCTCTGTAGACATTATGCAGAAATTATTCTATTATTATTAGTTCTTTCAAAACAGCTTTTAATTTTTATTAAATTTCTAATTTATTGAAAGGGGATTAATAAATATTAAAAGCTCGAATGTAGTTTAAAAAGTTTTTTTTATATGATGTAAACGAGCATGTGGCCCATCTGATGGTAAGTGACTACCTCCGCCCATGAACAATTGCAACACCAGGTGAATTGCAAATGCGTTGCCGGCCTTTTAAAAAATAGTAGGCTCTTTTTTTTTTTGATTGTGTCGTATCAGTCCGGAAAAATCGCTTCTAAAGAAAACTTCTTCTAAATCGCACAGTGGTGGACAGCCAATCATCGCGATGGTATCGCGAGTTTTGTCGCGATGTACGATGGTGACATTGAGCAGCTGGAATTAGTCCGAACAATTCCTCAGAGCACTCCCCGTGATAAAATACGCAAAGAGATGCATCTCTTCAAAGCGCCAGTAAATCAAGCCGATCGGAAAGGACTCGGTCGTCGACGATTCGAGCCACTCTGCGCTGGATGACACGAGTTGCTGATATAGTATCGTAGGTGTGGAAGTTCTTTATGGCATGACTGTGGCCTGAGATATACGATAAGATGGAAATGGGCGTCTACAAATACTCGATACGATACGCCTCATGTTGAAATTCATGATGATACAAGTGTGGACCCAGCTTTAGGACGTAAGTAAATGTATTTGATTACTCTTCCAGCATGTCGGTTTCTGTTTTGAAACGCTTATAGTTCCCAACAATACATTATTTTTAAAAGAATTTAAATTCTTGCCCATTTTACTGTATGCGGAATGCGGATCCCTTATGCGGAAACGTATACATCTAGGAAATTACTAAGCCCTGAGAAAGTGAGAGAGCTTTCTGGTAGGCCAATCCTACTATTAATTCGGTGACCTATAGCCAAAGCAGCGACCACTATAAATCATACTGGTTGCAGTGATACTGTTCATGTCCTGAACCTGAATAGCTAGCACACAATAAAATGAATTTAAATTACGATAAAACAAGCATTCGTTAACGTTACTTTTTGAGCAATCACGAAGGATGACATAACTAAACTGCGACTAAGCACTTGCCCTCGGCACTGCGGACCGCGGGATTGAATTCCGCACGGAACAAGTTTTAGTACGGCCAACAAATAATTGTTCTGCGTCTGGATGTTTATGCACGTATCCATAAGCAATTTATGTATGTAAAACGTGTACACGATACAGGACAAAATCCTATTGTGAAAAATTGGCTAACAATGCGCTAAGAGATACGCCTATTATGAAAATTGTAGGAATAAATACGAGTATCGGAGGAAAATTCGTAGCATCCAGACATAAAGGACGTTATACCGATACGCTGATACGATACGATATGATTAAATATGAACGCGTTTGAGACACGATATGCCTAGTGATATGATATGGTCGATGTGAGCATTTATGCTTAAAATACAAGTATACTCGTATCGTATGTTATGCATGATCAAGATACGTCAACCTGATCAAATGTGTATCAGGCCTAACAACTTACACCTAAATAAAAAATGAACGAAATCAAAATAAAATAAATCACAATACATTTTACCGGTAGTTTGATACAGTTCCAACCTCTTAAACCTCTCAGAACTGTAACACCTGCTGTGCATGATTTATAGATATTACACTTTACCTTCCGGCTTCCGGGATCGAAGTCGTATGTCGCCGAAATATGATATAAATAAAAGTACTTCTATTTCTATTACCGAGCAAGCTCATGGTAACAACTAGAATTTCCTATAAAAAGTTACGAATAAATCCTATAATATATATTATATAATATAGTACCACTGTTGAGGCAAATTCTATTTAATAAAAAAAGAAATCATTCAAATCATCAACTGCATCTCTTTGCATATTATACCGTATCTACCATGGGGAGTGTTCAGAGGTAGTGTTCGGACTAATTCCAGCCGCTCAATTTCACCATTGCACATCGCGACACAACTCGCGATACCATCCATACCATCTGGATAATTTACGGTGCACCACTGTGCAATTTACAAGATGTTTTCTTCCTCGCACAACTTTCTTGTAGAATCGACTACCACCAACGATTTTTCCGACAGATACGATTTAGGAACCTCAAAAAAAGAGCCTACTGTTTTTTAAAAGGCCGGCAACGCATCTGCAATTCACCTGGTGTTGCAGTTGTTCATGGGCGGCGGTAGACACTAAACATCAGGTGAGCTGCATGCTCCTTTGCCCCTTCTTATGTAAAAAATATCACATACATAAATAAACTCACGAGTCGTATATAGAACCTCATCAAAAAAAGGCGGCTGGCAGCATGAAGCTGCAATAAGGGTGTTTATTATTACGAGAAATCACGACTTTAATTCACGTACAGAACACACGGAAAACTTTTCTAATAAGAATATGAAGGAAAGAAATAGCGTCTTCAAAATAGCTAACGGCTAAGCTGGGCTAGCTTATCTCTAAAGACCAAACTTTGCCATCGAAACTTAAACTGAGAGTCTTTCCTTTCTTTTCACAGTATAGAATACTGTGAAAAGAAAGGCGCGTCATGAATGAACGGAGCTTTAAAGCAGCTCTTTGAAATAAAAACACTGCTATCATACTACTTAAAATGTTTCTTGTTTATTTATTTTCTATTGTCACAAATTACAAAGTTAAGAGTAACATTGGAATACATTTCATAGTTGCAGCTCACGGTACGGTAGTACGTAATGGAAATTTAATAATTACAAACAAGGATTGTAGTCGCGATAACTCCCCCTGAGCTATATGTAATAAGCGTTCGTAAATTTTATAGTATGAAATTGCTAATTGCTATTTTGAACGCTGATTTACCTTGTACTGGGCGGTGAAGGAGACGTCAATGGAAGACTTACATGTCAGAGAAATAAATTATTTCGGGAACATGTGAAATCAGCCCACGCGCACTGGTGAAGCGCGACGGACTTAATGCTCCTTTATCCTCTAAAAATGACAGGACGCCTGTGCCCAGCGGTGGACCACTAGAGCTTACGGGCTGTTATTGAACTTCACTTTTACTTAGTAACGTAAGACAACACAGTTACTTAGTAGTAACACAAACGTAAGACGATAAATAGAGGTGCCCCAGAACCTTGCATAGATACAGTTTTTGGGGTGACATATGGCCAACGTAACAAATTAATTGATTAATATTATAATAGGTAAGTATCAAAGTACGCGAAAAACCCGTATCGATCCCTGCCAGCTTCAAATAAATTACTCATTACAATTTCCAGTGTGGATTTACTACTTGTTTAGCAGTGAAGGAAAACATTGTGACGAAACCCGTATGCGGGGGTGTCTTTCCTACCTCAAAATCCTTTCAGAAATGCGAGAAGGCCTGTGCTCAGTAGTGGGACGTGTTATTGTCATCAGTTTGTGGTATATAGTCTACGGCTGCACATAGGTCTTTCCCAAGGCGCGTCACTTAGCCCGGTCTTCGGTCTACTTTACTTTAAAAAATACTTTAAAATTATAATACAATTTTTATATAAAAAAAATATAAATTTAAAATATACTATTTATCGCATATTATAATAAAAAGAAGATTTTTTTTTATTAATATGATGATGGTAAGAAAATCGAAGTAATGACAATATATTAGGAAACGTAAATAAGAAAATAAATTTTTCAGACCAAATAATACCTCGGTAACCTCAAAGATGCAGCTTTTCGGCGGGTTTAGAATTAGTAAAATCGACTTTGATGAAATTAATTTATTTAATTTTTTTACGTGAACAGATTTAAAATAAAGTTACTTCTAGATTTTCTTTAACTTCTTTTAAAAAATAGAGAAAAATATTCAAGTCATCAGGCGAAGAGGGTTATAAATTATAATATTAGATATACTTTACCTCACAAATCATATTTTTATGATCTGTATTTTACATATTACAAACCATTGTCTGACTACAAACCCAACGTGACAAAAATTCGATCATATAATTATAATTTAATTATACAATGTTATAATAAGCTAATGTATGATATTTTTTCTCGGTTGAGCGATTTCTATAGCAATTGTAGAACTTAAATAAACAGACTATATTTTAGAATTATCAATATTTTTTTATTTACTGAATAAACCACACAAACACCCTGAGGACGGTGTACGCTTCCAAAACTCTTTCAGAAACGTTACTTTACGTTATATTGAGAAAAATAACTGTATCTATTATTTAAAAAAATTGATAGTAAAGGGAATTGGTATGAACACACTTATGTAAGTTTACTTAGTACAAAAAAAGAAAAAGTTGAAGATAAAACAAATGTTTCAAAATGGTAATACATCGCACTTCATAAAAAGAGACAACAACGATTTTTCAGTGTACAAATTTAAATAAGTTTCTTCAAAACAAAATCTCCACAAAAGGATTCAAACGAGACCGTAATAAATTTTGGGGCTTCCACCTGTGCATAAAATAGCAGTCTTGCGTTTGTAGCACGTCACATAAAAGGAAAACAAACATTAATTTCTAACAACGCGTGTTACATAAAAATTGAGAATAAATTGTGCCGCTTTTCGAATCTGCCGGCTTTATTTATCTATAAAGGTAGCCACACACGCTAGTTTTACATGTGCAAGCAAAACCGACAGGATCGACCGAGTTTCATAGGCACACACACGTTTTTTTTTATAAGATAAGGGTAACAAACGAGCACACAGTCCACCTGATGGTAAGTGGTTGCTGCGGCCCATAGACATCTACATCTATCCTCTATTACAAATCAAAATGTAGATGCGTTGTCACCCGTGAGGACTAAGATGGAATGCCTCATTTCCAGTAAAAAGGGCCTACGTACTACGTAACGACAAACCTGCACAAGCTCTCAGTCACCATCGTGGCACCGGCAGTGGTGGTTGACGTCGACGCAATAGCGCTAATAGGATTATTATTTGTATTTTTGAAGAAAAAAAAAGCTAAACAACGAAACCGTACAGAGTGGTGTAAAAAGTGGTTACAGAAGAGGAGAAAATACAGCCATGTCAACTTACTAAAGTAATTAACATATTATCCGAAAAGTTACCGTGATAATTTACGAATGGACGAAAAAAATTTATCTTACGCTGTTATCAAAGGTGACTCAAATTAATTAAAAAGCAGGACACCATTATGAGAAACGCTATATCACTACATGAGAGGTTAACTGTGATATTGAGATACCTTGCTACAGGACGGCCATATGAATGCTTGATATTGCCGCAAGTTCTAAGCAAAATTAAAGTTTTCCAAAAGGATTATCTAAAGGTCAGTGTAAATGAAAATATGATTTGCTAAGTAGATAAGTTTTTATTAAGGTAAAACATACAAGAACATATTAGCATACTACACTACTAATTATATTCAAAATTAGAGTAATAACTTGACGCTGTAACAGAATCTTCTTGAATTGTAAATTGTACATTGGTAGAATTATTCATTGAGGATGATGTAGAAGGGTACTGGCTCTGAGATGAGTCAGCCTTTTCTGGAATTGATAATTGTACCTCAACAGGAGGTTTATTCATTGCGCGTGATGTAGAAGGAAGCTGTATGAGCAAAGGGTTCTGATGAGAGTTCGCATTAACTTGAGTATATTGAAATTGTTGTATAGTGACGGACTTGGGCTTTGTGAACGATGTGGGCTAGTACTTGAGATGGATGTCGAACTAGGAGAATGTATGTATTGGTTTCTATGATAGCGTGGAATATTCCTGATCTGGTAACTTTATGTGCTTAGATTTCCCATTTCTCCTTCAAACAAAGTGTCATTTATAAGTTTTTCATCTATAAGCCGCTGGCGTTTTTCCATTGCCCTTAATTTCAAAGCTATGGATTTACCTAGTAAATCGCCACATTTGTATAAAAAACGACTATTTGTTACCACAATTTCATCGGCGTTATCTATATTGAACCGTGAAGTACGAGAAGTGTCCTGATCTCCGGGAAATTCTCAAACATGACAGTACCACAACGAAGGTTTATAAATTTCATCAGCAGACGTTTCCGATTTAGTGAATTCTTCAATCTTTCTTTTTTCTCTTCGTACATTACTTCGTAGCGCATCAATTTTTTGACAATATCCTCTTTTGTCGCATTTGCCTCTAGCTCTCTTAATTTAGTTATAAGTTTTTCATATGCTGACGATCTTTTATTTCGGTCATGATACTCTTTATCCTTCAATCGCCATATTGTCGCGATTTATCCCCTTACCGCATGAATTATTAAAGAGATGAAATGAAAATTATTTTAATACGAAATAGTGTTTAATTAGGCTTACATAGTGAGATCAAATTGAAATAAAAAATAATAAACTTAATAAATAGAAGTTATTACCCGAAGCCACATATGGCTTCGTATGTAGTCTAATCATCTAATGTGAATCCAAATATGGTTTCGTATGTGTTTAAGAAAAATATGAATTATATTTGGTGGACTCCTTAAGACAATTGCGTTTGTACTTATAACATAAATAAACATTACAATTTTCACATTTAATGAAAGGACGATATTTTGTACAATACTGGCATATCTGTCGGGTATTTTTCTCTCAAATGGGAAAATGAAAATTCTATCACAACATACTGATTTCAAATGAAGCTTTTGATGTTTAGCAGGAGTCTTTCGAAGCTTTTAGTAGGTACTGGAGAATCAGGCAAGACGATGGGAGTGCCACCCCGGCTTGATGTAGGTGTTTCAAGAATATTAGATGGACAACTACGTTTTCTTTTGTGTTGGAGCTTTGTTTACTTTACGCTAGTGTTTGGAAACTGCAAGTTTGAAATTAAATAAAGGCACTGGCAATAAAATTTTCTATTTTTTTATCTCGTAATTCCTGTTGATTTGTTTATGTTATCTTGAATAGACTTTAGATTAGATTGCTCAGTAATAACATCCATAATTTCTGATGTGAATAAAAATTAAAGAACTCTGCTGGTGTGTCTAAGCTGCAGTATGTCCGGTAATTCTGAGTTACCTTTGAATTCAAAGTTAGCTTTGTCATAAGCGGGCATTTTCCTCTTTATCTAAATAACTCGCTCATTTTACTTTACCTACTTACTTTTTACTTTTACTACTTACTTTTACCTTTTACTTTTTACTTTTACTTGAGCCTTTTCTCCCTTAGCTTTAGATATAGATACAGTCTGTAACAGTAATCAGATTCCGAGTTAGTAAAAAGACATATTGTTATCAATATGTCGTCTTTAATGAGGTTAGCGACTAGAATTAGATTCTAAACCATCGCCACTGGTAGAAGAAATAACATCGTCGCTCAAGTTGTCATCACCAGGAATTTTATTAAAATGCTTGAATTTTCCATAAAAGTGAAAAGGGTCCATTTTGAAATAAGTAAACAATAATCTCGTACGCACACGAAGCCAAATATAGCAGTATTTTTTACAGTAACACACAGGAAGCCAAATATGGCAGATTGGAAAAAAGACAAATATGAATGCGAAAAAGTTTTATATTTTAGAGAGTATAAAGCATATAGTCATATTTTTCAATATGTATAACTTAACCTTGAGTATTTTATTTAGAATCCCGAAAGTTGCACTTGTTTTTCTGACACCGGTCGACCACACGCGTTACGAATAACCTCAAATATAGTTGACAAAATGTCAGTTACTATGGACTAATAAATTACATTCGAAATTACGACAAATATGCTAGTTCTAATTTAAGGTATAATTAAAAATCAACTTTTTCATTAGGCTAGAAAAAAATCATAAACTTTTGTGTCCATATACGAGGGCGGCACTGAAAATTTCGGGAATCAAGGAAGTGACACAACATTACTATTTAAAAATGTATTTATTGCTTTTCGAAGTATTCTCCGCGAAATTTGACACATTTTTCCATACAATGGAACCAATCATTGAAGCAACCAGGAATGGTTGTTTCAATTATTGGTCTCCAAAATGGCCGTTTTGTAGGCGTCCGCAGCTTCTTCAGGTGATGAAAATCTCTGTCCACGCAATTTATTCTTTATTTTAGGGAAAGTATAGAAATCATTAGGGCTTAGGTCGGGGCTGTACGGCGGATGTTCTAATAATTCTATGTTTTCTTGCTCTAAAAACTCTTTTGTTCTGTGTGCGGTGTGAGAACTCGCATTGTCGTGATGGAGGATGATGCGGCGGTTGCAGTTCTCTTTACGGAGTTCAGAAACGACCTGTGGCAAACAAATGCTAGCATACCATTCTGCATTAACCGTTCTTTGTCCCTCAAGAGGAATAGTCGTAACATGACGGGTTTTGGAGACAAACATGGCCACCATTTTTTTTGCAACACTTTTTGCAACACAACAATTTTTGTTGGCTTTAACTCATTTTTCACACCCAAACTCGTGACTGGTTTTTTGTTTCCGGTTCGTACGTGTATATCCAGGATTCGTCACCTGATACGATGTTGTATACAGCATGTGAGGATCCTGCGTGGAATCTTTCGAGAGTTCTGACGCACCAAGTAACGCGAGCCGCTTTTTGCTCTTCACAGAGCGAATGCGGTATCCATCGGGAAAACAACTTTTTTACACCTAATTGTTCATGCAAGATTATTTGTATTTGACTCATGCCAATGTCTAAAGTTACCTGAATTTCGCGGTATGTCACATGTCGACCTTCCTCAATCAGCTTTTTTTTTTTTTATAGGATAAGGGTGACAAACGAGCACACAGTCCACCTGATGGTAAGTGGTTGCTGCGGCCCATAGACATCTACATCTATCCTCTATTACAATTCAAAATGCAGATGCGTTGTCACCCGTGAGGACTAAGATGGAATGCCTCATTTCCAGTAAAAAGGGCCTCCGGCCACCTGCACTCACCAAGCGAAACGCAGAGGTAAACCTCTACTTCACGCTGGTATTCTGTGAGGTCGTGGTACCACCCCGGTTCGAGCCGGCCCATCCGTGCGACAGCAACAACGTTTTCTTGGGTGACTGTAATTTTTGGACGACCTTGACGGGGATCATCACTGAGCTTGACACGTCCACGTTGAAATTCAGCAAACCAGCGATAAATTGTGGTTTTGGATGGGACTTCACCAAATGCAGAAATCATCCGGTCAACACACTGTTTTTGTGTTAAACCACTTCGAAAGTCATAATAAATCATCGCTCTTGAATTTTCTCGAGTCAATTCCATTTTCTCAACGACTAAACAAGTTTGACAAAACCTTGTGACAAGACCGAGAATCTTTTTTTAAATAAATAAATGGTATTCGAGTTTTAAAACCAAGGAGTTTTCAATTAAAGAGATTTTAATATGACAGGAACAGTGGAAATATTCCATTACCGATATTTTTAGTGCAGCCCTCGTATGGATTGGTATGCGGTAAGGGGTTAAATATTCCAATTAATTCTTCTAAATTGTATTTCGTTTGCGAGACGACATCATTGCGCAATGACGTACGACGCGCCGACGACGGCCTATCCCCTCGGCACTTGCTGAAACTATGGCACATATACTGGTGTGTTATACGCATTAAAAATATAAAACTAGTAACAATCATTATCAGTCAGGTTTTACCATCGTGTAGAATATTCAAATCCTATTTAAGTCCGCCTGTGTTTATCTTTTAGTATATATAATGTTAAAACGTTCCTGACATTTTCTAGCATGTAATGATATGGACGTTTTTTTTTGATAATTGGCTTAAAACAGTTAACACTATTATTTTATTTATATTATGTTATACTATTATGTAAGCAGCACACGCCTGAGTAGTTGATTGGTTGATATTTATATAACCATATTCCATAACAAAATAAATTCTCAAGTTCAGGTGCCTTCTGTAATTTCAAACTTAAACTTTTTTAGTTTTATCAATTACCCCATATCGTCTCGTGGGCGTCATAAGAGGTAGCATTTTGCCGATAACAACTCAAAATAATAAAAAACTGCGGTAGCCAACCCGCCTGCCATGCCTTGAGCTACTAAGGCAAAATTAATAAAATAATATATGCGGGAGGCCTATGGTCAGCAAGTGGATTTTTACATGCTGTAATGGATGGATGAAAAAACTATTTACAAAACATTTAATTAGGTTTTGCCCCCCACCCTCTTAGATTTAGTATACCTAACATAATAATTAAATTAAATATTAATGTTGTGTAAGTTAACATTAAAATTAAATATTAATAATTTCTTAGTTTAAAATCTCAGTAAGGAAAAATTCTAGAGCTTTGAATGCTGAAGATAGCAGGGAGCAAAGCAAATATCACGGCGACGATCTTATTCCGGCACAATGCCAAATACCGAGCCCAACTGTTACTGAAGGCTTGGCTCTGTTAACTTCAGCATTTGCCGGATAATTCTGCCTTAAAATTGTTCTACTTTAGATAGCCTGGATCATTAAAGAACTATAAGTTTTTGATGTAATTAAATCTATTTTTATAGATAGTAAACAAGTGGATCTTGGGAACTTAAGTTTGTTAACCTTTACAGTAAAACGTTCATACATCGCACTTCGTATTCATACAGTTAACAAGATCGATGTTTAAAACAGTAATAAAAAAATCAACTGTGTAAAAGAGATTAGTGAAAACAGAAAAGTTTTATATCTTATGTCACAAGTAAGACGAATCTAACACACTCCAATATACTTCAATATATACACTAGAAAACATTACCCTTGTGGGGCAGTCGGGTAAAAACATGAATGAAAATGAAGTCATTACAGATTTTCTTATGAAATAAGCTTATTTTTCTCAAAATTTTCGTCATTCTATAAATCTATTTATTTGTAATTAAATAAATTTACAAAGTACTCCAAAAAATGTCTTTAAGTATTAATAAATATTTTTGCCATTATTAGTGGCAGCGTAAGAAAATCTACCAAAAATTGGTTTTATAAAAAGGTACGGATCCGTTAAATCTTTGAAACATTTCACGACACCAATCAACACGACGGAGTTTTTGAGCTTCTGTCAAATTATGAGGTTTCCACCGGGCACAAAGCTTCCTGATCGCTAAATGTTCATGGAGGATTTTGTGCACTTGACTCATACCGATGTCTAAGCTTGTCAGAATGTGTTGATAAGTCACTCTTTTGTCAGTCTCTATCATACGCCGCACAAGACTAATGTTATCTTCAGTCGTCGCCGTAGAAGGCCGTCCCTCACGCAGATCATCGGTGAGATTAGTGCGACCACGTTTCAGCTCATTAAACCAGTTGTAAACAGTGGCACGAGATGGGGCTTCATCGTGAAAGGCCCGGGCACAAAGCTTCCATCGTCCATAAAACGTTTTCCTCGAAGTTTTTCTTTTATTTTCGGAAATAAATAAAAATCGCAAGATGCGAGGTTGGGGCTATAGGGTGGTTGACCCAGTAATTCCACGTCTGACGTCACCAAGTAGTCGATTGTTTTGGCGGTATGCGACGAGGCGTTGTCGTGGTGAGGGAGGATCCTACTGCGAGGTCGTTTCTCCAGAACATTTTCCAAGACAAGTGGCAAACAATTTTTAGTGTACCACTCTGCATTAACTGTTTTTCGATCCTCTAAAACAATATGTTGCGAAATGACCTGTCCTTCTGAAGAACGAGGCCACCATCTTTTTTCCACGCTTCGACCTCTCTTCACTTTAGTTGGCAACTCCTAGGAAGGAAACACCCAGAGAGCACACTGTATCTTCGTTTCAGGATCATAACAATAAATCCAGCTTTCTTCACCTGTAAGTATGTCGAACAATGCATTTGTGTCACCTCCGATAAATCTTTAAATCATTTCATGACACCAATCAAGAGGATGGAGTTTTTGGGCCTCTGTCAAATTATGAGGTATCCACCGGGCACAAAGCTTTCTGACCGCTAAATGTTCATGGAGGAATGTGTGCACTTGACTCATACTGATGCCTAAGCTTGTTCGAATCTGCTGATAAATCTCTCTTTTGTCAGTCTCTATTATACGCCGCACAATACTAATGTTATCTTCAGTCGTCGCCGTAGAAGGCCGTCCCTCACGCAGATCATCGGTGAGATTAGTGCGACCATGTTTCAGCTCATTAAACCAGTTGTAAACAGTGGCACGAGATAGGGCTTCATCGTGAAAGGCTAATCGAAGTCTATCATAACTTTCTTGTTGAGTTTTTCGATGTCATTAAATGACATCGAAAGTCAAAAAATCATTGTACAAAAATTTTCTCGCGTTAAATTCATGCTGACGTGACACAGACAATTTTTAATTTGCCGCCAAATCGTAAACAAATGACAAATTAATGAAATACATACACAATAATATATACAAAGCGTTCCATTTTCAAAATTTGAACTTATTTTTTTTATTATATCGTTCACAAGTGGCCGGTTCTAAAAACTTTCAGTGTCGCCCTCGTACTCAAAAAGGCCCTCGAAAGATCCGCTCTTCTAAAAGGCTAACTTCAACTTCCCAAAAAGACTGATAAAAATTAAGCCGGACATGTTTTTTTTTAATTTGCAGCGGCGGCAGTTGTTACATTAATATTATTTCCAGGACAGCAAGAAACTTCTTCAGTCATACGAAAAAAAATATTGAGAAAGAATAAATTTTTTTCTTCTACCAAACGATTAAATGTTAAGCTAATTTTACGGATAAACGCGATAAAATCCGTAAAATTAGTTTCATTTAATGTGTAGCGTTCGCGTAAATACAAGAAATCATTATGTACCAAAGATGTTAAGTGCGGCTATTACTAAAATAATAATTTATAACCTTGTCCTTGTAATAAAAAATTTAAATATGCACACAAATTATTATTTATCACTTTTCATGGATTAAAGTTGAATTTTCGATTCATAGCTGGTATTTTTGGTTTAATCTCATGTGGTGGCTTGCCATATTAAGCAACTCTAAAGGACATTAAACGACATTTAATTAGCAAACGAGGATAGATGTAGATGTCTATGGGCCGCAGCAACCACTTACCATCAGGTGGACTGTGTGCTTGTTGGTCACCCTTATCCTATAAAAAAAACAACAAAAAAATTTTTTGTTTTTTATATAAATAATATATACTATTTATTATACATTTGAGAAGTTAGTACCTACTTTCACAACCCAGAGTTATCGGACTAACGCAAAATTTGGATCATCTTGGACTCTGTATAATTTACAAATAACGGAAACAAAAAAACTGTGTCCATCATATGTGTCATAAGTAATGATTACTGCTGCCTCAAACTTTATACCTTACACGTAAGGAAATAATTCAAATAAATTATGTTTAATCTCATCCTCTGGTGATAACTGTTGAGAAAATTGTAATATCGAAACAAATTAAAAATAGCCGCAAAATTTTTAAAGGTTCTCCTCATATCCGTTTCGAGATACAATAGAAAACGAAGCAAGTATAAAATAAGGATAACTGATTTATTATATATTAGTCAAAATTTTAACTTATCGATAATGTTATGATAGTATTTAGAAATCGTCGTACAAACTAGACTTTTTTGTGAACAAATATAAGGAATCTGATAGTAGTTCAAACTTTCATGGAAGCTGATTAACTTTTACCTTGAGAGCTTGAGACTAAGTCTTCAGGGACACAGTTAAGTGTGCCTTCCTTTAGGTAAAAGATTTAATGCGACGCTAAAGTAATACCGGAAGCACACCGCAGCTTTGTATTTACAACTACATTTGCGTCAATTATTTTGAAAAGTCAGCTAAGTATGTAAACAGACATTTTGCAAAGTTTGCTAAATTTTGAGCGGTTAAAAGAATCTAGTAATGTTAATGTAATTTGATCTTGTTTACTAATACAACTTAAAAGATGTAAAAGAAACTAATATGCAATATTATAGTAGTATTTACAGTTGAAGATACGAGCTGATGGGCAATATGGGCTATTGCGTCCATTTTACTAGCTTCTTTTATAGAATAAAGGTGACAAACGAGCACACAATCTCCATGATGTTAAGTGGAAGCTATGACCCATAGACATCCATCTACAACAATCTTCGATTAAGAATCAAAATGCAAATGCGTTTTTACTCCTGAGGACTAAGTTGGAATGCCTCATTACCAGTAAAAAAAAGCGGCCAAGTGCGAGTCTGACTCGCCCATGAAAGGTTCCGTAACAGCAAGTAACATAATTTACGATTTATGACGTATTAAAAAAAACTACTCACAAGATCTCGTCCAAACCAATTTTCGGTGGAAGTTTATATGGTAATGTACATGATATATTTTTTTTAGTTTCATCATTCTCTTATTTTATAAGTTACAGGGGGGGGGGACATTTTACCACTTTGGAAGTATGTCTCGCGCAAACTATTCAGTTTAAAAAAATTATATAAGAAACCTCAATATCATTTTTACCTTTAAGACCTATCCATAGATACCCCACATGTATGAGTTTGATGGAAAAAAAGTTTTTGAGTTTCAGTTCTATGTATGGGGAACCCCCAAAATTTATTACTTTTTTTCTATTTTTGTGTGAAAATCTTGCGGTTCACAGAATACATCTACTTACCAAGTTTCACCAGCATAGTTCTTATAGTTTCGGAAAAAGTGGCTGTGACATACGGACGGACAGACAGAGAGATATGACGAATCCATAAGGGTTCCATTTTTTGCCATTTGGCTACGGAACCCTGAAAAGGGTTTTCAGTTCGCTTTACTAATCATACGATACAAAGGAGTATTAATTTGCTATTTCACACTGGTAACTTTGTAACTGCAAAATAAACGTTTATAACAAATGATTCATTGATGCCATAGTGATCGCACTACTGGTTGTCGCTGTTTCCTGTCCCCGCATGGGTGTCCTAAGAGGCGACAGAGGGAAACAAATCAGGAGATGGGGAGAGGCGTCTTCTTAATAACGACAACGAACGACGACCGCTTTCCAAGCGTTGCAACTATGTCAAATATCCCCTCTATAAGGCATGTGTCATGTATATACGGGGGAGGCCTATGTTCAGTAGTGCACTTTTATAGGCTGTAACGGTATTACATATAATATAGGTACCGCTACCAATATGAGACTTGGTGCAATTTCCCTACGAATCCCTACCGCGATAAGATGGAGTGATTGATTCTCTTGTGCCGCCAATACCAATAGTGGATCTTAAAAGTCCTCAGATTTTTTTAAATGTAACTTTCTTCACTACGACTTGACTTGGACTAAATAAATGAGCAATTAACAATTTCATTGTTTTTTTTATAGGATAGGGTGGCAAACGATCACACAGTCCACCTGATGGTAAGTGGTTGCTGTGACCCAGAGACATCTACATCTATCCTCAATAAAGAATCAATTTGCAGATGTGTTGTCACCCGTGAAGACTAAGATGGAATGCCTCTTTTCCAGTAAAAAGGTTTTCCGGTGCTCTACACTCCCCATACGAAACAGTGTTAAGCTGCTATTTTACGCTGGTATTCTATGGAGCGTGGTCCTTCCCCGGTCGAGCCAACCCATTCATGCTATAACTATACTACTAATATAGCTGCCGCATGGATATACCACGTATGCTAGGTACTAGTGAGTATCAAAGTCAGTTATCTCTCGTATTATATATGGAAGCAATTTTAAGGCGAGCATTTTTTAATCTCTGAGCATTACGTCATTATTATAAATGATGATGGTTTCCCCTTGGCCCTCATTACACAAACCTAAAAATAATATAGGTAAACTAACAAAGCTATTTTTAAATAATTTTAAATTTTCTTTTTTTTTATATTTAGAACGTGAACCATAAAATATTAATGAATGGGCAACGTCTAAACAAGGCAAATTTTCAGTTCATCACTATATCCTGAGTTTTCTAAAATGAAGATTAAACTAAGTACAAAATCCGACTATTAAAAACAATTATCCAGGTCTGTAACATTTTAAAGAAGCGAGCGTCTCTAGTCAGTCGGCAGTGACAGAGATCACGCTTAAGAAATAGACCGTATGAATTGATGAACGAGAGCCCAAGCACCGAAGGTATATAATTCAATTTAACTGCAGCGTAATAAAAAAGAGCAAGTGTACTTAAAGTTGGGTGAAAGAATTTTTCTTTTATGTTTTAGAACAATTATTTGTATAAAATGTACTTTAAGTACTTTAACGGCATCAGGACTATACTCAAAAGTAATGTATTTCCAAAGTTTTACAAATTACATTTAAATTGCACAAATTGTGATTCGTATGCGGATGTATAAATAAAAAATGTAATGAAGGAAACATTATTGCTGAATGTTCCATTATCATTGTAATTCTAAGGTTATTTTTGAGTAGATTATTAGCTACGATTGTATTATGTTTTTATTTACAGAAAAATAATATAATTTTAATTGTGCTATGAACGGCGTGGTTACCCCATAATCTACTATCCTACCTATACTAAAATATAATGTGCAATGGCTGAGTGTAGCTGCGAAACTTTAAAATAAAGGTTCGATTCCCACATGGAATATATAAAAGTACGACCTACTTTTAAATGTTCCGATTTTGGACATTTTGGTTTGGACACAGAAAAACATTTGAAACGTTAATAAAATAGTCTATACCCACCACCAAGATGTCGTTCAAGTTTGTAGTTGTAACTTACATAATATATTAAATTTGGATAAAACGATTTTCTTCCTAGATTTATCTCTAATCACTGTTATCACATAAACGTAGGTTTATCCTTCGCAATAACCTGGAAATGAAATGTGATGAAAAAATAAAATGGAGAAACACACAGTAGTGAAATTGCTATTTTATTTTAACTTAAAATAATACTAATTTAACTAGTTAGTAACTCATTAAAAGTTGAAGCAGCCGCTTTATAAGTAGTCGCCAACTTAAAGTTTTAAAGAAGACTTTCATATTCATTAGGACCAAGAAAATTTGCATAACAGAGGAGTACTCAAACTCCTTGCGGTCCGTTGACCTAAATATATGGCCTAAACTTTAAAGCTACTTGTGTTGTTCTTCAAAATAAACGCTTAGCAATCAGTATCGATCTAAGACCTTCGGTCATAGTTTTATCTGTGATCTTTTTGTAGATTTATATCTTTTATCGTCTTGTAGGACAGGAAGTGGTTAGAAAAAATAAATGCATTATTTAAGAATTAGCAAAAATATTGAATTAAGAAAATATTATTATTACATCTTGTGTGTGGCCGTAGCCTGGTGTGGCCACAGAATAACTTAATATATTTTTATATTTTTTTCAATAAAGAAGATTCCATAAGAAATTTTATAGCAGTCACAAAAAATTGATCAAGATAATTTCATTCTAAAATAAAGATCTATGAAACCAGTACAACGAAACCGATCAACAACAAATACCATCATTTTTTATTCCCAACCACAAGTCTAAGGAACTTGATCCAGTTTGCCTTCAAGCTTTTTGTGATGTTTTAAATATAAAACAAGGGAGAATAAAAGGCGTCACTAAAAGATTTGCAGACAATGGGACTAGTGCATCAGAGAGAAGAGGCGGTGACAGAAAAGTGTTTCCATTTAGATCAAAATTGGAAGGGGTCCAGAAATTTATTATGAAATTTAAACCTTTGGATTCTCATTACTGTAGGGGCAAGATAAAACAGAGAATTTATTTAGACCCAAGTCTTAATATTACTAAGATGTACAAAATGTATGACGATTAACATTACATTACAACCGGATTCTTGGTAACCAAATCTTATTTCAGAAAGGTATTCAATACATCTTTTAACATAGGATTTCGAACACATCGACAAGATATTTGCTCCAATTACCTTCAACTTTTAGAAAAAAATAAAAGATGTCCAAACGGATTTGAAAAGGAAAACATACGTGCACAATACATAATCCATAAAATGAGAGCGGAATGCTTTTTTCAGCTTTTGAAAGATGAAGATCCGGATCAAAAAATCTACCTATGCCAGGATACCAGACCAATCAACATACTATTCGAAGCAGCTATACATTTATAATTTTACAATTATTGTAGACAAATTTAACTCATGAAAATGTCTTCTCTTGTGATTGGACTGAGGACAAGGCACCAAAAAGCTCCAACGACATGGCATCTTGCGTCTATCACTTCTTAAAAAGTTTAAATATGGAGGGGAAACAAATTGTCAGGCTTGGGGCCGATGGCTGTGATGGCCAGAACAAAAACTCCATTTTGATTGGGATGGTTCCAAAATGGCTATACGAGACGCAAAATGATATATCCAAAGTTGAGATAATTTTCCCAGTAACAGGTATTTCCCAGTAACATAGCTTTATTCCTCCTGACAGTGTTTGCAATTACCGAAAAAAAAATTCGGCGTCTAGAAAACATTTTAAATGCAAATGATTATATTAATTTGATGTCATCTAATACTACCATCTATTTTTTTAGTTGTTGATCAAGTGCCTGTATTTGATGGGAAAGAAGCATGCAAGAATGTACTTAAAAACACTCACAGCCTGCACTTCCAAATAAGTAAATGCAAGCGCATAATTATTGAAAAGGTGACGCAAAAAATTCTGGTACGTGGTGAAGTGTCATACAGAAATGACTTAAGTCAGCTTTTACCCATTACAAAAAGAGGTAAAAAAATATCACAAATGTTACCTAACAATAAATCACAGTGTCACCATAAAACAAGAGAAGCTTGACGATGTTAATAAACTATTAAAAAATACTTCGGTGAGCAGTGGCCAGAAATTCCGGAGTTAAACTATTTTAAAAAGGTTCCAGCTCTACCCGGGCATGATGCTGAAACTGCGGACTGTGAAGAGGATGACTGTATTCCTGAGGAGATATTTTATTTTGTTTAATATATTGTTCTTGATTTAATTTCAATATTTTCATGATCAGTATAAAAGGCAAAACTGTGATTCTTATCTCATTTATAGCCATAATCTAAATAAGCAAAAAATGTCAAATTTACATATTCATAGTTTTCATGTTTTAGTTCATGTTTCTAGAATAAAAATATTTTAATGGTAATATTGCATTTTAATTTACTGAGTCCGTACCCTAATTATTAAGTCATATCAAAATCTCCTAAGTCCTATTGCAATATTTCAAACTCTCCCACGTCCACTGCCCTATTTTACAATATTGACCAAGTCCATAAATATTATATCGTATGCGACTAAGTCCTGATAAAAATCATCGAAAATTTATATTTACATTGTGTTTTTATTTTGCTTTTTATTTTGTCGGTTTTGCCAAGCTTAATATTCATATCAAAAAATAATAATCTCAGCTTTTTACTAGCTCAAACTTCCAACTAGAAAAAAACACCATCATCCGAAAAATGGTTGAACGTGACTTGGGCGTTTTTGATATCTATCAACATTACACTTTAATCTCACAGTCGCTTCTAATGTGCACATGTATTAAAAATGAATCCATGATAAAATCAGAAGATTAAAAGAAAAATATTTTTATAAGCCGAGTTGAACGTATGAACCGTGCAACCGTGGATAGCAATTGGAATGAATTGTTAGCGAAGTCAACCGTGACTACATTATGAACAGTTCGCTGGGAAACGTGCGAATCGGGTTTACATATGCTAACTTTCCAAATGGGCTTTTGCACTTCTTTACATATAATGGAAGTTCTCTGATTAACATATCAGGTATTAGTCATTAGTTGATTCTCGATGCTATTTGCTGAAGTACAAAGAGTTTTATTTAAATAATGGTGACAAACGAGCACACAGTCCACCTGATGTTTAGTGAATGCTGAGGCCCGTAGAAACTTGCTGTCTATAAAAATGATAAAAAATGGTAGCTCCGATAGATTACAGAATAAAATTTCAAAATACCGGCCCGTTTCCCACAAAGCTGCGCTGCAATAACTAGACTGGTTAGTCCGAGGTCCGTATGGAGCTGGGTTACTGCATTAGTAACGCATTTGTTAAAAACGTTTGAATTCTACTGTTACTGAAATCTACGAACTACATACTTCAAATATTTATTTTCTTTTTCTACTTACAGCTTTTGCAATGTCGGGTTTTTCTTCAAACTATACACGTTAAACAAACAAGGGCGTTTTTCTAATTCTTAGAAGAATTCTATATTAAATATTTTTGCTCGTTTACTTTTTATTACGCCTACTTGATCTATACAAGTAAATAAAATGGAAGTGTCTGTTTGTAATGTCAAAATTACAACTTTTTACTAAATGCATATGAAAGTATATACGATACTAATAACTAAAATACAATTTTTAAAGTTTTTGTCTGTCTGTATGTTTATTCCGGCTAATCTCCGAAACGGCTAGACCGATTTTGATGGGATTTTCACTGGCAGATAGCTGATGTCACAAGGAGTAACTTTGGTTGCTTTTATTTTAGGAAAAGAATTAGGGTTCCGCGCAAAAAATTAAAACTCCAAATAACATGCGGGCGAGGTGGCGGCGAACAGCTAGTGTATAATAAATATTAATATTAACATACAATAGAGCTCGACTAGCACGTCGAAACACGACTGATAATTATTTGCTGACACGATATAAATTAATGTATGAGAGGTTGCATCGTTTCCCCGAACGCGATCCCGCTATAAGCAGAAAGGTCTTTGTCAAATAGCAGATTATTTACATGTTGATATTAATGATCGGTAGTTGATACGATGATATAGCTCCTTGGGAAATTTCAACATATTATTCTTAATTTTTTTTATATATCTTAGACATGTAGGTTTCCTCACGATGTTTTCCTTTACAGCCAAGCACATAGTGCCGGGGGGATCGAACCCGGGTTGTTCGCGTAGGTACTGCAAACTTTACAGTGAGTGCTTAGCCCCTGAATCACCACGGCTCTTAATATTATATTAAATTCTATTATTCCATTCTATATATATTTCAGCCTATAAAAGTCCAGTGATGAACATAGGCCTCTCGCATAGATTGCCTTATCTGGAGGATATTGCAATAGTTGCCACGCTTGGCAGGCGGATTGGCAACCGCAGTTTCTAATAATTTTGAGTTGTTATCAGGAAGACGCTTTTGCCCATTTCCTGGCTTGTTTCTCTCTGTCGCCTCTTACGACACGTACGGGACAATATGCGGTAGTGAATATTCTTACACCGCCACTACACGGTCAATTATATTAAACACGAAAAACAAATTATTTTTAGAATGTACTGAATGTAATAGTTTTAGTATCATCGACGGCTTTGTGGCGCAGTGGATTAGCAATGAGTTGTTGCGCTGGCGGCCAAGGGTTCGAATCCCGCACGGAACAAGTATTTGCATGGCCTACAAATAATTGTTCCGGGTCTGGATGTTTGTGCTCGTGCAATCTGCGTTTGTAAACTGCCTCCACGATACAGGAGAAAATCCTAATGTGGGGGACGCTAACGTTTTAAAAAAAAAAATTATCATAGGTAAAGCATAATTGGTCTGAATTTCACCAGCACTGTTACTGCAATCGATCTAGAATCCTGCGCATACCTGTAACAGAAAGAAAATAAGAAATTAAAAAAATTTGGGGCAGCACATCTTCTTAATAACTGGCTTTACGGCTCTGGGATCTAGCCCTTCTGAGCCTGAAGTTTCAATATATTATAATAATTATCCTTCATAGTATACTGCTTCACAAAATGTTGATGCGTCACATTGTGCAGCCCTTGGGATATTTTGACGGTAACTTGAGCCAGCAGACAGCTGACGGTTGGCGTTGGTATTTCAAGGCGCCTAAGCAGACAGACACCTTATCTTCAGAATCACATCACCATCAGAGCACTTGTTTCACAGTTTCCACTAATAGTTCATATATGCGGACATTTAATACACAAAATCGCACTACTTTTACATATCTAAGTCCACTTCAAACCATTATTTAAACAATAATACAGGAGCAGCAAACCGCCGCCGGTCAAGTTCCCGCCAAAACTCCTCGAGCAGCACAATGATAATAATGGCAATAAATGAAAGAAAAAATCACAACAGACGTAAAACGTGGACCCTACTAAAGAGCCTACTTGTAGTAAGCGCTTCTCGCTTGACGTAATGGTACGTCAAACAAGGTATTGATATTATTAAAATAAGGTAATCTATATAAAAAACATACAACATAAAGTGAACTCTTCTATATTCGTATAAATAAGTAAAGATTTTTTAAAGAAAAAAAGTCTTGTATAGATATAGATTGTATGCTTCTATACAATATGTATAGGCCTTTTTTTCTTTAAAAAAATGTTAGCATCATTCCTTTTCTTTTACCGTAGAGAGTAAGGCACATACATAAATAGTTCACTGCGTTACCGGGTTCACGAATTCACACGAATTATATACTCGAACTCAAGTCCGCTCGCGATTTAATCGTAAAATGGTGACAATTTGGACAGCATAAATAAGACACAAATTGACATTTGTAATTGATTATTGTGCAATAAAACGAATTGCTTTGTTAAAACACGTCACATATCAATAATACATTTCTTTTTACTTGGCAAAGAAAAAAACCTTATTAAAAACATTATGCTAAAGTTTAGTCGGTCTAGATCCCATCGCTAGGCCGCCCCACATATCTGAAAGAGATTTTAGAGCAGGTAATAGTCAAACTTTACATTTCCTTGAAATATTTTAATTTCTGTTTCTCAGAAATGCAGGTTTCCTCACAACACAGCAAAACAATCACCACCATAATTAGACTAAAAATAAGGACTAAAGGATTTACATATAACATACATAAACACTCACGCCTGTCACCCAGAGGGGTAGGCAGAGACTACGGACTTCCATTTGGCGCGATCCTGACACACCTCTCTCGCTTCCTTTACATCCATATATCTACGCATACACGCTCGTCGGTTAAAGGTACTCCTAATCTGCCCCATTTTTAATGTATCGCCGATTTGGTCGATAAAACTTCGTCTAGGGCGCCCCTTCCCGACCCTGCCGTTCACTTCTGCAACATAAATTTTCTTTGTCACTCTTTCCTCGTTCATTCTTTCTACATGACAAAACCACCGAAGCATTCCTTTCTTAATCCTTGTCACAATGTCATCTTGCAAGCCACACTTTTCTCTTATCACACTATTTCTCACCCTGTCATTAAGGTTCAGCCCTAGCATACTCCTTAAGGACCGCATTTCTACAGCATTTATTCTACTCTCGTGCTTCTTCTGCCAGACCCAACTTTCACTACCATACATTAAAGTACGGATTAACACAGCATTATGAATTGCCATACGTGCCTTATTTGACACATTCTGACTCCTCATAATAGCGTGTAGAGCCTCATTCACTCTATTTCCTGCGTTCACTCGTCGTTCTATATCCTTATCATATCTACCATCCCTGCTAAATAAACATCCCAAATATACAAACTCATCCACTTGCTCAATCAACTCACCTTCTATTCTTATTTCACATAAAGTTTTACTATCTTCTCTTTCAAAAACTATAACTTTCGTCTTACTTGCGTTTACTTTCATACCTCTTTCTTTCAATGACCAATTCATTAAAGTAACCATCATTTGCAACTCGGCCGCCGACGATGCAAATATGACTTGATCATCGGCGTACAAAAGGCATTTGACGGTTGACTCACCCATTCTCAACCCACCTTCTTCAACTTTCAAATTTTGCAATCAACTGTCCATAAATAGGTTAAACAGCCACGGGGAAGCCACACATCCCTGTCTGACACCTTTATGAATGCCAAACCAGTCCGAGTAGACCCCGTTGATCCTGACACAAGCACTAGACTAAAAAGTCCCTGTAAAGAGACTTTAATGCCTGTATCAAGCCAGCGCTCAACCCAAATGAGTTCAGTGTTTGCCATAACACATTCCTGTTCACTCTATCATAAGCCTTTTCCAAGTCCATGAACGCACAAAAAACCTTCTGGTTTTTGGCCAAAAACTTCTCCGCTATCATGAGCATGGAAAATACTTGATCCGTACATCCCCATCCCCTTTCTAAATCCAGCTTGCACATCCCAAATTTTTCCACCAGTTTATTCCATAACTCTTTAAATTAACACCTTAGCATACAGTTTACCCACAATGCTAAGCAAGCTGATACCACGGTAGTTTTTACAGTCCTGCTGCGAGCCCTTTCCCTTATATATTGGGACTATAACGGCTTTGCACCAATCTTCCGGTACACGCTTCAGTTCCCAACATAAATTAAACAAGGTGTACAGTAGGCCTGCAACCACACCCTCTCCAGCCCTTAGCATTTCGAGTGATATTTTATCATATCCGGCTGCCTTACCTGCTTTCATGCTTTTCATTGCTTTCATTATTTCATCTACACTGATCTCCCTACCTCTCTCCACTTCTTCCGGAATTTCTATTTCACTTACGTCAGACGACTCTTCACTCTTAAACACGCTTTCAAAGTATTCCTTCCATCTCTTTAAACTTGAAACTTCATCATTCAGCACGCAGCCATTCTCGTCTCGTATAGCATTCATTCTAGGCTGTTTTGAATTTTTAAAGGATTTAGTCCTTATTTTTAGTAGTTAGTTAAAAGACTAATTCAACGGATTATCGACGGATTCAACTCGGCTGGGCAGCGTTCGGGAAGCTACGACACATCTTCTCGTCAGACATACCTCAAAACCTTAAAACGAAATTGTACAACCAGTGCGTGTTGCCAGTGATGACTTACGGAACTGAGACGTGGTCCTTCACTGCTGGCCGTATGAGGAAGCTCAAGGTCGCTCAGCGAGCTATGGAGAGGGCTATGCTCGGAGTTTCTCTGCGTGATAAACTCAGAAATGAGGATATCCGCAGTAGAACCAGAGTGACCGACATAGCCCAACGGATTAGTAAGCTGAAGTGGCAATGGGCCGGCCATATAGCTCGAAGAACCGACAACCGATGGGGAAGAAAGGTTCTCGAGTGGCAGCCTCGTACCGGCAAGCGAAGTGTAGGGCGTCCCCCCACTAGATGGAGTGACGACCTGGTAAGATATGCAGGAAGTCGATGGATGCAGGTGGCTCAGGACCGCGCTTTGTGGCATTCTTTGGGGGAGGCCTATGTTCAGCAGTGGACTTGTGAAGGGCTGTAATGATGATAATGATGATAAAAGACTAAAGGAAGACTACCACATAGGTACGCAACATTAATAAAACAAATTAATATTTGGAACATAAGAAAAACATTGCTTCAGTTTGAAGCTGCAGAAGGATGGAGATTAACCCGGGTCGTTGTGTTATAGGTGGATGCTCGCTGCATCCCGAGACAAAATTTTGCATCTCAAGATAAGTGAGCAAACAACTAGAACTCAGACTAATTAAATTAAATAAGTGAATTAAATGAAAAACGGGACCTATTCAACCAATTTTGCTTATTTGTTGATATTAGTTCAAAGAATTCTGCACTTTATTTTGTCTCGTGGGTCTTCAATTTTGGACAGAACATAGTACTAAAGGGGCACATGGGCAGAAAAGAAACCCTAACCACCTTATAAATATCACTACTTTATTTTAAAAAGTTCGTTGGAGTATAAAATGTAATAATTAGGTTTTAGTCTATACAACCCGCCTTAAGTACTTATAGCAATAAAAATAAAAACATAAAAAATTAAAGAACGAATACATAGCAAGACAATCGAAATTAATTTGGCCCATAATGATATAAGCCATAAAAGTTAGTTAAAGTTTACAGCGTATATACGTCCCACAGCTGGGCACAGGCCTCCCCTCATTTCTGAGAGTGTTTAGGGCAAGGAAGTGTCCGCCGCGCTGCCCCAGCGTGTTGGCGAACTTCACATGTCTTCGAAATATATTTTTTTCTTATTTCTCAGACATGCAGGTTTCCTCACGATATTTTCCTTCACCGCCGAGCACGTGGTAAATCAGAACTTAAAATTGCAATTAACAATTTCATTGTTGCCGGCGGAGATCGAACCCAGTTTGTTCAAATACATTAAAAATTTATTTAGAAATTTGCTAGCGAGCGCTAACCATCTGAGCTACCACGGCTGCTATGAGCCATAATATAAGCCATAGTTTTATGAAAAATAGAAGCATGATGCTACCGTGTTTTGTACAATGAAGTGAATGCATTCATCTTATTCATTAGGGGTGACAAATGATAAAGCATATGAAATTTCATTCTTAATTGGATAGATGTATAGGCCACCGCATCCACTTACCATCTGCTGGACTGTGCGCTCGTTTGTCACCCTCATTTCTATAAAATAAAAATATATTTAAACACCGGCGCACTTCTGCTGCTTTGAATTGGGAATAATTTCTGCTGAACAGAAGCCTATTTTTACAACAAACATAAAAAATATTATACAGCAAACGTGTTGTCTATTTTATGACTGCAAACACATTTTATATGAAACTTATCAACTGGAGTTATTATGCACGTGCAATTTTAAAGTTTATTGTTGGACAATGTTTTTGTACCTAAAAATAACTATTGATTGGTTTGTCTAGAGTGTGACCATAACCCTAAGCCGAATAAAGGTAATGATAGACAAATGTGAGGCTTGACGGAAAATAAATTAGGTACGACAAAATAGTTCGATATAAGGATATACATATATCGTTTATTTGCGAACGTCTCTGGTGAGAGGTTCCATTACTGTGTTAGCCAATCTGCCTGCCAGGCAATGACTACGACAAAACCATTAATTACAGTCAACTTGCCAACTTTGTGAGACAGGCTTTTGTAAGAAGAGACAGCCATTAAAGAAATAAGTATAAACATAAAAGAAAAATATATTAAAAACAAATCCTTAAATTTAAAGCCTTTAAAAAAACTCAATTAGTCATTACTTTGCGGAAATCTATTTTAATGAAAATACTAAACATTAATTAGCTTAGATCCGCGTAAAAATTTATAAAAATTATGTATCCTTACCTAGTTTGAACTCTCTATACCTACTAGAAGAGAATGAATGGTTTGTTTCTTCTGATGATGCCAATTTAAAAACAAAACCCGTGTTTTATTATCAACGATGGTGTATCTTCTCTTGTGTAGTGGTTCTTTTACGTGGATCTTAGCTAATACATTTTTAACATTTTTACAAGAAAATTAAGTAAACTTTAAGAAATTTTCTTTGCCAATTGAACCCACTCCATTAAGCCTCAATGAGTGCAACGGGCGCGATGTAAAATGAGTCGACCTGCTCACACTATTAACCCCCCCAAAAATGAGTCTACAACAGGAACTTTCAAATTGGAAGCAAAAAAGCCAGTGATTGAATCGCTTTAGGCGTTAACAATTTCAAAGACCTGATGCTGGCACGTAAGATTTTAAATAGAAAATTTTCATATTCATTACGATGTCTAAAATTTGCATATTAAGCGAGCAACTTGATCTTTGCGACCCAGCTTCGATTCAAGTAGCCTATTTCCTATTTTAAATATCTTCCTATGTGTATTGAGAATTAATTAAATTTAAACACACTATAACGTAAAATATATCTATATCAATAATGTATGTATGTATGTATGTCATAAATTTATATTAATAATGTATGTATGTCAAAAAAACATATCTGGTATGATTACCCTTTTACTGGAATCGAGACATTCCATCTTAGTACTCAGGGGTGACAACGCATCTGCATTTCGATTCTTAATCGAGGAAAGATGTAGATGTCTATGGGCCACAGCATCCACTTAGACCTTTCAGTCGAAGTTGGACATACCTAGTCGAACTATTTGTTCTAGTAGGTACACATACTTTTCGACAACTTCGAGCGTAGTGCTCCTAACTACCGGCATCGGTATGACATGGACGTTACGCAGAACCTTTAAGTAAATAAATTATCGATAACTGCTTAATTAAATCTCTGCGATTAAAAAAAATAATCAAAATTTAGTTGCCATGCGTAATATAATACTAAATGCACATATTTTATTTTATTTTAGAAGCATAGTATTTATTTGTGCTAGTAAACCTGCGTTTGTTTGGTCTAACAGTAATGTCAAACCTCTGTCAACCATCATTTTTGTATGTAAGCAATACGTGAGCTTGATGTGGGCAGACACACAAACTGCCTATTATATTATCATTTTCGGAATTTTCCTACATGATTTTCCAACGTAAGTTTTGAGATCCAAATGGTTAATGTTGATGACATATACATAGAGAAGATGGCTGGATTGCTACCATTTGCTTGGGATCCTATAATTAATAAAATTAAATCCCAACGCAAGCATACAACTGCAAGACTTCAAGATACTGTAACTTCATTCTGCGTAGATCGGAACAAAAATTAATAATTTTAATCTAGAGGTAGCCGTGGTTAACTCTGACATTGGGACGTGCCCCCCCCCCCCTCAGTGGCCATGGATGCTGTAAAATGTACGAGTAGGCGATATGTTGGGAATATAAAATAAGTTAATACGAGGGCGACACTGAAAGTTTTTAGAACTGGTCACTTGTAAACGATATAATAAAAAAATAAGTTCAAATTTGGAAAATGGAACTCTGCAATATTATTGTGTATGTATTTTATTAATTTGTCATTTGCTTACGATTTGGCGGTAAATTTAAAATTATCTGTGTTACGCCAGCATGCATTTAACGCAAGAAAATTTTTGTACAATGATTTTTTATGACTTTCGATGTCATTTAAGTCAACAAGAAAGTTATGATAGACTTCGATTGGCCTTTCACGATGAAGCCCCATCTCGTGCCACTGTTTACAACTGGTTTAATGAGTTTAAGCGTGGTCGCACTAATCTCACCGATGATCTGCGTGAGGGACGGCCTTCTACGGCGACGACTGAAGATAACATCAGTGTTGTGCGGCGTATAATAGAGACTGACAAAAGAGAGATTTATCAGCAGATTCGAACAAGCTTAGGCATCAGTATGAGTCAAGTGCACACATTCCTCCATGAACATTTAGCGGTCAGGAAGCTTTGTGCCCGGTGGATACCTCACCTTCGGTGGATGAAAAACTCCATCCTCTTGATTGGTGTCATGAAATGATTTAAAGATTTATCGGAGGTGACACAAATGCATTGTTCGACATACTTACAGGTGAAGAAAGCTGGATTTATTGTTATGATCCTGAAACGAAGATACAGTGTGCTTTCTGGGTGTTTCCTTCCTAGGAGTTGCCAACTAAAGTGAAGAGAGGTCGAAGCGTGGAAAAAAGATGGTGGCCTCGTTCTTCAGAAGGTCAGGTCATTTCGCAACATATTGTTTTAGAGGATCGAAAAACAGTTAATGCAGAATGGTACACTAACAATTGTTTGCCACTTGTCTTGGAAAATGTTCTGGAGAAACGACCTCGCAGTAGGATCCTCCCTCACCACGACAACGCCTCGTCGCATACCGCCAAAACAATCGACTACTTGGTGACGTCAGACGTGGAATTACTGGGTCAACCACCCTATAGCCCCAACCTCGCATCTTGCGATTTTTATTTATTTCCGAAAATAAAAGAAAAACTTCGAGGAAAACGTTTTATGGACGCCGAGGAAGCAGTGGCTGCGTTTCAAAATGCCGTCGAAGAGACTCCTAAGGACGAGCGGGCAAAGAAAGTGCTTTTCTCAGTGATTCCTATTGATCTAAATGGACACTATTTTGAAAATATATAATAAAACTAATAACTTGCTAATTAGTTCAGTTTTTGATTTTTTAAGAACTTTCAGTGTCACCCTCGTATACGCGATAAAATCCTTAAAACTTGTTTTATTTAAATGTGTAGTGTTCGCATAAATATAAGAAATCAGTATGTTGTTGTTTCGTAAATCATCGAGTTTTTTTGTGCACAGAAACGGAATGTTTTGATTTGTTTGAATGTTTTGTTATCATAAATAGGTTATGTTTTCATATGTAACACATGAGTTAAACTTAGTTTACTTTGTGTGCACGACAAAGAATGTGTCGAGAAAATAATGGAAATCGTATTTCATAAATATAATCGAAAAACCTTAACGTTATTATGAACGAAGTATTACACTTACTGTATTATTACTTATTGAACCTATCGTTTACTATTTTTAAAGTTTATTGCCTTTCTAAATTCCTAAACGTAGACATGCGTTAAGGTATCCCTCAAAATGAAAAAATAATCATAGGTATGTACGTTATTATATAAATCATATAAATTACATTGAGCCTATTTGAAAATAAATGCCTACTTCCATAAAATTTGATGTTTGTTATTGGTGGTTACAGATATGTACAACTCAAATAAAAATGTTAAGTATTTTTAAATCACTACATAACCATGATATTATAAAATATTAAATGTCATACTCACACAATCGAGAAACTAAAGCATTGGTCTCTAAGCAACTTATGGAATCAGCGCGAACTAAGCCGCGAGAAAATAGGTAGTTTTATTTATAAATGCGGATTAATATTTTATATTGTGTCCTTGTTTCAAGTGACGGAACATTTTAGATGACTTTTATACACATAATCATCTAATACAAACATGAGATAACTTTTCAAAATATTGTCAAAGTGAATAAAATTATAACATTATTTTCATCTTTTTCGTACAGCTTTTGTTAAAATTGACATTAGTTGCTTTTTAGCCTCTGTTTATATTTTAGGCTTGTTTTCAACTAAACATTAAGAATGTATAAAATTGAAATAATAAAAAGTATCGAGGTCTATATTATACGACGAAGACTAACTGATGAACGTGAAACAAAGCACTTGGGAAGTAATTGCATGCAAAACTATCGACCGCTGCAGGTCGAGTAGCCCTCAGTGCAGTGCGGCCACCTCTTAATCGTAAAGTAGATTATTCGTCTTTTTGATACATACATACATAAATATATCCGTATCCGAGTGTTATATGTCAAGGTAAAAAAGAGTTTATTTTATATTTTGCATATCAGTATCTGTGTTTTGGGGTGCGAAGTCAGAAGTCCTCCACGTGTGCTTGGTAGTTGCGGGTCCCTCTCGATACGTCTGGAGGGAAGAGCAGCTACTGGGCCGGTGCACCCTGGGCGCGGCAGTAATCTTCCTCGAGAAATGAGAAGAAATTCTTACTCCTTGGGGAAGGTTACTGCCGCGGCTAATTATTCTGACATGGGTGGGGTCCGTCCCGGACCAATGGCGCGTTCCACTGCGTGACCCTCTGATCAGCAGAGGGCATAGCAGAGGAGTGAGGGCGGGCTCGGTGTGCACTTACCCTGCCTCCGGGCAGACAGTGAAGGATTCATCCTTTGCTGTCACCGCCGGTCTCGTAATCCCAGTATCGAAGTGTCGTGGATCATGTCTCGCGGCTTTGATTGGGACCGAGGGTCTTGGCTTAACCGCCCGGACCGCGAGGGAGAAAACCTCTATAAAAAGTTACCCCGAATCTCAAGCGGCGACGCACCGCGAGGGGATGGATGGCTGACGGGGTTCTATGAACAAATCAGTCGATAGTGCGCTCCTCGCCAGGGTACCTGCAGACCCCCTGGCGAGTAATAAATCCTCTAAATCTGCTTACCTTGGTAAGGGGTCACTGCCAAGGTGGACTTTTAATTACTCCCATACTCGTGGGTACAAATATGGAAAATAAAGAAAAAGAAAAACAAAAAACCAAAACCGCCGGCAACGGCAACGTAGAGGAGAGGAGGAACGATGCGGGGACAGAGTCCGACGCCGCATCGAGCAGCGTGGGAGGCTCAGAGAGCTCCCGATGCGTGGAGCCTGGGACCGCGGAGACTAGTAAGTTCTTCTTCCGCAAGCGGTCCAGGCGGGACGGCGACCAGGGGTCGTCAGCCGGTGAAGAGGAGGCTTCGGCCCGGAAAATCCCCACCAACAGGCGGGGCGGGCTGAGAGGCAAGGAGAGGGGGCCCTCTGACAATCAGAGGGCCGAACAAGCGGCAAAGCATGCCGAGGAGGGGCGCCACCCGGGCGATACGGCTCGGGTATCAGGCGAAGAGACGGATGCGACTGGCGGCTCCGATGTGGAGCGTAAGGCCAGATTCGTAAAGGAGGTGGAGGCCGCGATCAAGGTCGTGGCCCACAAGCAAAAGGCCTCCTCAAAGTTAAAGGCCATTCCCGCGGCCTCCGCCTCCATCATGGCGGCTGCGGAGGCCAACTTTGTTGGGGCCGAGCCTAATGCAAACGAGGTAGCGGAGCTGCGGGCGGACGTGGCCCGCCTGACGTCCGCCATGGAGACTCTCCAGAAGGAGAACGAGAAGCCCCGCGCAGACCTGGCCAGTCTACGTGAGCTTGCCTCTCGCGCGGCGCCCCAGACGCAGCGCCCAAGCCAGCCCGTGCCGGTGGAGAACCAGGTTCTGAACCTGGTCCAGCAGGAGCTGGCTGCCTTCCAGCACCGGTTCTCCGTGCTGGAAGGCATCGTCCTGCGCCCCCCCCTAGGGGCAAACAAGACGGCGGCGAGGCCGGCAACGGTCTTTTTTTTTTTTTTTTTTTATAGAATAAGGGTGACAAACGAGCACACAGTCCACCTGGTGGTAAGTGGTTGCTGTGGCCCATAGACATCTACATCTATCCTGTATTACAAATCAAAATGTAGATGCGTTGTCACCCGTGAGGACTAAGATGGAATGCCTCATTTCCAGTAAAAAGGGCCTCCGGCCACCTGCACTCACCAAGCGAAACGCAGAGGTAAACCTCTACTTCACGCTGGTTTTCTGTGAGGTCGTGGTACCACCCCGGTTCGAGCCGGCCCATCCGTGCGACAGCAAAAGCTGCCGCGTGGTCTCGTACGCGGCGGCCACAGCTGCCGCATCCAGGCCGGGGCCGTCCAGCCAGCCTTCGGGCGGGGCTGCAGTTGCCCCTCCTCCCCCTGAAAAGCCGGCTCCGGCAAAACCGGTACCGGCTGAACCGGCTCCGGCTAAGCCGGCAACGGGAAAGAGAGGCAAGGCGAAGGCAAAAAAGGGCAAAGCGGCAGCACAGGTGGTGGCTGCGCCAGTCCCAGTGCATGCGGCGAATGTGCCAGCGCCAGCGGCAAGCCAGCTGCCGCCGCCGCCACCGCCCCCTCAGCTCCCTACACCTCCCGCGGCTGAAGCCGGTTGGCAGGTGGTCGGGGACAAAAATAAGGGGAAGAAGGCAGCCAAAAAGGCCAAAGAGCAGGAGCGGCAGCGCCAGTTCAGGGCGCGCAAGATTGCGGCTAGGCTCCGCGCCCCGAAGACCGCAGCTGTAGTGATTACACTACAGCCGGACGCGGAAAAGAAGGGCGTTACCTACCGCGATCTGCTCGCGAAGGCGAAAGAGGCGGTCGATCTCGGGGAGCTCGGGATCACCGGGGGCCTCCGGCTCAAAGTCACCCAGACGGGGGCCTGTATGCTGGAGATCCCCGGGGAATCCAGTGGCGCGACCGCGGACGCTCTGGCTGCGAAGCTCAGAGCGTCCCTGGACGCGGACGAGGCCCGAGTGTCCAGGCCCGTCAGATGCGCAGACCTGCGCATCATGGGTCTGGACGACTCGGTATCGGAGGAGGAGTTGGTGGCCGCCGTCGCCAGGTCCGGGGGGTGCACTACTGACCAGGTCAGGTCAGGCGCCATACGCCCGGACCAACAGGGTATGCATGCCGCCACGGTGTGCTGCCCTGTTACGGCGGCCAAAACCATAGTGGAGGGCCGAAGGCTTCTGGTGGGCTGGGTCTCAGCGCAGGTTAAGCTGCTGGAGCCCAGACCTCTGAGGTGCTACCGCTGTCTCGTGGGGCACCACGTATCTGTGAAATGCGCCTCGGAGGTTGACCGCAGTGGCCTTTGCTTCCGCTGCTGTCAGCCCGGACACATATCGGCGACCTGCTGCGCCACGCCGCACTGTGATGCATGTGCGGCGGCCGGCAAGCCAGCCGATCACCGGGCCGGAAGCAAGGCCTGCGTGCCACCCGCCAAGGCCAAGGCCGCGGGTAGGGGAGGGCCCTCCGCCGCCACCGCCTCTGTGGCCACCGCCGCAGTCGCGACTGCCGCCGCCGCCGCTGTCACTGTCGCTGCCGCCGCCGCCGCGACACCGACGCCCGCAGAGGCGCCCCGTGGAGGAAGCTGAAATGGAATGCCTATAACGGCCCCATTAAGCTTCCTCCAGGCGAATATCAACCACTGCGCCTGCGCTCAGGATCTGTTGCTCCAGAGCATGGCGCAGTGGTCGATTAACATCGCTGTGGTCGCTGAGCCGTATTTTGTCTGGCCTAGGGAGGACTGGGTGGCGGACCTTAACGGCTCAGTGGCCATCATTTCTTCAGCCGCCGCCGGTACCCCGACCCTTGAAGGTGTCAGGAGGGGTCAGGGGTGCGTAGCAGCACGGTTCGGGGAGTTCGTCGTTGTGGGGGTGTACTTCTCCCCGAACCGATCTCTCGCCGAGTTTCACAACTCTCTTGCAGAGCTGAGAGCAGTCGTCGTCGGAAGTTATCCCCTCCCCGTACTTGTCCTCGGGGACTTCAATGCCAAGAACTTGGCTTGGGGTTCTCGTCGTACAGATGTGCGGGGTAGGATGGTGGAAGACTGGGCTCTGGAGACAGGCCTGGTCGTCCTAAATCGGGGTTCTGTCCCCACGTGTGTGCGGATGCGGGGCGAGTCGGTGGTGGACATTTCGTTCGCTAGCCCCGCTCTGTCGCCGCGTGCCATTGACTGGCGTGTCATGGAGGGGGTGGAGACCTACTCCGACCACCGGTACATCCGGTTTGACGTCTCCACCCAGCCCTCGAGCGCGCCAGTCCTACAGGCCCCGAGTGGTCCGCGTTGGGCGCTGAAGCAGCTGGACCGGGAGCTCCTCCTGGAAGCCTCGATCGTGCAGGCCTGGGTGTCATCACCGGACAGGCCTACCGACGTCAATGATGAGGCAGGGTGGTTCCAGGAGGCCATGTCCGAGATATGTGACGTGGCAATGCCCCGCGTCCGGCCAGGAAGCGCCCGGCGTCAGGTGTATTGGTGGTCGCGTGAGCTGACGTCTCTGCGCGAGGCGTGTGTCGCCGCGCGGCACCTGTACGCCAGGCATCGCAGGCTCCGCATTCGTCCACCGAATGCGGCAGCCATTGAGGCGGAGCTGTACGAGGGATACAGAGCGGCGAAGACCGCCCTCCGGGAGGCTGTCCTGCGGGCCCGGGATTGGGCCCGTGAGGAGATGCTGGAGACTCTCGATAGAGATCCGTGGGGGCGCCCTTACAAGATGGTGCGGGATAAACTCCGCACCTGGGCCCCCCCGCTGACGCAGAGTCTCCGGCCTCAGCTCGTGGAGGATGTGGTGAGCGCTCTGTTCCCTGCGCGCGGGGAACATCCGCCCCCGCCTATGGCTCCGCCACCTGCGGTGCCGGAAGCGGACCACCAGGACGACGACGACGACATCCCGGAAGGGACCGGGGTAGACCTGAGAGTGGCGGTACGTAGGCTCAAGGCCAGGAATACCGCCCCAGGACCCGATGGCTTGCCTGGCAAAGCCTGGTTTCTGGCCTCGGAGGCTCTCGGGCCCCGACTGGAGGGGCTCCTAAGCGCATGCTTGGAGAGAGGCCAATTCCCGCTTCGTTGGAAGACGGGGAAGCTGGTCCTCATTCGGAAGCCGGGGCGCCCTGGGAACTCTCCGTCCGCATACCGGCCGGTGGTGCTGCTCGACGAGGTGGGCAAGCTCTTTGAAAGAGTAATTGCAAACCGCCTCGCCGAGCACCTTGCGGGGACGGGGCCGGATCTTGCGGAACACCAGTTTGGTTTCCGCAAGAGGCGCTCTACGGTGGACGCCATCATGCGCGTGAGAGCCCTCACGACGGGGGATGCAGTGGCCAGGGGGGGGGTTGTCTTGGCGGTGTCTCTCGACATCGCCAACGCCTTCAACTCCATGCCCTGGAGCTGCATTAGGGAGGCACTCCGGTATCACCGGGTGCCGACCTATCTCCGTCGTATAGTCGGGGACTATCTGACGGACAGGGCCGTCATCTACCCCGGTCGCAACGGTGAGTGGAACCGGCGAGAGATGTCGTGCGGTGTCCCACAGGGTTCGGTTCTGGGGCCGCCCCTGTGGAACATCGGTTACGACTGGGTGCTGCGCGCCGACCTCCCTACCGGCGTCAGCGTAGTTTGCTACGCTGACGACACGCTGGTACTGGCACAAGGGGGGTCGTACGAGGCGGCGGCGGAAACTATGACACGCGGGGTTGCGATAGTCGTTGAGAGGATCCGGCAACTGGGTCTCGAGGTGGCTCTGCACAAGTCCGAGGCCATGCACTTCCATGGTCCTCGGAACAGGCCACCACCGGGATCCTCAGTGATGGTAGGAGGGGTATCCATCGGCGTCGAGTCGACGTTGAAGTACCTAGGACTCGTCCTCGACGGCCGATGGAACTTCGTTGAGCACTTCCGACGTTTGGCTCCCAAACTGGAACGGACCGGGGCTGCCTTCAGGCGGCTCCTGCCGAACCTGGGGGGGCCAAATGCCTCCTGCCGGAGGCTCTACGCGGGGATCGTGAGGTCCATGGCCCTTTACGGGGCCCCGGTGTGGGCGCGTGGTTTGGCGCGGCTTGCCGTCCACCACCTAAACGCGCCCCAAAGGGTGGTTGCCGTAAAGATGGTTCGCGGCTACCGCACGATCTCCCGCGAGGCGGCGAGCCTCCTTGCCGGATTGCCGCCATGGGATCTGGAGGCGATAGTCCTCGCGCGCCTGCACGAATGGCGCGCGGAGGCACTATGCCGGAGGGAAACCCCGCTGCCGCGGCAAGTTGTCGCGCAGCGGACAGACTTCCGGCATGATCTCATGGCGACATGGAGAGAGCGACTGTCGCAACCCCGTGCTGGGCACGCCACTATAGCGGCGATAAGACCCCTCTTTGAGGAGTGGCTTGAGAGACGCCACGGCGTCCTCACCTTCCGCCTGACGCAGGTCCTCACCGGACACGGTGTGTTCGGGAGGTTCCTGCACCGAATCGGGCGGGAGGAAACGCCCGGGTGCTCCCACTGCGAGGATCGACCGGAGGACACGGTGGAGCACACCGTGGAGGTGTGCCCTGCTTGGGCGGAGCACCGCCGTGTCCTCGTAGCGGCGATAGACGGCGGCGACCTCTCGCGTCCGGCCCTGGTCGAAGCCATGGTCCGGAGCGAGACGGAATGGGATGCCGTCACCACCTTCTGCGAAGCAGTGATGCTAGCGAAGGAGGTGGCGGAGCGGGAGAAGGAAAGAGCAACAGCTTTCCTTCCCGGCCGCCGCGGGAGACGCCCCGGGCGTCGGGGGCTACGTCGTGGCCCCCGACCACCGTAGGCGCGGGCCTGTGGACGGCGAGCAATGGTTAGCTCGCCGTCCGTCCGTCTAACGACGACAGGCCGTGTCGACGGCGCGTTTTGTTCCACGCGCGCCTCAAAGAGCTGTCAGCAGCGTGAAGGGGCCCGCAAGGGCCGACGCCTGCCGGGGCTGCGGGCTGTTCGAAAGAGATACCGCGGCTCCGGAACGTAAGGGCACTGAAGGAACACGGATGGTTTTTAGTCAGTAAAAGTCTGACACTCCCTTCCGCTCCACCCACAGCGAAAGGCGTCATTAGATGATTTTCCATCCGCAAAAAAAAAAAAAAAAAAAAAAGTATCTGTGTTTTATATATGATTGTGTAGTTGAAAGTGAAATACAGGTTGCTCAATATACAAACCTGACAGTTACCGCTCAAATATTTATGATTTTCTTTTTGTTTTTTTCTTATACTTTTGAGTGGACTACGAGTTATCATAACTTCAAGGTGATAACTATAATGTCTTCCAAATAGATACTTTAAAAATTTCATCGAATATTTATCACCGTAAAGGGTGGAATTTTTTCTTTTAATTTACAAGGGGCGGGGCACCCCTGAAGTCATCGTTGTAGTCTATCAAGTTCAGTGCTGAGTATAGGGGGAATATTTACCATACGGATTGGAATATTATATTTTTATAATTTTGAGTTGTTATCACGAACATGCTGCTGCCGCCCCTCTCCTGATTCAGTTACCCTCTGTCGCCTTAAACGACATCCACGGAATAGTATGGGGTAGTTGGATTTTCTCCACTGCATGGCGATCTCTGGTTTCCTCTCAAAACGTATAATTTTTTTACCACGTAATTGTAACCCATATAATTAAAACAAAATACTTTCTCTAATTGTTCAGCCTTATCCTTGAATTCCGCGAACATTCATAAAAACCATACGCGTTGAATACTTATTTGTTATACTTTTTTGTTTATTGTACTCTGTGTTAAAATTTTATAGTGACACTTACGTTAGTCTAAATACTTTATGCAAATTTACTTCAAATAGCATTGTAAAAACTTGTATAACGTGAAATCCCAAGAGCTCTTTACGAGGGCGGCACTGAAAATTTCGGGAATCAAGGAAGTGACACAACATTACTATTTAAAAATGTATTTATTGCTTTTCGAAGTATTCTCCGCGAAATTTGACACATTTTTCCATACGATGGAACCAATCATTGAAGCAACCATTCCATTCGGAAGTTGGGGTCTCCAAAATGGCCGTTTTGTAGGCGTCCACAGCTACTTCAGGTGATGAAAATCTCTGTCCACGCAATTTATTCTTTATTTTAGGGAAAGCATAGAAATCGTTAGGGCTTAGGTCGGGGCTATACAGCAGATGGTCTAATAATTCTATGTTTTCTTGCTCTAAAAACTCTTTTGTTCTGTGTGCGGTGTGAGAACTCGCATTGTCGTGATGGAGGATGATGCGGCGGTTGCAGTTCTCTTTACGGAGTTCAGAAATGACCTGTGGCAAACAAATGCTAGCATACCATTCTGCATTAACCGTTCTTTGTCCCTCAAGAGGAATAGTCGTAACATGGCCGGTTTTGGAGAAAAACGTGGCCACCATTTTTTTTGCAACACTCCGTGAACGAACAATTTTTGTTGGCTTGAACTCATTTTCGAACACCCAAACTCGTGACTGGTTTTTTGTTTCGGGTTCGTACGCGTATATCCAGGATTCGTCACCTGATACGATGTAGTATACAGCATTTGAGAATCCTGCGTGGAATCTTTCGAGAGTTCTGACGCACCAAGTAACGCGAGCCGCTTTTTGCTCTTCACAGAGCGAATGCGGTATCCATCAGGAAATCAAATCAAATTATATCTCTATTATAAATCAAAATATATGTAGATTGGATAGATGTAGATGTCTATGGGCCGCAGCAACCACTTACTATCAGGTGGACTGTGTGCTCGTTTGTCACCCTTATTCTATAAAAAAAAATCAACTTTTTTACACCTAATTGTCCATGCAAGATTATTTGTATTTGTGTATTTGTAATGTTTAAAGTTGCCTGAATTTCGCGGTATGTCACATGTCGATCTTCCTCAATCAGCTTACGCACAGCTTGAACGTTTTCTTGGGTGACTGCAGTTTTTGGACGACCTTGACGGGGATCATCACTGAGCTTGACACGTCCACGTTGAAATTCAGCAAACCAGCGATAAATTGTGGTTTTGGATGGGGCTTCATCACCAAATGCAGAAATCATCCGGTGAACACACCGTTTTTGTGTTAAGCCACTTCGAAAGTCATAATAAATCATCGCTCTTGAATTTTCTCGAGTCAATTCCATTTTCTCAACGACTAAACAAGTTTGACAAAACCTTGTGACAAGACCGAGAATGTTTTTTTAAATAAATACATGGTATTCGATTTTAAAACCAAGTTTTCAATTAAAAAGATTTTAATATGACAGGAACAGTGGAAATATTCCATTCCCGATACTTTTAGTGCAGCCTATGTACTTGTATGGGAAATACTTAGTAATTAGGTGGCGATTTGGCGACCGATTAAGGCAGGTCTGAAACAACTGAACCTATTTACGTACTTAATATAAATAAATAGGTTTGAGAGTTTTTACACATATATATATATTATATATTATATATGTATATATATATATATATATATATATATATATATATATATATATATATATATATATATATATATATTTTATAAAGTACATATTATATTAAAAGCAAAAATGCATTATTTTTGCTACGCATACTCAAAACGTAACTGTAAGCACATACAATATTAAATTATATTACAATATTTCACTAGACAATATTAAAGAGCTCTGGTATTTTATAAACATTAAAATTTAGATCAGGATTCCGAAAGACATTCTTGGTTAGATAAAAACATCACAAGCAAGCCAGTTCTACATAAGCAACAATTGTAAGTACGACAGTGTGACAACGATTGCTAAAATATACTACTACTCCAGTCGTATATAAATTTTTACAGAACTTGAAAAATATAACCATTTAGCACTGGCCTCCTCATTTCTGAGATTTTTAGGGTAGCAAGAGTTCGCTATGGTGCCCCAATGCGTGTTGACAGTATTAATTTCTAATGGGTAATTTCTACTCACGATCGACCTTCATTGCTGAGCACGTGGTAAATAAGTACTTTTTAAGCTCATAAAGCTCAATTCTCGCTGGTTTCTTTGGTACCAGCGAGAATTGAGCTCGGGTTGTTCGCGTACATACTTATTGTAATTTATGACTAGCAATCTTTGGCAAGGCAAAAAAGTGGGCTAACTATTTTTGATTTTAATATAAGTAAATAAATTCGACTGTTTCGGAGGCAGTTTTTGCCAAAATTTGAGCTCTTGATGAAAAATATGGTTTCGTTGACTTTCCGCCCGTAAGAAAATTTAAAACAGCTGCCTATTATGCAGATTATATCCCCAAAGTTCGTGACGCAATTAAAAGGAATCGTTGTGGTAAAATTGCCTTTGGGCGTTTCATCATGATAACGTTTCGGCGCATCGATCCGAAATGCTTACAGTAATCCGCAATATTCACAGCGGATTTATTGATCAGCGCATTTTAAATAGTAGCATTTCCTATGTTCTAGCCATAACGACCAAAGTTAGTACTTAAAAGAGCCTATCTAAGAGCATAGGTACCACATAGCGTCAACGGAAAATATGCTCGTAGCGGCACACGGCTTATTTTTTTGAAATCACTTCTTTAGCTCCGGCATGCGAACTTTGAGCTTTATATATCTTAAAGGTTTTTTGCCGTTGATTATTAGGGATTAATAATTATAACGATGATGAATTATGAATTTACGTTTATCCTCTAAATGACATGGCAGACTGGATCTGTCGTCTGCCATGTCATTTGCTTGCCTGTATTAGCAAGTGCGCAATTTATATTTGCCCCGAGCATGTTTTTATTTATATTCTTGGATTTCAACTCTAAAATATTTTTTTATTTATTTTTCAAGATTTAAGGAAAAGTTAGTATTTATCGTGAGTACTATTCTACGCCATTATGATTAATCTATGTGTTAGGTCTAATTTATCTTTCAGATGCACAACAACCGTCTAAAAACCTATATTATGTCATTAAATTAATAAATCCATAAACATAATTTGTATAACATTGCATAACATTATTTTTTACAACAAATATACCGCGCATAAAATTTAATCCACATTAAGCATGCATACATTTAACAGGCCAAAACAAAAACCGATGACAAACAAACAGAAGACGGGCAATATCGTTGCAAGCGATGAAGATAAACGAGGCAAGACAATCACAACGGGGGGTCGATGTTTAATGTAAGACACAGACAGATTTTCCATGTATTTCAATAAGCTTTCCTTAAACAGATGAATGAACTGTTGAAATCGTTGTTTTTATAGATAATTGACATAGCTTGGGACTAATTTTACATATTTACCGTATAAATTACAAATACTTTGGAAACTGATTAACAAATAAAAAAGTTATTCATCCTCTCTACACGCTTTACATTAGCTTGATCTGTATGTATCCATGTAGGTATGTAAAGTGTAATGGTATTTTGTGATTCTGTTGTTTTTTTCTTTGGCAATGGACACGTACTGTTGTACTTTCTCCAGTGTTACGTATTAGGAAATTATCCTTTTGCAATAATTTGTTTAAAACCTTCTTCACTATAATATGTTAATGCGTCACATTGCGAAGTATTTGGAAGATGTTGAAGACAGCTTGAGCCAGCAGATAATCGGTGACGACATTAACCCAAGGCGCCTAAGCAGACACCTTTATCTTGAGATTCATATCGCTATCGAAGCACTCGTTTCATCGTTATCACTAATAGTACACTTAATACACAATATCGCACGCTGTAATTTATTTACATGATTATATTTGGATAGCTTAAGTTCGGTCTTATTTCTTGGAATTTGTATTGATTCTAATAATTTTTTTTTCTAGGAAAACGAAACGAAATGAATGAAACGGGGGCAAACGAGTATGCGGCTCACCTGATGGTAAGTGACTACCGCCGCCCATAAACAACTGCAACACCAGGGAGGGAATTGCAGATGCGTTGCCGGCCTTTTAAAAAGGAGTACGCTCTTTTCTTGAAGGTCCCTAAGTCGTATCGGTCCGGAAAAATCGCTGATGGTAATCGATTCCACAAGGAAGTCGTGCGAGGAAGAAAACATCTTCTAAATCGCGCAGTGGTGGAACGCCAATCATCCAGATGGTGTGGATGGTATCGGGAGTTCTGCCGCGATGTGCGTTCGTGAAATTTGGCGGCTGGGATTAATCCGAACAATTCCTCAGAGCACTCCCCATGGTAGATGCGAAAGAAAATGCAAAGGGATGCAACATCTCTTCGCACTGCCAATGAATCGAGCCGATCGGAAAGGGCTCGATCGTCGACGATTCGAGCCGCTCTGCGCTGGATGCGGTCAAGTGGAAGGAGCTGGCACTGGGGAGCCCCTGCCCAGAGATGGGAACAGTATTCCATGTGAGGCCGAACCTGCGCCTTGTAAAGTTGCAGGCGGTGTGCCGGCATGAAATACTGTCCCGCTCTGCTGAGCACGCCAAGCTTTTTAGAGGCCAATTTGGCCTTCTCTTCCAAGTAACCACGAAACTGCACGTCACTCGATATGTCGACGCCGAGGATTCCGATACTGGCTGAGGCAACTAGCGGAGTGCCTTGAAACTGAGGAGATACGACAAAGGGGTTCTTTTTAGCGGTAAACGCGCAAACTTGTGTCTTCTGAGGATTATACTGGACTAGATTTAGTCGCCCCCAATCCGAGACTTTGTCCAGCAAAGACTCGACTTCAGGCACAAGTTTGTTCCGGTACTCGGAGAGGTTTTCCCGAGAAATATTAGCACGGCCGGTGTATAGAGCATCACCAGTGCTGTCATCTGCATAGCAATGAATGTTACCAGTTAGCAACATATCATTGATATGCAGAAGAAACAGCGTTGGTGATAGCACACAGCCTTGTGGAACACCAGCGTTAATAGGCTTGTAGTCAGAACATGCACCGTCTACAACGACCTTGATGCTCCGATCTGCAAGGAAGCTGGTGATCCAATTGCACAATTTCTCGGGAAGCCCATAGGAAGGGAGCTTCGAAAGAAGCGCTTTGTGCCAAACCCGATCGAAGGCCTTCGCAATGTCCAGACTAACGGCCAACGCCTCCCCCATGGACTCTACTGCCTCCGCCCATCTATGGGTCAGGTAGACCAGAAGATCACCAGCTGATCGACCCCGACGAAAACCGTATTGGCGGTCACTGATCAGCTGGTGATCCTCAAGGTACCGGATGAGCTGGCAGTTAATAATGAATTCCATTATTTTGGAGAACAAGGAGGTGATCGCGATAGCCCTATAGTTGGACGGGTCTGAGCGGTCGCCTTTTTTAGGGATCGGGTGGACAAAAGCTTCCATCAACATTCATTCAGGGATCGGGTTCCATGAATTCGGGACTACGCCTTGCGAGTAGGAGTACCGGAAAAGACGCGTTAGGACCGGTGCCAACTCCAGAGCACACGTCCTCAGCACAATTGGGGGGATTCCGTCAGGCCCACTCCACTTCTGGATGTCCAGGGAGAGAAGTGCTTTGCGAACCGAGCGCTGTGAGAACAGCACATCCGGCATGGAGCACTCACACCGCGGGATGGTCGGCGGGGTTTTCCTCCCGTCATCAAGAGTCGAATTGGACACAAAAAGGGAGGCTTTGTCTTTTGCGTCTTGCGCCAGTGAGTTGTCCTCCCTGTGCAGAGATGGTAGTGATGGCTTACAGAAATTCCCTTGGACAGCCTTGGCGAGACCAGAATGCACGGGTTCCCGAAGGAAGGCGAACTAGTTTCTCGTCAATTCTGCCTATGTGCTCTGACTTTGCATCCCGCATGATCGGTTAAACGTGAACCGAGCCATTCGGCATGGTGGGCGTTAAGATCGCCAAGGATCACGATCTCTGCGGATGGGACCTGTTGTAGCAAGGAATCTGTAGCCATTTGGACGTGGTCGATGAGTCGGTCTGTTTCGGCATTACCGCTATGGGACCTATAGAGGCACCCGTAGACGCGCGGATGGTCGTCGCTGTCTACGCGTAGCCAAAGGATGGACAGGTCAGAACCTTCAAGACTGCCGAGGCGTCGAGAACAGATGTCCTCTCTGACATACACGCAAACTCCAGCCCGAGGCACAAAGGAGTGCTCCAATTTGTACCTCGGGTGGGAGAGATACGAAATATGAGCCGGAGAGGAAACCTGCGTCTCGGTCAGGAAGAGCAAGGCCGGTTTCACCGCCTCGAGATGGTAGTGGACGGCGTTTAGGTTAGAGTGAAGTCCCCTGATGTTGCAGAAATTCACGGATAGCGTGGCAGGGGTCGCCTTGGTCACGTTGCTCAGTTTGCCCCCCCTCAGAATACGCGGGGCAGCCTGAGCACCCACGCTCAGGATTGGAATAACATGGTCGTGGATGCTCAGCGAGGGATTCTCGAGGGGTACTGGTACCCTCCTGGGGTAGTCTATTGTGTAATTCCGCTACCATGTTGATGGGGGGGGGGGGGGTATTGGGCCTCCGGCCACCTGCACTCACCAGACGAAACGCAGAAGCAGAGCTTCTACTTCACGCCGGTATTCTGTGTGGTCGCGGTACCAACCCGGCTCGAGCCGGCCCATACGTGCAACAGCAAAAACTGCTGCGTGGCTCTACCACCGTTACATCTAGACATCTTTTATATATTTTTGTCATCTTTACATCTAGTGAATCTACTATTATCAGCGTAATATCTAGAGGATAGCACTTTTTTTTCATAGGATAGGGTGACAAACGAGCACACAGTCAAACTGATGGTAAGTAGTTGCTGTGACCCATAGACATCTACATCTATCCTCAATAAAGACTCAAGATGCAGATGCGTTGTCACCCGTGAGGACTAAGATGGAATGCCTCATTTCCAGCAAAAAGGGCATCCGGCCACCTGCACTCACCAAGCGAAACGCAGAGGTAAACCTCTACTTCACGCTGGTATTCTGTGAGGTCGTGGTACCACCCTGGTTCGAGTCGGCCCATCCGTGCGACAGCAAAAGCTGCCGCGTGGCTCTACCACTGTTTGCTATATATATTTGGCTAAAACAAGAGTTTTTTCTTTATTGTATCCATAAAGTTTACAATAAAATACCTAAAAATGTAGTGCAACAATCGAGTACAAAATTTAAAAACTTGTTAAGGAAATTTTGTTAAAAGAAAGCCTACGATAAAATAAATTAATATATTGAGGACAATGATGTGGAAATTACTCTTACTCTGTACTTGCAAGCATAATAGTACTGATTTTATGGCTACAATATTTTAACCTATTTTAAAGTATTTTAAAACATAATATGATAATGTCAAGTGTTTTGTTTCTAATACACAGGTGTTTCGTTAAGTTGCGTTCTATGGAACGGAATAGTTGCACGATCAATGTACTTCATTTTACATTACTGAAAAGTGATAATATTATTTTGATAATTCTGACATTTTTAAAAATATTTATAGACCATCAACATTGTATTATTTTATTAGGTACAACGCAAAAATAGCCGTTGGGAGGCCATTGCTTCGGTTTAAAGACTGCGCCAAGAGGGACATGGCCGCTTGTAAAATTAACCTCCGAAACTGGGAGAAGCTTGCTGACAAAAGAACTGAATGGCGCAGACGATATCAAGGCAACTCAATATCACCTGCCGCATATACCTTCTTATAATAATAGGTCGGGGGGAAAAGTTTCTTCGTGTTTTGTTTCTTTACAATGAGGGCATCCACGAATTTTTCTGCCACCAGGGCGGCGCCACTTTACAGTGAGGTAAAATATTTGACAGATTTCATAGCGGGGACTATAATTTCTTAGGAAAATGTAATCTTTAAGGTTTCTTTCTGTATTATTAGTTATATTTTATATTAATTACATTAGAAATGAGCAAATCAAACTATAAATATAACTAAAAGCCCATTTTTAAAAAAAGAGTTCTAAAGTGCAATAAATTAAAAATCTAACCACTGACGCATTGTGTTGTGTATTAATATAATACTCTAGATAATGATAAACTATTATTTAAAACTAATTTCTCAATTAACTGACATTGTGTAGCAAAAAACTTTACCTCAGTCGTAACTAGTGACATCTGGTGAGTGGAAGATTATTAGCCCTCATTGAAAAAATATCTCTTTAGTTCTACTGTTTGCCTGCTATCTGGCTGATTTTAATATCAATACATACCGGACATTAAGAAAAAGAACAAGAAAAAGTAAAAAAAAAACACTTTCCCGCTATCATTCAATTGTTTTTCTGACGCCCAAAATGAGTGAATCTAACAGGAATCTAACGAAAAAATTCGATATATTCTGAAGTTTTATTACAAAAAAGGGAAATTTGCGACTCAAGCCGCAAAATAGTTTGTGGCATTTATGGACCTAATGCAGTGGCAGTGAGAGTAGCACAAACTTGATTCAAGTGTTTTCAGTCCGGGAATTTTAATGTCAAATTTTGAAGTCGATGCCATTTTTGAAAACGTGGAGCAAGATCGGCATATCGGCATATGAGTAGTTACTACATACCCGAGGAATTCAGGATTGACCACAAAACAGTTTTGACCCATTTGAAAAAGTCTGGCGATACAAAAAAGGTCGATATTAGGGTACCACACGAGCTCATTGAAAGCAACCTAATGAATCTTATACTCATTTGCGATTCTCTATTGAAATGTAATGAAACCGAACCATTTTTGAAAATATTGATTACCAATAATGAAAAGTGGATCACCTACGACAGAACGTGCGAAAAAGATCATGGTCAAAGGGTAGTCTAGCTACACAGATTGTAGCGCAACCCGGATTAAAGATTAGAAGGGCATCGTTTATTATGAGCTTTTACTGCCGGCCAAAACCATCGATTTGGATCTCTAATGCCAACAACAAATAAGACTAAAGCAAGAAATTGAATTGATCAAAAGAAAACCATGATATGATAACGCCAGGCCACACACATCTTTGGCCACTCAGCAAAAATGAGTGGGCTTGGTTGGGAAGTGTTAATGCATCCATATCACTCAGATTTTCACCTTTTCCGATTTCTTCAGAATTCTTTGGGTAGTGTTACATTAACATCAAGAGAGGACTGTCAAAACTACTCGTCGCATTTTTTTATCAATAATCTCAAGATACAGCAACGGGATTATGTCACTACCTACAAGATGGCAACAAGTTATCGTACAAAATGGCATGTCTACTATTATAATTAAATGTAAATAAACTTTGAAAAAATATGTCTTGAATTTGGATATAAAATATGGAGAAACTTTTTCCCCGACCTGATATAATGCAATTTAATACATAAAATTAATGTTTGTTTGTTCGTATTTTATGTGCTGCTGTACCATTCATCAGATTGCGCTAAAACTTTGTCAACTTATTGCTTGCACTTGCGCGAAGGTGGAGTTAACTTACAATAGGTGGCGCGCGTATCGTACCAATAAATTTATTTGAAAGTTATATATTATCATTCAATTTCAATGAATGTATTATTATTGCTAATTAAATAATATAACTCTTGCATATTTAAAACGATATTTCCATAATCATTTCTTCTGCGGCAGGAATGCGCATGGTACTAGCTAGTTTTAAATAAAATATTATGGCTTTGAAAAAGGACTTGTCGGCAAGTAAATCTGGGGTCCTTTTTCTTCTGGGGTCTTCGGAAAAGCTACATCTCAGTATACCGGTTTCGATTTTAATTTTGTTCACATGTTCATGAGAGTTTAAACAAGCCTAAATTGTTTTGTCAAAAAAGTTTTGAATTTACCTTAAAAAACTATAATCATAAAATAGGGTTGGGTTTGCCTTTTTTTAAAATAGCGAACGCAATAATTTAATGAACCACGCCACATTTAACGCCTTACTCGATGGACCGACATATCAAAGGCGGTACCTGATAGCGTAACAGAATATTGAGCACGTAACAAATAATTCTAACAATCCATTACAAAATTTTAGAATTAAATCTATTTTTAGGGGCATAATAAGCCTTTTATTCTGTAAACAGTGTCCCTTTTTATACGCTTTATTATATCTTGATTGACCTGTATATGCATAATGTATATATTAATGTATGACTGTAATTCCCCCAATTCCAGTTGTTGACGTATCAACCTTAAAAACGGCAAGACCCGGGGTGAAGATGGAATTAAAGCGGAGCTTCTGAGAGCGAATGGTTAACCTGTACTTAAAGTCCGGAAGAACTTAATTTCTGTCGTCCATAATGGTAGTAGTACCTACGGAGCAGTCCGGAGGCTTAAGCAGAAGTGGTCTTGTATAACGCTCTATTGTAGAACTACAGACCGTTTTTTTTAAAGCCGTGTGTGTGTCTATCTGCTGTTTTTGAAAGTTATTATGAATCGTCTCGCACGCAGACTTCACGACGTCCTGGCTCTCAAAAATGCCGGTTTCCGAAAATGCTTTAGTCCCATAGAACACTTTTTTATATATATCACAATTCATATTATCTTTGTTTTGCTTATGTGGCGTTTGAGAAAAGTCTATGATTCTGTCAAAATTCGGATGGTGCTACATTCCCTCCAGCGGTGCCACGTTGATTATCGTTATGTCACGAAATATAATATAGACTACGTTCTAAGTTGTTGACAAGTATGTTTATCTAGGACAAACTGTTCAACTAGGTAAGTCCAACTTCGACCTAGGCAGCAATCGACGGAACCAATTCGTCTGAGTAGCGTTCGGAAGATTACGAGACATTTTATAGTCACGTTTACCTTAAACTTTGAAAGAGGGCACAACTAGTGCGTGTTGCCAGTGATGACATGTGAATCGGAGACGAGATCCTTTACTGCTGGCCGTATTAAGAAGCCCAAAGTTCCTCAACAAGCCATGAAGGAAGCTAGATGCTCGCAGTTTATCTGCCTGCTAGACTGCGTAATAGATGCGGGATACCGCAAAAAACAGAGTAACCAATATAGCCGAACGGACTGAAGTGGCAATAGACTGTTCATATAGCGATATTTACTACCATATACGATATAAATCGTCCACTTCATTGCAATGAAGTGGACGATATGAATGACAAGCTCGTGGAAACTGTCCATGCGTTCGGAGCTAAGTTCTGCAAGACCCGCCGCAGAAGAACACAAAAACTCTCCGATCACACTCTTAATCTCATGGCTTTTAGACGGGAGATGAAGCTACATTCTTCAACAGACTTGATAGCATACAGACATCTGAACAGACATATCTCCAAATGCATGTGGCGCGACTTACGCAACTTCAATACAGCTCGTACTGAAGAAGCGATCGAGCGGAACCAAGGCTCCAAAGTCTTTGCCAGAGATCTGTCTGCCAGAAAGAGCCAACTGTCAAAGCTGACAGAATGTGGCAGCATCGTTTCCGGGACACCTGAGATTTTGAGTGAGATTGAGAGGTTCTATGGGCAGCTGTACACGTCATCGTTGGAGCCACACGCAAGTGTGAGTAACGATTCAAGTGCGAGTCTTATCCGACACTATTCCGAAGATATCCCGGACGTCAGTCTGAGCGAGATTAGAATGGCTCTCCAGCACCTTAAAAACGGTAAGGCCCCAGGCGAGGATGGAATTACAGCGCAGCTTCCGAAAGCGGGTGGAAGACCGGTACTTGAAGTCCTTCAGAAGCTATTTAATTCCGTCCTCCATGGTGGCATTACACCGGAGGCGTGGAGCAGAAGTGCGGTGGTCATGTTTCAAGCTTCTGGACTGGAAAGGATACGGTATCAACATCAATGGCAAGTACATCACTCACCTTCGATTTGCCGACGATATAGTCCTTATGGCAGAATCGCTGGAGGAACTAAGCACTATGCTCACTGACCTCAATAGTGTCCCCCAACGGATAGGTCTTAAGATGAACATGGACAAAACAAAGATTATGTTTAATGTCCATGTCACACCTATGCCGGTAGTTGTTGGGAGCACTAAGCTCGAAGTTGTTGACGAGTATATTTACCTGGGACAAATAGTCCGACTAGGTAAGTCCAACTTCGACCGAGAGGTCAATCGACGGATTCAACTCGGCTGGGCAGCGTTCGGGAAGCTACGACACATCTTCTCGCCAGACATACCTCAAAACCTTAAAACGAAATTGTACAACCAGTGCGTGTTGCCAGTGATGACTTACAGAACTGAGACGTGGTCCTTCACAACTGGCCGTATGAGGAAGCTCAAGGTTGCTCAGCGAGCTATGGAGAGGGCTATGCTCGGAGTTTCTCAGCGTGATAAACTTAGGAATGAGGATATCCGCAGTAGAACTAGAGTAGCCGACATAGCCCAACGGATTAGTAAGCTGAAGTGGCAGTGGGCCGGCCATATAGCTCGAAGAACCGACAACCGATGGGGAAGAAAGGTTCTCGAGTGGCAGCCTCGTACCGGTAGGCGAAGTGTAGGGCGACCCCCCACGAGATGGAGTGACGACCTGGTAAGACATGCAGGAAGTCGATGGATGCAGGTGGCTCAGGACCGCGCTTTGTGGCATTCCTTGGGGGAGGCCTATGTTCAGCAGTGGACTTATGAAAGGCTGTAATGATGATGACGATATAAATATCGATATTTTTATGTTGCATAATTAGTTGCAACTAGAATAAAATTTCTTTGTTTCTTTCTTTCTAAAAGTGGTTTTGGGTAACTGGCGCTTAGCTAAAAGTTGTTAAACCCATGTTCATAAGATCTGTAAAAAATAATGGTTTTATAAGGTCAAATTATACTCACTAATCGGATTAGTAAGCTGAAGTGGCAATGGGCCGACCATATAGCTCGAAGAACCGCCAACCGATAGGGAAAAAAGGTTCTCGAGTGGCAATCTCGTACCTGTAGGCTGTAGGCAGTGCGTAAGTGTAGTGCGACCCTCCCACTAGATGGAGTGATGAACTGTTAAGACATGCAGGAAGTCGATGTATGCAGGTGGCTCACGACCGTGCTTTGTGCCATTCCTTGGGGGAGGCCTATGGTCAGGAGTGGACTTGTGAAGGGCTGTAATGATGATGATGATGAAAGTCAAATTGATAAAAATTTACTCGATATTCGACTCTTCAATATATTTTAACAAATTATATTATACTAGCGATCCGCCGCGGCTTCGCACGGGTAATTTCTGGATCTCCACAATAGCTCCATCTGCCGGGTCCAATTATGAATCTAAACCATCCAGGGACCCACTCATACACATACAAAAATTTCACCACAATCCGTGGAGTCAGTTTCGAGTTTTGGTGAGGATAACGGACAGCAATTCATTTCCATATACAGAGATTATATATATATATATATATATATATATATATATATATATATATATATATATATATATATATATATAATAAATCCTTTCCGCAATCAGTATAGTTTATGTCTTATATATCTGTCATTGAGGACACCTCAGAAATTCATTTTGTGTAGATAAGGCAGGGCCAAGAATATCTTTATTGCGATCTTGTGCATATAATAGCGGGGGTTAAACTTTATTCACAGGACGCAGCCGCACACCCCGTGTTATCGCATGATATAAGTTCCCGAGGTGCCTCAGGCTCTCTAATGTGGGAATAACTACGATAACAAGATCTATGTTTCCAGAACATGAACGTTGTTAAACGTATCACATTTGCTTCAAATTTGTGGCTTGAATACTTATAATATACCTAATTTTTCAAGAAGCTATATGAACACGCAGTTCTAAAATACCATGTGAGCATGAAAATCGGCTACCAATGTTAATCAGTTTCATTACTGTATAAAAACGATCATCCAAAATGTTTGTCCATAGAGTGTTCATTGTTTTGAATATCTTATTAAGTGGCGAAGCTTGCGAAGTCACTTATTGATTTCACGATGTCTGTCCGTCTGTCCGTCTGTCCGTCCGTCTGTCCGTCTGTCCCACGATTATCACGAGAACGGTTTCGAATTTTCAAATTCTGTTTTCAGCAATCAATTACTGATCACCCAGGCATCTGAACTTCCTATTTTGAAACTGATTGCTCAACGGCAACCGTTAGAAACCGCTACAAAGCTGATTGCTTCGCCACTTTGCTATGCTGTTAGCTTGCTAGGTTTATTTTAAGTAAGTTTTGTCTCTACTCATTCTTTGTTTAAATAGGACAAAAATAGTTTTCTTATATTAACGCAACTATGTTTGTTTTAAATATATAGCTATTTCTCCTACTCTCCTTCAGTTTTCTTAGATACAACACACTCAATAATTATTTTAATTCAAAATTTTAAAGACGAGTACATTATATTAAATACTAAAGTATATGTTATAGTTTATGGATAAATTAAAACGTGTACAAGCTTAGAGTGTAAATAATGCAAGGTTGTATATTATGTCATGCTCATGCTAGAGCGTTATAAATACAACCTGCTCAATTAGAGTTTTTTTTTAGTACTACATAGCTCCGGACCCTGTTCAATGTCTACAAAAGTGTATACCTATCCTTTAAATATAAGAGAAAATAAACCTAGCAAGCTAACAGCATAGCAAAGTGGCGAAGCAATCAGCTTTGTAGCGGTTTCTAACGGTTGCCGTTGAGCAATCAGTTTCAAAATAGGAGGTTCAGATGCCTGGGTGATCAGTAATCGATTGCTGAAAACAGAATTTGAAAATTCGAAACCGTTCTCGAGATAATCGTGGGACAGACGGACAGACGGACGGACAGACGGACAGACGGACATACATTGTGAAATCAATAAGTGACTTCGCAAGCTTCGCCACTTAATAAGTTTAGCAAATTTTTAAAATTATTAAACGAATTACTTCTTATTATACTGTCAACGAATAATAGATGTTTGCCTCCCTCCCTTCCAAATTGTTATACCTAAATGTACTGTATGCTATGTACTTTACATGTGTATGTTTGTGCTGTGTAATGTTTATACAGGCTTATTTTGCAATACCGGCCAAATTTGCCGAGAAGGTTCAGAATAAGTAATCTTATAAATTAAAAATGCGTGGTAATGCATTATTTTAACTGATTTTATTGCTCACGCACACATTCGTAAGGGTCGATCAGTAGACAAAAACTTTATTGCCCATAAATCACATTTAATTTGGGAAAATTTCAAATAAAATTAGAAGCGTTATTTACTCATACTTTCAAAAACTGCAATAACGGTATATCATTATTATTTATGTATTTGAGCTTAAGTATACAATTTGGCTACTCTTTGAAAAATTACCCTGTGTAGTTACAATGTCATGTTGTATATTATTATACTTATATGAATGTTTTATATGTGTATATATATATATATATATATATATATATATATATATATATATATATAAAAATATTATTAGATATGAATAATTACCGTGTTAACGCGGGTACCATGGGTGTCATAAAAGACGACAGAGGGAAACAAATCAGAAGATGCGCCTTCTCTAATAACAACAAGACATTAAAAAACTGCGGTTGCCAACGCACCTGCCAAGCGTGGATTATTGCATATGTAAAACCTAACCCTTTGTGAAACCTATCTTTAGCAGTGAACTTTGATAGGCTGTAATGAATGAATGAATGAATACAATTATTCATTAAATTATAAATAAATAAATATTTATTGCCGTGCATGAATTTGTTTCTATAATTATATATTGTACAATTTTCTTATTTTATATCTAAATACGAGTACGTCTCTACCAAGATAACTTAACCTGTTTTTGGGCTTCACTTAAGCAACTGTTGTAGGCCGCCTAGCGGATATCGTTGCTCTGATTAATTTTAGGTGCATGAATTTTAAATCTGACTTTTTACAAGCACAAAACCTCCATTACTGATACACAGTACAAATATGACTAGAATTACGTTCCTTTTTACGAACTATGATTGTTACAGATATAAATATATTCACAGCACGGAGGCGCGCGGTAAGCTCTATAATTCGCAATAAGTTGCCGCGTTGCCACGGGGGCGTTCGATGCAAGATGAACTATCGCAACGAGACCTGAATTTTTCGTATCTCGGCGACGAAGCTTTTGAATTATCTTTTCAAACATGTCTGTACTCTTTAAATAGTAAGGAAATTAAATTTGTAAAGTTTAAGAGGACATTCTTCACAAAACCTACTTTCCACTGTGAATTGAGTCACGTTATACCACACAGTCATATTGGAATTAAATCCTATATAGAAATTGAAATTAAAACATAAAAAACCGCCATTAAAAATTATAAACAAAATTATATAATGGTACAAATATAACTTTATTCATTAAACAGATCTAACCTGATGGTAACAGACTACTGCAGCCCATAGACACTTTAAACTTTTAATAAAGGCCACAGGTTATAGTTTCACCCCTGCGGAGTAATATGAAATGCTTTATAATATTTAATTATCCTGGGTGTTTTTAATCTTGAAGGGTAACCAAAACACAGCCGTGGGTACGCTGCGACTTGGCGCTAAAGATAGATAAGAGAATGTTCAAGATAACGCGAATCAAGACGGACCCATAAGCAGCCCTGCCATCTTGTCAATGTAATGAAATAGTGAAGTATAAAATCCAAAGATCGTTTTGTTTACTAAACACGACTTAAACGGGCACTAATCACGTTGTTTTGATTTTATCAAACATATATTTTTTTAATTATTTAGTTTTTGTAATAATAATACCTTTCTATTATAAAATAAGCAATTAGGATAAGAAAAGATCTAGTATTTAAGATCGCTAATTTTCTAAGAATAATAAAAATCATACAACTTCGAGGGCATCGCAAAATCAAATAACCTCAAAAATCGTCCTCAATCAACGACAGTTAATCACAGACAATTATTTTGTTACCTGTAGTCTATTTCATCGAAAAAATATTCTTTAACTGATAGAACCATGTTGCGCTTATATTATATTTGTGGCGGTTCGACTGGGAAAGGAATACTAGCGTAAAATAGTAGCTTAATGCTGCTGTGTTTCGTACGGTCAACGTAGAGAAACGGAATTCTTTTTTTACTGAAAACGAGGCATTCCATCTCAGTCCTCAAGGGTCACCACGCATCTGAATTCTCTGTCTATGGGCCACAGAACCCACTTACCTTCAGGTGGACTTTGGGCATTTTTGGAACCATTATTTTATACTTAATAAAAAAATCTGCGTCGGGATCATTTTCGCGTGATGATTTTTTAAGATTTTAATCATCACCTGAAACCTGGCGAATCGTTTGATACGCTTCAAATGATGTTAATGGGTAATGGCTCTTCTGAGGCAACCGTGTACCGCTGATGTAACAAATATCTGCAGGGTCGGCGAACTATAAAAGATGTAGAAAGAAGTGGTCGGCATTTGACGACTGGTACGGAAACGTAATAGCAATGAAAAAAAATAATTGAATAAAATAGGCAAATTACGTACAATACATATAACAGATTGGATCGTAAAGCGTTTACGTGATTTTAAATGAACACCTTCGCGTGGGATGTTTTCCTTTGGGTGCCGCACAACCTCATCGATGTTTAGAAGCAGGCAAGCGTGGAAGGGTGTCGTGACACGATTACTTAATTTGAAGCAGGCTTGCCCGACTCTTTTACGACATTGATTGGTAATTAATTTTGGATTTATGAATACGATCAGGAAATGAAGCGTCAGTCGACGGTTTGGCTGTTTCAAAATGAACCTACGGCAAGTCCAGCGGTCGAGATTTTACAAAAGCGCAGGGAATATTTTAGAAAATCGAAGTAACATCAATACCGAACGGCATAAAGCAACACGGGCGCCGACGTACCGGAGGAGTCCACGCGGTCCTATGGGTACAATTAAACTAGTTGCAACCGCACTGCTCACTGTTTACAAAAGATGGCGTCACCTTCCTTATGTAAGTAATTCTTAATGACATTAGTAATATTTATTTCTTTTCCTGGGAAAACCATGATTTATAAATATCACATCCCTTTCAATCAAGGGAGGGACTCCATTGAAGACGTCTCCCGAACTGGACGGTCGATTGAGGTTACCACGCCAGAAATAATCGAAAAAGTTGAAAAACTTGTATCGGAATATGCCCCGCTAAGGAAAAAACACCTTACAGCATTAGTTGGAGTATCAGAAACAACCATTTGAAACATTCTACACCAACACCTGGGCATGACTAGTCTGTGCAAGATGGGTTCCGAGAATGCTTTCAGCGGATCAAAAACACGAGCGCGTCAAAAGTTGTCGCTAGTTTTTGGACCGCTGCTAAGAGCACAGAGAGGAAATTATTAATTAAACTTGGGTTCACCATTATGAATCTGAGTCAAAGTAAGAGTCGATGCAGTGGTATAAAAAAGGCACACCTAAGAAATATACTAAGGTGTCTCAATAGGCTGGAAATATCATGGCGACGATCTTTTGGGATACAGAAGGTATCCTTTTGATCGATTATAAGGAACGTGGTGTTTCCATAACGGGAGAGTATTCTCCCGTTATGGAAACACCACGCTTCTTTACTAGATCAATTAAAAGAAGCTATTATAGAAAAAAGGCGAGGAAAGCTTACAAAAGGCGTGCTGCTTTTGCACGACAATGCGCCCGTGCACACAAGCCATGTTGCGACGACTGCCATTCACCGGTGCGGTTTTGAACAAGTCCTGGTCCCAAGCGACTATATTGTTATATATATATATATATATATATATATATATATATATATATATATATATATATATATATATATTTTTTTTTTTTTTTGCAAATATGAAAGAACTGCGTGGGAAAAAAATTGGCGACAATAATGAAGTGAAGTCCACAATTTCGGCCTATTTTGACGCCCAAGACAAATCTTTTTTTTTTAGACGGTATTAATAAATTAGGTGACAGATCTAATCAATGTACAAATGGAGAATAAATTGAAAAGGAAAAATAATTTCATGTTTCATTTCATTATCCTTCCCTGTCATTCCGCGAACTTTTTTACGTTCCCTCGTATCAACTCCACACACTAGCTACTACTGATAGTTAATTCCTTGGCCTGAATTTTTAAAGATAAAAACAAAACGAGGATAAATGTTGGTATCTATGGGTCACAGTATCCACTTACCATCAGGTCATCAGGTAGGCTGTGTGCCCACTTGTCACCCTTATTCTATATTAAAAAAAACAGATGGAATACTTGGTAAGAAACCTACTTCACAGATTTATTTTAACAATGCTAGTTAAAATAATTTAGAATTATTAACAATGCTAGAATTGTACGACATATAGTCGGTTCACAAATATTTCGTGGTCATAAACAAATTTTCCGCGGGTGTTGACACCAAATATACAATTTAAGAAAACGGAGAGAATGTATTACTAAAGCGATTTACGTGTGATTTTTCTCAGTAGACCATCATAACATCTTTTATGACGCGAACGTAGGTTCAGACGTCAATTTACAAGGGCAGATAAGAGTATAAAGCATCACGCTTATATATAACCGGTATATTTTACACTCCACTCTAATACTTATGGTTTTGAACAACTTTGGCTTAGGGATTTATTTAATTCTTTTTGCAAGCAATAACTCCATTCCATTAAAGTCAACAGGATAACGTATGCAAATATTTACATTTTTTTTAAATGAACAAAAATCCAATAATTGTATATTATTATAAACAGGAATGTTTAAAATCATTTTCAATTTGAATGTAGTTCGTTTTGCTTAAACTCGCAACACAACCCTCGCACACATCCTTGCCTTGTTTTGTATGTACAAAAACCTCGCTCCACTGAGCCTTTCCAGTAGAGCCGTGCTGAGCGAGGCTAGATAAATATTAGTATTCTATTTGTTCTTAACAAACACATCCCTCGCTACGCATCCTCGCACATCTCTGGCGGAAACGCAGCCTTAAGCTGCTATTTTACGCTGGTATTCTGTGAAAGCGTGGTCCAACCGAGGTTGAACCGGCTGAATTTTTTTACGCCATCATGGGTAAAACCGTGCCATGCCCACTGAGCAAAGTATGTTGCGGATTATTTTCTAAAATAAATGTATAATAAAACTATTCAATACGCAAAGTAGTGTTCTTTATAATACTTCTTATATAATCTTATTATATTCCAATTGGAAATATCGATTCCACGAACAAGACGTCAAATTATGATTTTCTTGGAAATATGTTATAAAAATTCAAAGAATGTTCACCAAGAAACTCATTAAAAATAATTTTATCCTGGACTCCTTCGGCTTAGAAATAAACTTTTATAACTTAATTTAAACTTTGATTTCTCTCTAGTATGTTTCTAATTAAAAATTGATATGGTTTTCTTTAAGGTTACGAATACAAAAAAGATTTATAATAATATGGATAATATGAAAAGTATAGAAAGATGTGAAGATATGTTGAAGGAGATATTAAATTCAGTAACATCATGAAGATGATGACAAAAAGTAATGGGATGGGACAATAAGAAGAGAGGATAAAAAAGATTCGTGAAACGGCAGCAGAGCTGCGGGGGAGTCCAAGTTGCTCGTTTTATATGCAAATGTTTCACGTCCTTATGAATATGAAAATTTCCTATCAAAACGTGTCGTAGTCAGCGATCCCTTGATGTACTGCGAAATAAAGCTCCTTGTAGTTTTTTGCCTTTCAAAGATTTTGAACCGAGCAAGCGTGAAATTGAATCGTGGATAATGTTTTTTCTCATCAGTTAATACAATCCACATCTGGAAATGGGCCTCTCCTATTGTATGGGGGATTGTCAATGTCAGTACCATAACTGCTTGGTAAATCGTTGAGAAGTCTGGCGCACAGGATTACCTTTGTTTTAGCCCTTAGCGGCTCCTTAATATTTATTAAGAGTTCCCTAAACCTAATCAGTCGGTGGTGTGTATCGATATAGTTTTTTTTGTACGTATACTTTTGGCTTGATCGTCTAATATTCGTTGTTTATGTAATTGCTTCGCAGTCTACCTAACACCTACACCAAAATAGACAAAACCTCTGTTAATAGTTATCTTTAATTGGTTTAATACGTCAGTCATTGAAGTACGCGCATGCACTAATATAACAGTCCTAACGTGCATCCGTTTACAAAATATCTCGCGACATGTCCCCAAACATTAGGTGTAACAGTAGAACGGACCATAAATTATACAGCATATGACATATACAGCAATTATTGTCGAAGTTAATACTGAAATAATATATAAACATTTAAATAATAACTCAACACTGCGTTCAGAATTTAGGAAAATAAATATTTCGTAAAGTTAAGCAAATTGGCCGTAACGTGGCGGCATAAGAGTCCAACTACCCTGTACGCTACGTGAATGTCGTAAAAGTGAACGGAAACAAATGAAACAGTAGGTGGGCAGTAGCATCAAAAAAAACATGGCGTGGTGACTGCGAACTCTGGCAATATCCCCAAACTCAATCAAATTTTACTTAATAATTTATTTTGCTATTCTCAAAACAAGAAAAAAGATAACAAAAAATAAATGCTTGCTAACGAACACTATCTTTAAACAGATACGTTACCCCGTTATCGTTCGTTATATTATGTCATAGATATAGATAAGTATATAAGAACCATACTATTAGCATTTACGAATTAATATACATCCGCAAATTATGTAGTTTTGAATTTTTTCAAAATACAATTTTAATTTATGATATAGTATGACAAAACAAAAAAAAAAACATTTAGAAAGTTGGTGTCACTAACAAATAGAAAACAATGAAACGTTAAAAAAGGATTTTACTAAACCAAAATGCTACAATCTTAAAACAAAATAGGAGATTAAAAAATCATATCTTTTAAGAGATAAGTACAATAGGTACTATACTACATAGTAAGAAATCTGACATAAATTTCAGAAGCGGGAAGGCGCGCTGCGCGGCGCGGCGCGGCGGCATCGTGCCAACGACCAACGAGTACTTGACTGCAGTTGAAAGATTAATTCGCTTTAAACAAACGCATAATACTGTCGTTAGAATAATCAGATCCTACTTCAATTTACGATCTCTGATTTTTAAGCTTTAGATAAGGGTGAGTTTTTTATTTACAAAAAAAGCAAGGGTGACGAACGAGCACAATCCACCTGATGGTTAGTGGCTCATCGACACCTTCATCCATCCTTATTAATAATCAAAATGCAGATTCGTTTAATTATTTCTTATATTTACTTTATATATATTCGTTGTGCAAAATTGTTGTCAGCTCTGAGACCTAAGACGGCTAGTTCCCAGTTAAAAGGGGATCTTAGGTCAGTGCCTGATTTAGTCTTGAGCTCTGACAGCCGTAGGCTGATGCGACCTCCTAGCCTATACTACACGTGGTTGCCGAGCCCACGAATATACTTACTACATTTTTAACTTTTACTAACTTCCCGCCGCGCGGATTAAATCAATTCTGCCGTAAGAATAAGGTATTTTCTTGCGTTAAAAGTTCTGCCCTCAGGATGCAGCCAATCTATCATCTTCGTTTATTGAAATCTGTTCAGCAGGTGTAAAAAGTTACCATACAGTCGGACAGGCTGAATTCGTTCGCATTTCTAATATTAGCACTATGGTTATAGGTATAGTTTTGATTTTAATATTAAATTATATATTAATTAATTATAATCAAGCATTTGAGTTATAGACTTTAGTAACTAAGTTAAATTCTTGCGACAAGTATATAGTAGTGCTTGTAAAACCAAGCCCAACGCCTCCTCAGTCCTTGCCTCTAGCCTAATTAGCCTGCAGGTAAATCAACGTACGAAGCATAGCGGCGTTATACTGACATTCCACGCCGGTATTCTTCAATATGCTGCAGCGCGGCATATTGAATATATAAACGTATATATATACATAACTGATAAACGTATATATATGGTGATATGACACAGTAAAACTTAAGGACAAGTAAAACCTGCCATATATTGTACTTAATATCACAAGACACAGGAGCACTGCTGATGCAGAGCGATAGAAATAGGTAAGAATGGGGCGCATCAGTCAGACTCTTTGATAGAAAAGCATGTCAGATAGTAACTCTTAAAACGCTGTCAATTCGATTAAAATAACTCTTGTTTTGGAGTTACGAATGGCATCAGCCCAATTGTTACAATGAGTGAGTTCACCAAGAATAACACAAACAGTTTAAAGATAAACAAGAGGTTGTTGATGTTTGCTACTTGTCACGCTGTTGCTGAATATCTGAAGCATTCTTTGCGGCCTAGCGGATGCACATATAAATCGTTAGGACTTCCAGTCGTCAATATACGACCGACATATGTTTACCAATAATCAGAGCAATATCAAGTTTCTTACATAAGAAATCTAAAGAAATTTGCAAGAGCTATTCTTACTTCTTACATTAAACATAAACCCCTGCCGCGCCACGTCGTGCTTCGTTTATCGTGTTATCTTTATCGTATACGCATTACTGGTTTCTTTTCTTGCAGTTAAGTTGTGGTTTGATTTATTTCTTCCTCTAACCGATGCGAATTAAATTTGTCGCGTGGTATTCTTGGAACGCATCCTCTTTCTTCTCATCTTTAAACAAATAACACTCAAGTTTCTCACACAACATTAAGCACGAGTTGCGTGCCAGACGGCTGTTAGTCGCGTTCCATCATTTGTGTAGCGCTCAGAGCTTTGAGGGGTTTAGGTTTTTGCCATTTCCATTGTCCTGTCTACAGTAGCCTTCTTACATAGTGATGCAATTATTAAGGTTCGAATTTAGGCTCATTAAACACTAATAACATTTCAATAAAGCTTTGTATCAAGTTTTCCATATTGTTAGTTAAAAATAGTGTCATTAAAATATATATATTTAAAAAACGTCTCGTGCATTAATAACAATAATGGTCCGGCACAAGAAGTCTGCGGCCGCTAATTACAGGATGCATTAGGAAGGTACGAAGCAATTTTTAGTTATATAAAATCAACTGTTATTATACAGTTCCTTTGTTCTTTTTTTTTACTTTGAAATATAAAAGCAGAAGTTAATAAACATGGCATGACAAAAGTTACATAGTTAATAAATGTCGGACATTATAAGCACACACAGTATACTATATATTTACTGTGTTATAAGGTTTCTCACATTAAATCCTCATCATTAAAAAAAACAAAAGACCTGAATAACGATAACAATGAAATAGGATATTACCGATAAATGGAATTTGAAGGCTCTCAACTACCGACATAGGTGTGACATGGACGTTAAACATGACCTTTGCCTTGTGCATGTTAATCTCAAGACATATCCGTCGGCAGAGACTGTTTAAGTCATCGAAAATAGTGCTGAGAACCTCCAGTGATTACTCACACTTGGGTGCGGTTCCAACGACAACACCAGATATGACAATAACTTCTCATTAGGAATTTGTATATTCTTCTCCACATTAGAGAATAACTTATACAAAATTTTATTAAGAATGCATTAATGATATATGGTATTTCTTATACTAAGGTTTAAATTTAATGTAAAACAAAAGGCACTGATTTCTTTTTGTTTTGCATTAGATTATCACTATGCCATATGCATAATTTAATTCCTCCCTCTCCCTTCCACCATCGGACAACCAGACGTTCGGCCAGTCTCCAACCCTTTCGTTGTTGACTTACCACGCATTCGAACTAAATGGTTTGCTTCATCGTTCATCATGTGTACAGCAATGGAGTGGAATAAGTTGCCAGCATCTGTGTTTCCATCCGATTACAATGTGAGTGTCTTCAAGGCAAGAGTGAATAGGCTTTTGTTAAGTTAGTGCACTTCACGATCTTAGGCTACATCACCACTTACCATCAGGTGGGATTGTAGTTAAGCGCTGGCTTAGAATAATATAAGAAAATAAATAGAAAAAACTGCAATAAAAATACATGCAGAGATGGATTTCGTATTAATGTCAATGATTATCAATGGCTACATTACAAATAAAATAAATAATTCTATAATTTAAGAAATGTAGTAGGTACTTTATGCGTGCAGTTAATTAATAAATAATATAATCACCTTTTAAGATAAAACAATAGAACAAATATAAACGACTCCCACGATTAAATTCGAACAAACATCTATGCCTGCGGTAAGTTTTAAACTACCTAATCATTGATATTTAGACAATTTTTAACATTGCTTGTTTTCATAAAAAAAAAACTTATATTAATTAGGCGCATGGGGTCAAGACAATTTAAAATAAATAAAAAAACTTGTTAGAATGTTTGGAGCGCGATCGTATTCTTTCTAGGTTCCTAACTCCCCGCGGGCTACGCCTATTAGTCGCGGCCAGAACATCAACTAGTACGCACAAGTCTCTACTCTCTTGGGTGCTGACCCCATGCGACCCACTTACGTAACATTTTTTTGAGTTTTTACTTACTTTACGTTTCCATGCATACATTGTTATTTATTTTTATTAGTATTTGTATATTGTTATTATTATTATTTATTTATTTATTACAAGATCCACAGCCCTAATTACAATGTAAATGAACTTAAGAAATAAACTTACAGCCAATAACGGATCTACTTTATACATTTTTTAACTTAAATTAATCGACCGACAATCAATAAGTTTGAGCCACAAAAACATACAATTTTAGAATTAACAATTAAAAACAGCGAGTCTATCTTTCTCTCTGATCTGTGATGTTCGTGTACGCGCGCGCTTGTGTTTGTGTGTGTGTGTGTGTGTATTTGTATGTGTGTTTGTGTGTGTGTTCAATATACATATTAACCATTTCCTTCAAGTACTTCAAGAACTTCCTTCTTAAACACATGCCTACTACTATGAAAAATATCAGTAACATTAAATTGGTTATTAAAAGTTCTATGCAATCCACTGACCAATGCGTTTTTTTTTGTTAATTGTAATAGTGCAAATTCACTTTACCTATTTTTGTCTTTATTTTTATTGATTTTCTTTTTGTCCGACGATGAGCAAAATGTTGCTGGTTCTGATAATGATATCAGTAATGCTGAATATTCATAAGAGTAACGTACACATAAGGCAGATTTTTTTGAAGAAATTAGCGGTACCACTTGTAGAAGATCACCAGGAACTTAGTATTTATTCAACAGCGTGCAATACTTCAACAAAAATCAGAAAATGCAATAAGTGTGATAAATTTATATGTCAACAACAATTTTAGATTATACTAACTACATCGGATGCAGAAAATAAGAATCTGCTGATGAATAGGATCAATTATTTTTTAACGTGGATCTCGGATACGCTAAAAAATTGTAGTTTAAAGAGATATTAGAAGTATTGTTATTTTTTTAATTGTTTAAAGTCAGTTATGTTTTAGTTTCTTAAAATTAATTATAATAAAGAAATTTAATATTATTGATAACACATACTTTGTTTTATTTATTTCTAACACTATTTTCAACTATTTATTTGGGGTCACTAGAGAACCCATGTGACTAGTTTATATAATATACTAGTTAGATATATGCTAGATTTTCTTCATGCGCCTAATTAAGGATTAAATATAAAAATTAAAATAACAGTGAGGCATAATATCCAATAAAACGACTTCTATCTTGTGAGCATTCGGAGTCATTTATTTTCGTTTGCAATAGAAAACTCCGGCCCTTCCATCCTACGAAACTAAATAAGAAACAGTTATCACTTGAACTCGAAGATTGCTGAGTGAATTTTTCCATTGGGAAAAATGTTCGAATCATTTGGTAAAACCACGATCCATTTATCAAAGTAAGTCGAGGCACATTTTTTTCTAAGTGTGTTCAGAAACACATTACACATTAGCTTTATATATCTTAGAAACGAAACAAAATAAACCTAATAGCAATAAATAATTACTTTTGCGTTACTAATCTGCCGACTTCCAAAAAGGAGACGGTACTCAATTCGAGTGTATGTTTTTTTTTTTATGTGTGTTACCTCATAACTTTGTACTGGGCGAACCGATTTGGATGATTCTTTTTTTATATTTTATATTAATTTGATCAAGGTCAGACCAATGGTTATTGAGTTATTCTTAAATAACATATTGACGTTGCTTATATTGAAGTCGGCTGTACAAAATTTTTAATTTTTAATTATTACTACATCATAGCATAATTCACTTACCCGACGACACATGGGCCAGTAGGTTAGTGGTGTACTTGTCTGTTAATTGCTAGGTTCCTAAGTTAAAGTCCCAGCTAAGTTCCATATACAAAACACCTTTTAACTTATGTATTACTTATATTACATAACAATTTTCCCTTCTTATTACATGCACGTTAGTTAGAATATGGAAACTGGGTATGAGGAGCACTCCTCAATATTTGTGAACCTTTGCGACACTATAATACAACCTGCACTTTTAACAATTATCGAATATTGTCAGTTATTATAAGATTATCCGGGGGACATCACCAGCACGTACCTGCAACCAACATTTTTAATTTGAAAATGTATTTCGAAATTAACGAATCAAAAAAGGTATTAATATATATAAATAATTATTAACAATTGTGGCATTATTTGGGGGAGACATATAATTCAGCAGTGGGCTTGTGAAAGGCAAAGATGGTAAATGAGGTAATTATGGTGATGACGATGATGAATATAAGATACTCCTGATTAATCTTATTGACTTCTCCAGCTTCGGCGTATGTTTCATGAGGTTAGTGACAACTGTGGACCGTTTTTACGGGTAACAAGTCATTCCTATCGTCTGGGGTAATGATGCTTCTGCATTTTTAGTCCTCATCGAGAATAGATGCAATTGTCTGGGTTACAGCTCTCACTTACCACCAGGTTGACTGTGTGCTAATGCAAACAATTGCAAATTTCGCAATAATGACTGTTTTACCTATCGAATTCAGGCGTTGAAATGGCATAGAAATAATTGTTCCTGGTTTGGATGTATGTTAAGGTTTGGGAAGTCACGACAGTCCCAAATTTCCGAAACACGAGACAACCCAAGATCAAAGTCCCGTGATGTCCCTGGTCTTAGTTACTTCTCAGAATAAAATTAGAATAGAGTTCATTTTCGGCGAGATGTATCAATAAAATACCAATTTTAATAAAAATCAATACTTTATTGAACATAAAATGAAATCCTAACATTTACAACGTTAGTTATTGAGATTACTCAACAATTCGTATGTTTAATTCTTATAATCACAGAAATTTTTTTTGGCAGTAAATTCTTATTACAAAGACTTTTTGATCATACTAATCATTAAAAACCATTATCTAGTCATTGGTCATAATTCTCATAATCATAGATTTATTAGTTTGGTAAAAAAATATTCTAATTATAAAAGAATCTTACAAGTGCAATAACTTATTATTAACGATCATCGCCAGTACCTATCCTATTAAAAAAATATTAGTCATATAAATAATATAATGAAATAGCAATTAGACTTCGACAAACGTGTTTGGTAAAATTAAACAAACGGGCAGCAAGCAGCATCGTTTTGATAAAAACTCAAAATAATAAAAAACTGCGGTTGCCAAACCGCTTGCCAAGCGTCGCAACCATGGCAAAATTTCCCTATGAGCCAATCAATGAGGGAGGCCAATGTTCAGCAGTGGAATTTCATAGACTGTAATGGATAGATGGATGGAAGCGGGTGTTTTGAGTCGAAAGTCCCGGGACCCAAGACAATTTAATATAGAAATAGTCCCGGGAATTCGAAACACGAGACATACCGGTATCCAAACCCTTACGTGCCCTTACATTTGTCTATGTGCAATGTATGTAAAATGCCTCTAAAATACAGAAATATCCTAAGGTGGGCGATAAAATTTTTTCAAACAAGTACGTGGTCTTCAAATGCCCGACTATGATGACAGTCCTGTTTTATTTTTGTATAGACACTAATTATTTCTAACGTGTTGAAATAATATGAGAACTAATAATAAATAAATAAAAAATATATTCTCGAATGTTAACAATTTTTAAAAGATATTAATGAATGTATGGTAATATTCGTTGGACATGTTAATCAATATAATATGTAGAATGTCCTGCCAGTTCGGCATTTGACGCAGGACTTTCTCTAGCTAGTCTAGAAGGTCCACCTAAATTTTCTTTTATGTAATTCTATTCAAAATGTCCTACTGATATAAATACATGTTGCCATGGAGCAACTAGGTGCCATGTTGTTTAAACCGATTTTTTTAAATTGCAAGGAATGGTTACATTCAAACGTTTTTTTATTATTATTATTCTTTGGTGAAATACGAATAAAAAAAGCCCCATAGCTTTTTACAACAAAGTTAATATTTTCGGAGTTATGAATATTTAACGTTTGAAAAATTCCAAATTCGGATATTTTTAACCCATCCACCCAACTCAACCCAAAATAGCACGAGTTGCCGAATGGTCACATGCTAAATGCATGTAGCCATTGGGCAATATCATCAGTAGGACAATTTGAACAAAATCGCACAAAATTAAAATTAATTTAAGGTGGTACGTAAAATAGACGCTAGATGGCCTGATGTTATGAAATCGTGGATATTTATGAATGGATTGGTATATTAAGATAATTTTATTCAATATGGTTAGTTTTATTAGGGTTCCGTACGTCAAAAGGAAAAAACGGAACCTTTATAGGTTCACTTTGTTGTCCGTCTGTCTGTCTGTCTGTCTGTCAAGACCCTTTTTCTCAGGAACGCGTGGAGGTATCAAGCTGAAATTCATGTCAAATACTCAACTCTACTGTCCCTTAGAGCTGTGAAAAAATCAAACTTCTAAGCCAACGCAATCAAAAGATACAGCCGTTTATGCTGTAAATTTTCGACATTCGCAAGGGAATCAAAACCTACAGGGTACTTCCCGTGAACTCAGAATCTTGAAATTTGATACGAAGCAACGTTTTATAGCACAGATAAAGGAAAAATTGCGTAAAGCATACATTTTTAGTTACATCATATAATAAAAATATTTTTAATAATTTTAAACTTATATACGTACAGATTTGTTCGGAACCCTCGGTGCGCGAGTCCGATTCGCACTTAGCCGGTTTTTTATGTAATAAATTTTTATATTGTTTATTTTAAGAGTTAAAAGTTATACTGACCATCTTTAAAGCATCGCACAAAGAGGACACCGAGATAATAGGAACACTGTATTTTTTTTTATAAAAGATACTAGCAATGCTATTTAAATTACTAATATTCCCTTCAAACACTACTGAAAATCTGAAAATGCTTGTGTTAGGAGTTCACAACAGTAGTCGAATGGCGGATTTGAACCAACGTTTGAGTTCGCGGTCCGCATCCTACCAATATTCTACTTCATTCTCTCACTGGCTAAATCCTATAGATGTACATATGTTTGTCTCTTTTAAGTGTCACTTTTTCGTTTCATCGAGTTTTAAATTAAAAATATTGTAAAGAAATTTCACTTCAAAAACCTATTCAGTAGTTATGTCGAGTGAGACAGGAGTACACAATATTCCCGAAATTGTTCACAAATGCACTGGAAGACGTTTTTAAGACGCTAACCTGGAATGGACATCAATATAATCAGCGAACACATCTAACACTTACGCTTTGCCGAAGATATCGTCGTAATGGCCGAATCTACATCGCTGCAGGAACTACAAGATATGCTAAGCAGCCTAAATGAATCCTCCTAACGAATGGATGAACTGCGTATGAATTTAAATAAGATGAAAGTCATGTTTAACTTTAACGGTCATATCATATCAAATTTGATTAGGAAGTTGTTCAAGAGTATATCTACCTCGGCCAGATATAATCAGAAGCAACTTCGAGAAAGAAGCCGATAGGTGGATTCAGTTTGGCTGGGCGGCATTCCAGAAACTTCGTTAGGTCTTCTCGTCGTCCATAGCACAAAGCTTGAAGCCAAAGATCGGGCTAAGTGGTGCGCCTTGGGAGAGGACTTTGTCCAGCAGTGAACTGTCGCAGCTTTCATTATTACACACATATTATTACTCTCACATATTATGTAAAATTATATAATAGATACTATAATTTTATAAATTATGTACGTATTACTGTATAACCCACATAGTGCAACGGATCAGCAAGCTATGTGGAAATGGGCAAGCCATATAGCGTGCGAAACCGTCAACCAATGAGGAAAGGTGAAACCTTTTTTTTTTATAGGAGAGGGGGCAAACGAGCATGCGGCTCACCTGATGGTAAGTGACTACCGCCGCCCATGAACAACTGCAACACCAGGGAGGGAATTGCAGATGCGTTGCCGGCCTTTTAAAAAGGAGTACGCTCTTTTCTTGAAGGTCCCTAAGTCGTATCGGTCCGGAAAAATCGCTGATGGTAAACGATTCCACAAGGAAGTCGTGCGAGGAAGAAAACATCTTCTAAATCGCACAGTGGTGGACCACCAATCATCCAGATGGTGTGGATGGTATCGGGAGTTCTGCCGCGATGTGCGTTCGTGAAATTTGGCGGCTGGGATTAATCCGAACAATTCCTCGGAGCACTCCCCATGGTAGATGCGAAAGAAAATGCAAAGAGATGCAACATCTCTTCGCAGCGCCAATGAGTCGAGCCGATGGGAAAGGACTCGGTCGTCGACTATTCGAGCCGCTCTGCGCTGGATGCGGTCAAGTGGAAGGAGCTGGCACTGGGGAGCCCCTGCCCAGAGATGGGAACAGTATTCCATGTGAGGCCGAACCTGCGCCTTGTAAAGTTGCAGGCGGTGTGCCGGCATGAAATACTGTCCCGCTCTGCTGAGCACGCCAAGCTTTTTAGAGGCCAATTTGGCCTTCTCTTCCAAGTGACCACGAAACTGCACGTCACTCGATATGTCGACGCCGAGGATTACCGTCGAACCGGTAAGCGACGTGTAGGACGGTCCCTTCTACATGCAGGGAGGCGATGGCTGCAGGTGACACAAAATTGTGCTTTGTGGCATTCCTTGAGGGAGGCAAGGAGCAGGGAGCAGTGATGGGCTGTAATGATGATGATGGTGATGATGTAAATGATAATTTTGTACGCAGTTATCAACTTTGACTCATTGTATAATTGATACTTTATTTTCGTTAAGAATTTGTTATTATTGATGTCAACTTGAAATGTTTTTATAAGAAAAATTTCTACAATTTTATCTCGGCATATAATATTAATATAAGAGAAATCAGTAATAACAACAACAAATTATTGAATTAAAATTTGCTTATAGGTGAAGATGATGAATGAGATCAAATCAATACATATTGAAAATATAAACTAATGGATTTGGTATCTTATCGCTCATTTGTTCTTATCGCTCTGAGACTTGATTGCATTAACAGTTAAAGCAATTGAGTCAACAAAATTAACTTAAAATTTAATAGCATATTTTTATAGAATAAGCCAGTCATTAGTAAACAGTATCTTATTTTTTTATTATATTAGTGATAATCGAGCTAACAGTTCACCGCCTGGTAAGTGTACTGCAACCTACTTCAAGCAATGATGGAATGTCTCACAGTCTATTTGTTACAATTGTTTAATACATTAAGTTTCTTCAAGAATCGAAAAGGTAAATTTCACCTTTTCGATTCTTGTAACCAAAAGGGTAATTTTTTTTAAATAAATCTAATAATTTATTTAAAATATACTACAAAAACTAAAAATAATAAAATTTTCTCCATATAATTTAATAGCTTGTGAAGTCAAAGATTTAATTTTTTAATACAGTTTGCATTTAGCAATCCGAACTTTTAGCACCGACTTCAGATTACTATTAAGTAAATTATTCAGATATTTTTCTCGTCTTAAAAAACTCTGCCCAGCAGTATGACGTATATAGGCTATACTTTTTACTTTTATGAAAAAATTATGTTTTTTTGTTTTTTTACCAAGTTTCATTAGAATATGTCAACCAAAAGTAGGTAAAAATAAAAAATAAACTTAAGCAAGAGTATAATATGAAATCTTTTCACCTATTTTTGACACTGAAGAATTTCACTGAAGGTTCACAGTTAGCAAAGATGCTATATCTTTAGATTTATATAGCATACTAGCTCGCCAGGCAGACGTTGTTCTGCCCTCTCCGACGACATATTGTCCTATAAAAAATCCTTAAATTCGTAATAAAAAATATTGAGGGTTATCTATCGGGAGAAAAACTATCCTATTTCACAAGTTGGACCAAACTGAACGCAATGTGCAAAATTTTATTGAAATCAGTTCAGTTCATCGCGGACAAACAACGTGACACGTAATTTTTATATATAAAGATATAACATACAAAAGAAGTTTAACGGTTAAACACTAATTAAAAAACAACCCAACTGCCTTAAAGTTTACTCAAAACAAACATTTTTAGGGTTCCGTAGCCAAATGGCAAAAAACGGAATCCTTATGGATTCGTCATGTCTGTCTGTCTGTATGTCCGTCTGTATGTCACAGCCACTTTTTTCCGAAACTATAAGAACTATGCTGTTGAAACTTGGTAAGTAGATGTATTCTGTGAACCGCATTAAGATTTTCACACAAAAATAGAAAAAAAACAATAAATTTTAAGGGTTCCCCATACTTAGAACTGAAACGCAAAAACTTTTTTTCCATAAAACTCATACATGTGGGGTATCTATGGATAGGTCTTCAAAAATGATATTGAGGTTACTTACATAATTTTTTTCTTAACTGAATAGTTTGCGCGAGAGACACTTCCAAAGTGCTAAAATGTGTGTGTCCTGTAACTGTCCCCCTGTAACTTCTAAAATAAGAGAATGATAAAACTAGAAAAAATATATGATGTACATACCATGTAAACTTCCACCGAAAATTGGTTTCAACGAGATCTAGTTAGTAGTTTTTTTTAAACGTCATAGATCGTAAATTATGTTACTTGCTGCTACGGAACCCTTCACGGGCGAGACCGACTCGCACTTGGCCGCTTATTTGTATTTGCAGACGCAATAAGTATATAAATAATACTATATAAGTAGTCTAAGTCACTCTCTCAATTAAGACTAATCTAAAGACACCCCACATGTTAAAATTCGTCAAGCTGTTTAGGCTACAGAGTGTGCTAAAAAAATAGACATACATAATACAATACTCTCGAAAAATATTTCACTCCTTCTGAGGCATTCTTGTAAAAAATACTGTCGAATTGAGGGTCTCCGCCTTTTTTAACCTCCAACGCAAACCGAGGGGTGTTATACGTTTAACGTGTGTATCTGTGTGTCTGTATGATGCATCGTAGCTCCCAAACGGATGAACCGATTTAGATTTCGTTTTTTTTTATGTTTGAAAGGTGACTTGATCGAAAATGTTCTTAGCTATGATTCAAGAAAATCGTTTCAGACGTTTGAAGATCATCAGCTCTTATTGTTTATATATAATTATTTAATTAGTTATAAAATAGCCATTTTTTGTAGCCATCTATACAAACGGCTATAGGAATTGTAATGAAATTTAACATAGAGGAAAACTTTATCTTGGAAAAGAATATAGGGTATTTGTTTACAATACAAAATTTTTTTCTTCAATTGAAATATTTACGATTTAACGCGCAGACTTGAACTAACATTATATATATTTTTAACGACTTCACAAAAGGAAAATAGGTTTACAATTCGACAGTAGTATTTTTTGTATGTAGGTATGTTTTACGATATCGTCGTCAATTGTGAACCGATTTTGATGATTCTTTTTTATTAACTAGGTTAATACTTCAGGGTCATAAATAAATCTGAAGAAAAAATTGGCTAAGGGGGGCGAAATAGCTGATGAAATGTTTAATGTAACTATTTAGACAACGTTAAGATTGTGAGATTTCTTAGTTTACTCAAACACAAAAAAATACTTTTGACAAAAATTTAAATCCCACATCAGAGACCTAATAAGAATAACAACTTGAGGCTTTAATTATTTTTACACTATGCCTTATAACCGGCTTTAAAATGTGAAATATCATGTTCTTTTTAGTTATTTGAAATTAGCTTTTACTGTTTAAAAAAGTTAATTTTTGTGAACAATGGCCTCTAAAGTCTAATAAAAAGCAGAAAAGTGTTACGACACCTAATTGCTACCGTAGCATAATACCAAAATAACCATACAAAACAACAAAGACAAGGACGCTGCAATGGCTTTTAAATTTTAAGCTAAATTAACTCAATACTAAGTTTGTTCAGTAAATGCTTTTTGCAATTATAACACGAACCTAAAAGAAAAAATGCAAAGTAATAGCAACCGATATGGACAAATACGAAATACTATAGAAGCAAAGATCAGTAAGATATATTTTTTTATGTAGTAGAGCCATGTTGCAGCTATATTAGTAGTATAGTTGTAGAACGAATGGGTCGGTTCGACCGGGGTAGGACCACGCTATCCATAATAGAGACTATAGAATACCAGCGTAAAATAATAGCTTAACGCTGCTGTGTTTCGTATGATGAGTGTAGAGAACCGAAGACCCTTTTTACTGGAAACGAGGCATCCCATCTTAGTCCTCACGGGTGACAACGCATCTGCATTTTGATTCTTTATTGAGGATAGATGTCGATGTCTATGGGTCACAGCAACCACTTACCATCAGGTGGACTGTGTGCTCGTTTGTCACCCTATCCTTTAAAAAAAGATCATTATTGTTCGAACCTTACACGAGTTGCATGTATGTCCTTGAAAATCGTCGGAAAAAACACTAATATACGTAATGCAAAAATGAATATTTAAAATGACGAAGATTTGATCTTTCTTGTACAGATGAGATAAACGTGCCTACATAATATTTTCACACGAACTATGTAAAAAATTAAAGCTTCTCTAAATAAAAAAAAATATATTAGCTGTAATAGGTATATTCAACAAATCCCTAAAGAAATCAACATTCTTATAACACATTCCTCTGGAGGTCATCACAGCCGCAAATAATTTTACAGTGAATGATTATAACAGGAAATAACTTCTCGAGGTTATTCTTCGTATTAACTTAAAGCGCGAATTTTCTTAGGTATTTTATTCTGACGTTTTACTACTGTTATATTTGAGGATTCAAAATTATGATAATTTACTAACTTTGTTACATTACATGCTAAATATAAAATCATTCCAAGGCCTTTAAATTTTTATTTGCCAACTTTTAATTTGAGAATTTTACTACTATATAAAAAGGATCAAGATTTCTGCAGATACATACATATATAAACATAAAACTTTTACTTACTACTAGTACAGTAATTTAGTAGTTTTACCTGGAAAGTTTTCCGGGAGTTTTGGAAATTGGGAATTTTATAGATTTCGATGTGCTCTTTCCGAATTTCTACTTTGTCACCTCGTATCTTTACCGCTCGTGCCACCATTTAGGAAAAATGGCGCCTAAAAGCAGATTTTTTACAATATTTCCTTTCACTCAGTTTACGATAAAAACATTTATATAATAAATGAAACTAAACAAAACTTTTTTGTAAAATCAATAATTTTAACGTATGAGCGCCGCAAAGTTTTGAGGTAAAGATTTTTGAAATTAAAAGTAAACATGCGTTTTGACAAAAACTAAACTAATTTCTTCACCACCGATCATCCGCGAGCGGCAAAGATACGAGGTGGTAAAGTAGAAATCAGAAGAAAGAGCACATCAAACTCTATGAAATCAGAAATTTCAATCACAATTAAAAACTCCTGTAAAACTTTCCAGGTAACCTCTTTTTTCAGCACTAAATGACTGTACTATACTGCCATAATTGATTTTGAATTCAATTCGGTTTTCGATTGAAACTGACGTTTTTTTTTTAAGTTTACACCCGAAACAATTCGAATCGAGAAGCACGATCGAGTTAGGATCAAGCGTTAGCGCCGTTAGGCACATAATGTGTACATTTCATTTGTAATAAATTAAAAATTTACTTCTCCAAAATTTTATTACATAAATAAAACACACTAATCAAGAAAGCATGTTGTGAAGTGTGTGTCTAGAAGACGTGTTTTGCTCGGAGCAATGGTTGGGTTTTCTATTCATATTTGATATGTATTAGAGACAGAAACTTCTTCAGAGTTCATCATCTTCGTTTTTTCCTGTACCTGGATTTTATATATTTTGAAATAGGTAAACTGTTATAACGTGATATTCTCGTGATAGGTTATGAACGAATTTATGAAATTGTCGCAGGTAAATTTAAATTTAAACAAATGTTCTTTCACTGATGATACTGTAATGATTGCTATGGGATTATTGCATGCCTAGCGCAAAGCGCGTACGTAAGTTGTACTAGCGCCTAACACTCAAAATTCCAATGTTTTGTCGCATAAAATCGTATGTAACAATCATATTGGACATATAAATGATATAAACAGCACATTGTCAGAAAGATAAATAAATATTGTTGTTGAACTTATTAATATAATATTGTTGAACATATTAATATTTTCTTTAAATCGATTAATTGCTATTTTTACATAAAAAGTGATTTTAGTGACTTATGGTGTAGACTTATCAAGTCTGCATGGAGTGGTAAGCACGGCAACTTTTGAAAAAATTAATTGTTTAACTCAATCTATTTTATAATCTCTTCAGCTATCATGTAGGGAAGCCATGGAATATAAATGGTAGTTTAATTTTATTTTGTTTAGTTATAATAATTTTTTTCGGCTACGAAATGTCGAAATTTTCGGTGTTTTAGCGGCCTTGTATACATTTAAATTTTGTAAATAGACTGCGGCAGTCGGACTACCTCACTCAGTCACTCAGTTTCAGTTGTCAGTTCGGCGTCTACCGCCGTCGTGAGTGGATATTGTATTGGTTGTTTGCAGCGGCTTAAAAAGATCGCTTTACAAACACAAAATATTCCAAAAACCAAATTTCATACATACTTGCTTATTATAATAATCAGAGATTTTTATTACAATATTTTAAAAGTAAAAATAAATAATAGTAGTACGTACTAAAAGTAAGTAGTATGTATATATATTTAAGTATATTTATATACGTCTTGGACTTTATGGAGTTACCTGAATAATAATATGATGATCATAATATATGAGCACTATAAGTCTAAGTTTTGGATTTTCGAAACTTTTTTTAAATTGAAGTTTGACATAAAATTATAGGAAAATTGGAAGTATAATAATAAGGTTATTAGTGAAAACTTGTGTGTATTTAAACTACTTTAAAAAAAATGACGTATAATCATGTTATACGTAATTTTTTTAATGCGCTTAGGGTATGCTCAATTGGATTTACCAATAGTTTATGTTGCTATGCGATTGACCGCATTTGCTTAGTTTATGTCTCATGGACACACGGACAATTTTTTTACAACGTTTACTACATTGTGAGAATTAAAAATTGACCATTTTAGTATGGTGTACTTTCATTTAAATATTAAATAGCAGAAATGATAAAAAATTCTCAACAAATCTCTTCAAAACAAATTCTCTATAAAACAGATCTATGTAGGAAAATTGTATTATAAATAGCCACGCCAGCCATACATATCACATATAGCTTCAGTAAGAAGTTTCGAGTGATTCAACAACAAAACAACTTTAATCAACTTAATGAATGACTGTCACAATGCTAGACTTCAATAGAGCTGCGATAAAGTAGCGGATGACAAATAAAACTGATGAAAACCATTAGTTTTTACTTAGAGGAGCAGTGAAAACAAGTTTCTTGTCCAAACTAGCCCTACTTCAAAAGTAACCTTGCGACTCGACAAGAGGAGGACAAGAGGATCGAGAAAGTCGACAAGAGAATCGAAAAGAAATTCATTTACTAAATTGATAACTTCTCTCAGACTCAGAGTCGCTCAATTAATCAAACACTTCTTTTACGTATTGGTTTTTAATAAATAAATAGATAGATGTGTGCCACATCTGTACTCGAATAAAATAAAAACAGATGCGTTGTCCCAAAAACAACATTGAATAGAATGCCTCGTTAACCCCAACAGCCATTATTCTGCTATCCTGGATGAGCGTGGTCTATCCTCAGATTCGACCCATTCGTACTTCAATCATAAGAAAGTTGCAGCATAATCATTCACGGGTACCCAATATACAAAGCCCAATAAGACAAAAGAGGTGAATTTTGTTTTATGTTTTCAGCGGCCGCTCAGTATACTAATACAACAGACTACGTGTCAATCACGTCGCACGCCCCTTCTCGTTGCGTTACATTATTATTTTGATACTGTATCACGATATAACGATGCTCTACGATACTAGATATCCAGCTCTAGTCGGTTTTTTTTCGATCACCAAAAGAGATACTCCCCTCCGCTACACGTTCTTGAAAAGTTTAGACGTGGAAAAGATACGAGAATTGGAAAATATTTTTTAACATATACATATAAACAACTTTACACCGATACGCTAACATGTTAAGATATTTATGGCTGATTGTGGACCGTGGACGCGAGCAGCTAGTGATATGATGTAGTTGAAATAGTTGTCCTTAATATTCCAAATACTCGTTTACAATACGCCTAATCAAGATACCTCAAGTTGATAAAGAGTGGAGCCGGACTAAATAACATTATGCAGATGCGTTGACATAATATTATGATATGATGTATGAAAGACACGTTTATTGACATGACAGGGTAAGTGATACGATATGTTCAAAATAGGTGTGACGATCACATCACGATGATGATATGATCAAATGTGGACCCAGCCTAGTATGGTCGTATTTTGATATGGTATCACGATACGACGGTACGATGTGATACAATACCTGATATGCCGCGTTCCAACTCTAGTCAGTCGATTGTCCTTCGATCTTTTTACGACACCAACATAACGAGATGAATAGAATAAATAGTATAGAAAAATGGTGTTAGCTATCAACCGTGTAATAGCGATGTAAGAATATCCAGTACCTCATAATGTCAAGTGGGTATCGTAAGAGGCGACAGAGGGAAACAAACCAAAAGATGGGCAGCAGCATCTTCCTAACAATAACTAAAAAAAAATTGCGGTGACCAACCCGCCTGTCAAGCGTGGCAACTAAGGCAAATATCTATTCTTTTGTACGTGGTAGAGCCATGCTGCAGCTATATTAGTAGTATAATTGTAGCACGAATGGGTCGGCTCAACCGGGGAAAGACTACGCTCTCACAGAATACCAGCGTAAAATGGCAGCTTGACACTGCTATGTTTCGTATGGTGAGTGTAGAGAACTGGAGACCCTTTTTACTGGAAAAGAGGCATTCCATCTTAGTCCTCACAGGTAACGATGCATCTGCATTTTTATTCTTTATGATATGAGTCGGTCTATATGAAACTATAGCTAATGTTTCTTTATTGTAATAAATGTGTATATTATTATGTAATGTAAATAATAAGAGAAGAGTGTGGTTTGCAAGATGATGTTGTGGCCAGGATTAAGAAAGGAATGCTTCGGTGGTTTGGTCATGTAGAAAGAATGAATGAGGAAAGAGTGACAAAGCAAATTTATGTTGCAGAGGTGAACGGCAGATTCGGGAAGGGTCGCCCTAGGCGAAAATTTATCGACCAAATTGGCGATATATTGAAAATCAAAAGTACCTTTAACCGACGAGCGTGTATGCGTAGGTATATGGATGTGGAGGAAGCAAGAGAGGTCTGTCAGGATCGTGCCAAATGGAAGTCCATAGTCTCTGCCTACCCCTCTGGGTGACAGGCGTGAGTGTTTATGTATGTATGTATATGTAAATAAATATATACATGAACAATCAGTGAACATAAATTTGTTAATTATTTTTGATTTTATTACTACTGATCTGGAATCCCAGTTCTGGGAAATAAGTGCAAGATCAAGTAAAATTATACAATATAAAATACGAGAAACAGCTTCTAAGCAATTACCTCATTTCCAGGGGTTATTTTTGGGTTATCAACCATGTTATCATAATAACCCAGTTTGTAGTATATGTTTAAAAAATAAACTTGTTAATAGAGAGACCTTTTATATTTCCTGGGACTTTGTTGTAATATCGTTTACAATGTCCTATGTATGAATAACTAACATGTGCAGTTGAGTAACTGGTATCACTATCTTGTGTTTGTTCCTGGTGTTTACAATGTTTACCACTTTTTTACAAAACTTACTTTTGTTTTTCTAAACATACAAACTTTAGTATATGTACTGAGAGGTCATAGTTAATATCTTTATTTCTTCTAATTTATCTCCGAGAGACTCTTTTGGTTATGGATTATAAATAAACCTAGCAAGCTAACAGCATAGCAAAGTGGCGAAGCAATCAGCTTTGTAGCGGTTTCTAACGGAAAAAAAAATTCAAAATAGGAGGTTCAGCCTGGGTGATCAGTAATCGATTGCTGAAAATAGAATTTGAAAATTCGAAACCGTTCTCGAGATAATCGTGGGACAGACGGACAGACGGACGGACAGACGGGCAGACGGACAGACGGACAGACATCGTGAAATCAATAAGTGACTTCGCAAACTTCGCCACTTAATAACTATTATACACAACAAAAATCGTTTCTAAGTCAGCTGCAATTCCCCATAGCAATATACCATAAAACATTATGCTATGGCAATAATGGAAATAAACATTATCTAGTTGCCTCGACACTAGTGAAACTTCTAATCTTTTTTACAACATAAGATGCAAATCTTAGCATGCTTGTTAGTTTACATATATGGAGGCCTCACTGAAGCATTGCGTCGAGAATGATGCCAAGAAAAACAATTTTAAAAAAGAAAGGTGTAATGGAAAGTGATGAATGAAACACCATTGCGCCGGTTTACGTTACTTTCTCTTTGCTTCCGTTAAACAACACCGCGCTTAAGGTTAAAAATAGACTACATCCAAGACTGTATGTAACAAGTTAAAACTTTTAATAAGCCCTTTGAGTCTAAAGTGACTAAGAAATTACTTAATTTTACATAAAGACATACATAATTCGACTGTTACTGTTACAGTTATTTTGAAACTCATAATTTATTTGTTACGTATGTTTTTAATGAAAGTTTTGCATCGTGAGACGCCCCTTCTTTACACAGCAATTCATATGGGAAAAAACTATACTGTTGTGTTCCGATTTAAGTGTAAAGAGTTAGCTAATCTCCGTTGAGACTGGCCGCCGTGGCCGAAATGCGGTCTGGAGGACATTATTATTATTATTATTATTAAAGAGCTAGCATAATAACGAGCTCTGAGGGATACCTGAGATACCCAACGGATTAGTAAGCTGATGTGGCAATGGGCCGAACATATAGCTCGAAGAACCGACAACTGATGGGGAAGAAAAGTTCTCGTGTGGCAGCCTCGTGCCTGTAGGCCAAGTGTAAACCTTGTGAAGGGCCATAAAGAATGAATGAATGGGGGATATCTCTTACCTCTTATCTTTTAGCCTGCCCGAGATCGCCAGTGAAAAACAATTTTGAGCGATTATCATTATAATCTATACACGTAAAATGTCGTAGCTTCTGTGTGTATTTTTTCATTTCAAACATCATTTTAAGATCTCTTTTTTATGCTTCTAACAATATTATGGACAAAAGTCTGAAATAAATCAATTTTAATTTATTTTATTATTTATCAATCTTAAACAGTATTACTATTTGTTTTTGACAACCCTTTTACCACTAGGTACTTATTTAAAATTTACACTGGCACACTAACTCATGGGACTAATTTAGTTAGTTACAAAGATACAATTTTTGTATTACGTTCAAACTGACGAATTCATCTTCGTTATTAATCGCGGTCACAGGTAGTTTAAAAATAAAAATAGTCGATTAAAATTAATTTTTGAATGCTTTGTAGCAATCTTACGCAAACACCTTAATACTTTAATGGTTCCAAACCGTCTATCTTCGCTTTATAACTTTCCTTTGAAATTTACCCAAAACTGTAAAAAAAAAGTATTACTTACCTACACTTACGCTATTTAAAAAAAGTATGTATTTATTAAGTGTATAATGTTAATGATCAAACTATCCACCAGTTGCTTTCATAAAAGTTAGGCGTGAGGTATGACGAAATGACGCCACATTTAATTTTATTTAATTTTGCTATTTCATTGATTAAACAAAATTAATTTTCATTGACATTCTAAATATCTTATTCACATTGTCTGATATCATTCTAAACAAATTAGCATAGCGATACATTGACTAAGAATTAACATGATCGGGGCACAGGTGGCACTTGTATTCACATAATCATGACAGATTATTGATATCTGCCATAAATAGGCACATTACAGAATATATATCCATCTATTATACGTGGCAAAGCCATAGTATAGCTTTCTTATGGCTACGGCTATAAGCGGCTTGATCTTCACACTCTCCCAGAATACCTGCGTGAAATAGCAGCTTAATGCTGTTGTTTCGTATGATGAATGTAGAGAACCGGAGACCCTTTTTACAGGTAACGGGGTATTCCAGCTTAGTCCTCAGGAGTGGCAATGCATCTTGTCTCTTTATCGAGGATAGATTTAGATGTTTATGTGCCACAGCATCACACTAACCATCAGGTAAACTGTATGCTCGTTTGTTACCCATATACTATAAGAAAGAAATCTCATCCCGTTAGATCTTTTGACCTCTGAGAGATAGCGGCATAACCATCTGTATATTCATGTAAAATTACCTGACCGCCAACGGTACGTAGCATCATTTACACAGTATCTGAACGTAAATCTAAATGGTCATTAGTTTTATAGGTACTGTGACAGCATTTACGGAAAATAAAATTATAATCTTAAAAGGGAGGCGTATCATGACTGTGTCATGAAAATTAACAAAAGTGTTGCGAGACGATAAAATAAATTGACAGCTAAAACGTAATTTCGTTTTTGATTTAATTTTATATTTAAATTTAGTAAGTGCAAGTAATTTCTCGACTGCTCTGAATAAATGAAGAAACCTCCCGTCTAGCATTAAATATAAGATCGCATCAAGCATGTAACAAACAAACATTGTAAACAATCAAGTTCACTCGAGCAAAATCTACGTGCGTAGGAGGGCGACACTGAAAGTTTTTAGAACTGGCCACTTGTAAATGATATAATAAAAAAAAATATAATTATTGTGTACGTATTTTATTAATTTGTCATTTGTTTACGATTTGGTGGCAAAATTAAAATTATCTGTGTCACGTCAGCATGAATTTAACGCGAGAAAATTTTTGTACTTGATTCTTTATGACTTTCGATGTCCTTTAAGTCAACAAGATAGTTATGATAGACTTCGATCGGCCTTTCACGATGAAACCCCATCTCATACCACTGTTTACAACTGGTTTAATGAATTTAAACGTGGTCACACTAATCTCAGCGATGATCTACGTGAGAGGCGGCCTTCTACGCCGACGACTGAAGATAACATCATTGTTGTGTGGCGTATGATAGAGACTGACAAAAGAGTGACTTATCAGCAGATTCGGACAAGCTTAGGCATCGGTATGAGTCAAGTGCACAAAATGAACATGAACATTAAGCGGTCAGGAAGCTTTGTACCCGGTGGATACCTCGTAATTTGACAGAGGCCCCAAAAATCCGTCATATTGATTGGTGTCGTGAAATGGTTTAAAGATTTAACGGAGGTGACTCAAATGCATTGTTCGACATACTTGCGTGTGAAGAAAGCTGGATTTATTATTATGATCCTGAAACTAAGGGACAGTCTGTAGTCTGGGTGTTTCTTTCCGAGGAGTTACCAACTAAAGTGAAGAGAGGTCGAAGCCTGGGAAAAAAGATGGTCGCCTCGTTCTTCGCAAGGACAGGTCATTACGCAACAATTGTTTTAGAGGATCGAAAAACACTTACTGCAGAGTACACTAAAAATTGTTTGCCACTTGTCTTGGATAAAGTTCGGGAGAAACGACCTCGCAGTAGGATCCTCCTTCATCACGACAAAGCCTCGTCGCACACCGCCAAGCAAATAATCGACTACTTAGTGACTTCAGACGTGAAATTACTTGGTCACCCGCCCTATAGCCCCGAACTCGCACATTGCGATTTTTATTTATATCCGAAAATAAAAGAAAAAATTCGTGGAAAATGTTTTATGGACGCCGAGGAAACAGTGGCTGCGTTTCAAAATGCCGTCGAAGAGACCCCCAAGGACGAGTGGGCAAAGTGATTTTCTCAGTGGTTCCATCGGATGCAGCGATGTATTGATGTAAATGGACACTATTTTGAAAAGATATAATAAAACTAATAACTTGCTAGTTTGTTCAATTTTAGATTTTCTAAGAACTTTCCGTGTCACCGTACTTCTAAGCGCTTGACAGTTTCGAGAGTGAGATTGTCAGTGGCTCAATGATGCAGGCGTGGTATATGATTGGTTTTTAATAATATATCACAATTATAACGATAGATGTTTTAGAGATGACATTGATAGCCAATCCTAAATTAAGATGACCCAATGTACACAGTACGTAATGTTTCTTGTCTTGGAAATAATAAAACATTAAAACAATGTAAATTTATTAGAGAATCAAATAGAATCGTGCCTATTTTGCAAATTAAAAGTGAATAAATTAAAAACACTTCACAGGGAATACTAATGGAACGGGTCCCTCACTTTTATTCACAGGAACTTCGTTATGCAGAATAATTCTCGGATGCGTATAAATGAAGTTGTATTGAATGAAGAATATCACGAATAATAATAAAGAGGATTCGAACAAAAACTTTCTCGTTAAGTTTTCATGTCAGTTGTTACAATACTCAAAGAGAGCTTAACTGAATATGAGAAATGGTAGTGGGTGTACTGTGTGTACTTTTGTTTTTAATATAAGTTTCACCTTTAAATATGCTGTTAAAATTTCTGCTCTAACGTCTCTAGGATATACATACCTTTATGCTATACACTATCAGTAAGAAAGGGCATATAAGTTTCTCAAAATCTTTGAAACAAAACTATTTCAATTAAGTTCGATTTCTTAAATATTTTAATCAATAGTATACAACTAGATCACATATAAAAATCAAAGAGAAAACCCCATCAACTTATTAAATTGTTACAGCTGTATTTGTTACTAATCAAACCGAGAAAATATTTTATAACCGTAAAATCCGGCAACTTTTCCATTTTTGGAAAGACTTAATAATGTAGGACCAATTTTCCAACAAAAAAGGTACTCTCAGTCTGGTCGTCACTGTTAAATGTGATATTATACTCTTCATAGATTTGGTTTTTATTAGTGTAATTGTAGTAAACATTATGATTCTAAAAACAAAATCAACAAAGTTCTGGAGCACTGAATAAAGAGATTACATCGCACAATTCTGCGAAAACAACGCTGTCATTTAATTACTAAATTTTCATCCAAAAAATATCGTGAAAAACGTTACGTTTCTGTATTAATCGTAATTTTGTACCTGTAAATCCCTGATGACAAAGTTAGCTTCCATTGATAAAGTCGCCAGACTTGACTGAATAATAATTATTGTAATATAATCCTAGTCTTAACCTAAAGATCAATAATGAAACAAATAATCAAAATAGAAATCATTCTTTCGGTAAGTAATGAAAAGATTTTCTAGTATAAAATGGCATATTCGGTATTTGAATGGGTCACCCGAAATACACGAACCGATTATTCAACAGTATCCAAAAGCGATCCATCCAAATTGATTCACTAAATTATAGACTGGCTGAACGCTTCCTTCGATTTGCGTCAATTTTACAAATATTTTTATTCAAATATATTAAAAGTTAAGCGTAATCTACATATCGATTAAAGATTATAACCTGACCGGATCGCCATGTAAACCGGTATTTATCGTGACGAGCATGTATAACAACTTCCTTACAGATTTGTATATGTTAGGAACATAGAATAGGTAAAATTTTTATTATAAATTGATTTTTAGTTAATAATGCAAGGTCAATGCAAGAATCATCACCATCATCATTTTCGCTCATACCACTGCTGAACAAAGGCCTCCATCAAGAAATTACCACCAAGCAATGTTCTGGTAACATCTGCATCCATCGTCTATCTGCATGTTTCATCAGGTCGTCTCTCCAGCTCGTTCAAGAACATTTGTTATTATGTCGGTTCTTTGTAGTTCGAATAAATGACTCAATGCTACTTCATTGATTGTTACTAAATATTTAATTCAAAAAGCATTATTTTTTAATTTCTCATAGAGCCTAAATTAAACAGAAAATAGAAAGATTTCAACGCAGCGGCGTAAAATATTTCTATAATCAATTTTTATTTAAATTTACAAAATCATCATTCTGTTTCCCTAAAACTGGGCTGATCTTAATTTTGTTATATCTGTAAGTCTTGGCTATATCTATATGTTTATCTATTGTTTTTTATATTCGTAAATTTTATTTTCTGCATGCCTATCAAAGACAGTAATTTCAAAAGGTTCCTAGTTCCTATATAGATAGTATTGTAAAAAATATTTGCTGCATAAACGGAGGAATACGTTTGTATGGACTAAATGTCACCCAGATATCCTCTACGCAGTTAGTATTTGTTTTGAAATAATAATTTATTCGTTTTAAAGTTCTAAGATTTTTCTGCTTCTCGCATAATGTTATATAAAAGTTAAAGTTAAGGTTACAGCCTATATACACGTCCCACTGCTGGGCACAGGCCTCCTCTCATTTTTGAGAGGGTTTTAGGGCAAGGAAAGGCCGCGCTGCCCCAATGCGTGTAGGCGAACTTCACATGTCTTCGAAATATATATTTTTTCTTATTTGTTTGACATGCAGGTTTCCTCACGATGTTTTCCTTCACCGCCGAGCACGTGGTAAATCAACACTTAAATTTGCAATTAAAAATTTCATTGGTGCCGGCGGGGATCGAACCCGAGTTTCTCGCCTACTGTGAAACATACAGCGAGCGCTAACCAACTGAACTACCACGGCTCCTATGTTATATGTTATATTATACCTACTATTTAAATACGACTTAATAAGAAACAGTTCAAAAATATGATACTTAATTCTATTTGTATTAAGTATTTATATGTATTAGCTGTCACACTTTCGGTCTACTGGAACTAAACATTTACGCACGAATGCCCGTTCGAAGCCGGTTTTACAAATGCATCTTTCCTCGGTTACAATTGCACTAGGAAAGAGTACCAGTCGGTGCCGGTATATTTATTTTTCCACAAGGTTAGCTTTATTACGACCTTAAAATTGATGCATTTTTATAATAACTTCTCGGCGAAATTTAATTATGCCAACATTTCCCTGTAGGGAATATCGAAATGATAACTACATAGTATATTGTATACTTCACAAGGCTCAAACATTCTTTGCAAAGAACAATTAATTAACCATAATTAAAATTAAAAAAAAAATGTTGAACCGACGTAAAAAAGAAGATAAATACTCATTTCCACATAATAGCTTCTGAAGTCGGTGCTCACACATAGATTATCAAAGAATTTCCTGAATTCAGAAGATTGTGTGACATTTATTATTATTTTTTATTTTTGAAGTCGGTTTTACTTTTTTTAAAGGTTTTATTATTTCACTTTTTTAAGCAGGCTAAGGAGTATCAGAATATATATAAGAATAAAATAAAAGAAGAATTATAATAACCGGTCTAGCCGTTTCCGAGATCTCGGTGAACATATTTACATTTAAAAAAAACATACGGGTCAAAATATAGTAACTTCTCGTTTTTGTAAAAATATCTGCCAAAGCTGTTAAAATATTCTTGCCATTTTATTGGCCGTCGTTGATAACAATAGGTCTGCTGCATGACAGGACTAATCTTACAATTACAAAGAAAAAAGTGGAAGTCAGTTGCCTTCTTCTTAATAACTGGCTTTACGGCTCTGGGTTCTAGCCCTTCTGAGTCCGAAGTTACAATGTATAATAATTATCTTTCATAGTACACTGCTTCACAATATGTTGATGCGTCACATTGTGCAGCCCTTGGGAGATTTCGAAGGCAACTTGAGCCAGCAGACAGCTGACAGTTGGCGATGGTATCTCAAGGCGCCTATGCAGACAGACACCTTATCTTGAGAATCACATCACCATCAGAGCACTTGTTTCACCGTTTCCACTAATAGTTCACATGCGTAGACATTTAATACACAAAATCGCACCACTTTTATATATCAAAATCCACTTTAAACGATTATTTAAACAATAATACAGGAGCAGCAATCCGTCGCCGGTCAAGTTCCCGCCAAAACTCCGGAAGTCAGTTGGTACAAGGTCTTACCATATTCATATATGGTGGATGAGGAAGAGCCACGCAACTGTATAATGGTTGTAGCAAGAATAAGTCGACTCGACCGGGAAGAACCACTTTCTCACACAATACTAGCGTAAAGTTGCAGCTTAATGCGGCTGTGTTTAGTATGTTGAGTGTAGAGAAGCAGATACGAGGGTGACACTGAAAGTTCTTAGAAAATCAAAAACTGAACAAACTAGCAAGTTATTAGTTTTATTATATCGTTTCAAAATAGTGTCCATTTACATCAATACATCGCTGTATCCGATGAAACCATTGAGAAAAGCACTTTGCCCACTCGTCCTTAGGGGTCTCTTGGACGGTATTTTGAAACGCAGCCACTGCTTCCTCGACGTTCATAAAACGTTTTCCACGAAGTTTTTCTTTTATATTCGGAAATAAATAAAAATCGCAAAGTGCTAGTTCGGGGCTATAGGGCGGGTGACCAAGTAATTTCACGTCTGACGTCGCCAAACAGTCGATTGTTTGCTTGGCGGTGTGCGAAGAGGCATTGTCGTGGTGAAAGATGATCCTACTGCGAGGTCGTTTCTCCCGTACTTTTTCCAAGACAAGTGGCAAACAATTATTAGTGTACCACTCTGCAGTAACTGTTTTTTGATCCTCTAAAACAATAGGGTATTTTACACCATGTAAAAAAAATCAAAAGAATATATATTTATGATAGATTTTGTAAAAAGTAAACGAGAAATATCGATTTCTATTTATAAAAATGCATTATAAATTTTATATTTCAATTTAAAGAATATTTTTTCTACCTGTGCCTCAAATCTGCAAAACGATGTCCGCCATATTAGATAGCGTCGTGACGTCACTAGGTCAAGGAACTAGGTTATGTGCTGTGTACTAAATAACTTAACTTTTAACTTTTAACTTTTAGCTAATTTCGAAATTTTTCAAGTTATCATTACGATTGTTGACTTTTATTCCGAATTTTATTGAAAAGACATCATGTTAGACGGATTCGTAAAAGCGAGTTTATTACTTCGCTGTTAGCACTAATGTTATAGATATTATAATATAAGCTTAGATGAGAAAAACTTTTTGTTATATTTTTTGTATAAGCCCTCAGACGAAATAAAAATCACTTTTTTATTTGGTCTGAGTACAAACCATGTCTTTATTCCCATATAATAGAAGAAAACCGGAATTAAGTAAAATACTGCACTGCACTCGCAAGGGCTATCAAAATGTCCACAAAGGGCGGGACAGACGAGCGATTAACCTAATCTATTACAAAATTTGACTTACAATAGGTACCTATCATGTCATGATGTTTTGTTTTGTTTTGTTTAATCGATAGTTAAATATAAGTCATACTTACATCAAAGTGATCTTCACAAAAGTATAGTTTAGATTTTGTAGACAATGCCTTTGCGTCTCTTCTTGCCAGTTTTAACCAAGTATTTTTCATATTTAAATCAGTTGGCACTTTAATCCATAACTTCCCCGGCGTTCTTATGCTCGTATTTTTGCAATCAGGCACAACACAACAATGATAAAAATGATAACTCATTATTAAACATTCAAAAGTATCTTATTCCTTTGCAAAATTGTCAAAGTTCTACGACAGTGACGTCACGAGTTGAACAGTATGGCGGCAAGCGTTTTCTCGCGAAAATTTAAAACGATAGATTAAAAGGAATTTTTATGTCACTATTCGGTTTTAAAAAATTTATATAAAAATTATAGTGGTTTATTATTACTCTAGGATTATTTTAAAACACTTTTTGAAAATGGGTGTAATACCCTATTGTTACGTAATGACCTGTCCTTCCGAAGAACGAGGCCACCATCTTTTTTCCCACGCTTCCATCTCTCTTCACTTTAGTTGGTAACTCCTCGGAAGGAAACACCCAGACTGTCTCTTAGTTTCAAGATCATAACAATAAATCCAGCTTTCTTCACCCGTAAGTAATGTCGAACAATGCATTTTAGTAACCTCCGTTAAATCTTTAAACCATTTCACGACACCAATCAACACGATGGAGTTTTTTGCCCCTTTTTCTTCTTAGGTCAATCTTTTGTCAGTGTCTATCATACGCCGCACAACACGGATGTTATCTTCAGTTGTCGCCGTAGAAGGTTGTCCCTCACTTAGATCATCGGTGAGATTAGTGTGACCACGATAAAACTCATTAAACTAGTTGTAGAGTGGCACGAAATGGGGCTCCATCGTAAAAGGCCAATCGAAGTCTATCATAACTTTCTTGTTGACTTAAAATAAATGACAGAGAGTCATAAAAAATCATTGTACGAAAATTTTCTCGCGTTAAATTCATGCTGATGATTTGCCGCCAAAATCGTAAACAAATGACAAATCAATAATATACATACATAATAATATTGGCGAAGAGATATTTTTTTTATTATATCGTTTACAAGTGGTCAGTTCTAAAAACTTTCAGTGTCGCCCTCGTACCCTTTTTACTGATAATGAAGCTCGTCTATCCTATGTCAAAGTCAGTTTTATAATAAAGGAATGGGGGACCGCCAAAGTTGTCAGTTATAGACCTTTTTTGATACAGGGTTTGTCTCAAAAATTAATCTAGTTAAGGAAATGAAATATCTGTAAATTATATACTGTATTTAAACAAACACTGCTGAAACGTCGATTTTTGTTTTGTTTGATGTAAGGTATAACCATAACAAACCAACTTTTCTTAAGGTTTTTTCATCCTAATAGAGCCAGGTGCTAGTCAGTTATATTTTGTAATTTAGTTTAATGCTTACCATACGGTTATAGTAACTATTTCGCCTAGAATATTGTATATTACTTGCATTATTTAGATTGGAGCTCCCATCGATTTTTCTATAATAACTAAATAAAATAAAAATAAAATTAAGAGCTGAATCAACATAAACTAAAAAAGCAACATGTTTTGAAAATTTTAAATTATTTGTCTAAATATCACTTTATTTTTACAACATCAAGCCCGTATTCAGGCTGTTCTACATATGTGGTAGCCGCAGTAAACGTACTTTATGACAGTAGTAGTTCGAAGTTTTTAGATGAAAGTGTGTCGCCTTCGGCACGACTGATACATGTCCCGTTAGGTTCTACACTCAGAACATTGTAAGTACCTACCTACCCGATAAACCGAGTCTTCGGAATTCAAACGTAATGTACGTATGTCACCAAGCATTTACGGCTCTAGAACTTCATCAATATGTATGTGCACTGCAACATTTGATACTGACACCATTAATATAATTACTGCAAAAAAATATTAAGAAACGGAAACTTTAAAATATTTCTAAATTGGTCGACTTAAATATTATTAAAATAACAAAATATAAACGGTGACTGCGTTTCCTTCTATTTACAAGAGACGAGACTACCTTATTTAAACAGTCCATGCGTTTAGATGTGTCCATTTTTAACTATATTACTATTTATAATAAAATTTTGGTTACAGCTTTTTTTTAAACTGGCTTTACGGCTCTGGGTTCTAGCTCTTCTAAGCCTCCCCATTTGGTTACAGCTTCTGAACACAAACAACGAGTAGACAACATTTTGTAGATTTCAATTGCAACTCTAGTCCACCAAATATAACACCCTGAGTTATAATCATTATAAAATATAACATTTTAAAAATGTAAAACCATATTGATAAAGTTTTAGTTAGGTGAATTAGCAAAACAAAACTTCCTTTTAAGTATGTCCCTGGCAAATTTGAAAGAGCGACAAAGCTTTGAAACGAACCAACAACTTTATTTCTAAAGTCAACAAAACATCAATGTGTTTTCTCGGAAAAAACACCAGTCAAAAGGTGAGAAATGTTTTACTAACTCCCAAAAATCTGCCATTGCATTTGATCGTCGTCGTAATTTTAAGTAAGTTAATTTGCATGTAAGAAAAATCAAATAGCAACGCCCTCATAATGTTAACGATTAATTTAAAATATATACAAATAAATAAAATTAAAGTTTCAGTTTGTAATGTTAAAATAACAGCTCTTTACTAATGGCTGGACGGATTTTGACGGGACTTTTACTGGCAGATAGCCGATGTTAGCTGTTTTGTCTGTCTGTCAAGGTCAATCTTCGGCATGGCTGAACCGATTGTAATGAATGTTCATGAACAGATAGAGAGCAGTACCAAGAGTAATCTAGGTTATAATTGAAATTTGGGCTTTTTTTTGAGAAATCGACAAATTAATAAAAGAAAGACCTTGGCGTAGCTGAGGTGGGTCGAAGTCAATCCCATTTCTTGTCGAACCGTCGGGGCTCATCACTCATCACAGGGAAAGAGTTCATCATAAAAAGTCCCTCATTCTCCATGAAGTCGACCAGCTGCTGGTCCCTTAGGTTCAATTTCAAATTCTTTATTTGCTAGTGAATAGGTACAAAAATATTTTGTTCTTGGTGTTATCACAATGTGTTGAGAAAACCTTTTTAGCTGTTTTCTACAGCATGCAAATATCCACAAGTGTTTAATAACATTATTAGTTTCCAAACTTAATTTAAAGATATAACTAAAAACTTTTTTTACAATTTTTATAAATTAATTAATTAATATAAATTAATTAATTCATGCACGTACACAGTCCACATGATAGTAAGTGGATGTTGTGATCCATAGACACATGATCTACATCAATCCTCGATGAAGAATCAAAATGTAGATGTGTTGTCACCCCTAAGGACTAAGATGGAATGCCTCGTTTCGAAACAGCAGCATTAAGCTGGTATTTCACGCTGGTATTTCTTGCTGGTATTCTCTGAGAGCATGGTCATTCCCCGATTAAGCCAACGCATTCGTGTTACAACCATAATATAGCTGCAGCATGTAGTTACAGCGTTTCCTGATTTAGCATTGGTTTATAAAGTATTTTGCTGTGTCCAAAGTACCCAACCCTCGATATGCATAGGCAATGGGCCGCTTTGCCACACGCCCCGCTAAACGCACTCCACTGAGCCCTTAGGCTTCTTCATCTTTTTCAGCCGTCCGCTTTAAATGTCTGTTTATGAGGTGTTCATAATAAGCGCCATTTGCAATTCCACGCAATACTTTTACTAGTCAAACGGTTTTTTACTGTTCAAACAGCGTTATATTAAATCTAAGTACAGTATTTTTATTAGATTCTTTAGCCTCTGGAAGCTTGCATATTTCAATCTACACTGACTAATAAAACGCAATAAATAATTAAAATGTTAACCCGTAACAGTGATGACCTCGTAACGTAGGTAAGTATGATGCAGTAACCAGATAAACGAATCCACACGCCGCTTCTTAATACTGTTTAATCGCCACACGTACAAATGTTTTTTTTAAAACTTTTGTTCCGTGGCGTTATATTTACTCTGGTTACTCGCATAATAATAGTTACTGACAATACATTGAGTGTATTGTATTGAAAATGACAAATATGAAGTCTGAATGAGTCAACACTTTGTCTCAACGTCCTTTGTTAAATTGTTTACTTATTACATTTCAACTTAACAATGACAATAATTAAAAACAGTATGTTTAATCAAATGTGGAATAATTAAAACAATTGCAACGCACCTGCAATTCCCCTGGTGTTGCAGTTGTTCATAGGCGGCGGTGGTCACTTACCATCAGGTGACCCGTATGCTCGTTTGACCCCTCTCATATAAAAAAATATATAACAAAATTTTACCCGATTGTGGAAATACAAAACATCAAACAACAACAACAATAGACTACCTGATATTATGTTGTGGTACAGATTCATAATATCAACTGAAAAAAACGAAATACATACATACATAATATAATAATAGATAATTAGCGATACATTTATGTATCCAAATCCAAATCCAAATAGGTAATAAAACATGAACATAACCAAGACTAGACGTTGGAAATGAACTTGTAATTAAATTCAATGAATTTCACTGCACTTCATTTTCTTTTTCGTTAGCAATTTAATTAATACAATTAATTGTGTGACGTAGCGTGCATCAAAAGTCGTAGTATAGAGTTTATGACCTCCGCTGGAGATTCTCCGCAACCCCTCGGTGTTACCACGGAAAGCAGGTTTCCTACGATGTTTTCCTTCACCGAAACGTAGACCAGGGCTTAGAAATGCAATCAACAATTTTAATGCTGTCGACGGGGATCTAACTAATGTAGATAGGTCAAATATCATCAGTAAAATAAGATCTAAAACATCATATCATCATCTGGGTGCTCATGTGTCACCCTTACGTGTATAAAAAAATGTATATCATTCCCCTATATAAACTGTGTGTGTTGATAGTTAACTAGTGATGCCTTATGGAACTGAGACATTGTTCCCTACACTACTAACTGCACGAGTAAATTAATATATAGGTATAAGATTATTGTAACATCTTTAATTTGTATTTAAAGATATTTAATATTAATACAATAGGTACTAATTAATACTGCAATGAAGTTATAACAAATAACGACAATCGACATGCGAACAAGCCAGTCTCACGCACCTTGCGGCGTTACCGGCGCCTTGAGGTCATCGACCAGGATCAAATTAGTGTCACAGCTGAGGAAAATTTACAGAGTCTGCCTAGCCTCACTTATATGCATACGGCCTGCGTTTCGTTTACTTAAATCACTATATTTAAGAGTATTTTGTGCAGCTATTTCAAAAAATGTTTAAATATTCATAGCAATATATATATTTAAAAACTACTTGATAATAAACATATAGGTAAGTAGAGACTGAAATTTTGTTTAATGCTCTTGGAGTCTATCTTTTGCTTTAAATAAATCTAGAATTTAACGACTAATTTAATTCTTAGTACGAAACAAAATCAACAAAGTTATTATTACAGTTAAAAACATTAAATGTATGAAATTGCCGTGTTTTATAAAATAAGTTAACGTAATTTATTTCTATATTTTTTATTTATTTTAATCAAAGTAATCACCCATGCAATCGATGATGCATCTTTGCTAACGCGGTGACAGTTTATTGAGGCCATTCTTGAAGAAATCAGCTGGAGCGTAAGTTTTCGTTTAGGGCATTGTTTAAGTGCTGAACCAGGATCCTACCAACATGCTGAGCACTTGCGATTGTCAAACAGAATCCATTTTCGTCGCAGGTAACAATGCCGTTCAAAATTCTTTCGTTTGCGTGCCTGTTGAGCAGAGCAAAGCAAAACCCGCCTCGACGCGTACATCGCGCTGGCGATCATTGAGTTCGTATGGCACCCAATTGTTAAGCTTTTTTACTTTGCCAATTTGACGCAAATTGTTTTGTGGAAATTGTTTTGATGCTAACGTCGAAAGCTGCTGCTAATCCAGCCGTAGATTGAGTATTGTCAGCTTTCACAGTCACCTTTAATTTGTTATTGTCGACCAAAGTTTTCTGACAACCACGGGGTTCATTATGCAGGTCGAAATTTCTAGAACGGACCAGGCAAACAAATAACATGTGGTGCGTTCGTTTGTAGTATTCGCTCCGTAAACACTCCAATGTCATACCGTCGGGTCTCTTACCATCGTCTCTAAATATTCACAAGGCTCTAAAACCGAGGAAACATTTATAGAGACAAGAGCCCTTCGGATGACATCGTTCAAAGAACTGTGTCGTGAAAACCTACCAGCGCTTTTCTTACATGAAAGTCCGTGGAGCCCAAACTTGTCGACGCTGCTACCACAGGGGCTCTGATGGGGTTGACAAATCGCCGCTCCTAGTCGGATTCCTACGGCAATGCGCAAGCTTTCCCCATCAAGTAATGTGCCGAGATTACTTATTACTTATAATTGAACTAATATCTCATGTTTTCGGTTTTATTTTCTTCAGACTTACTGACTTATTTTATATAATATATATTATTATTTATTTTTTATATTCAATATAAATACATTTTATTTCACGAAATAATGATTTTTAAAAGACATATTGCAATCATCATCATCATCATTACAGCCTTTCATAAGTTCACCGCTGAACATAGGCCTCCCCCAAGGAATGCCACAAAGCACGGTCCTGAGCCACCTGCATCCATCGTCTGCTTGCAAGTCTTATCAGGTCGCCATTCCATCTAGCGGGGGTCGCCCTACACTTCACCTACCAGTACGAGGCTGCCACTCGAGAACCTGTTTTCCCCATCGGTTGTCGGTTCTTTGAGCTATATGGCCGGCCCACTGCCACTTCAGCATACTAATCAGTTGGGCTACGTCGGTTACTCTGGTTCTACTGCGGATATCCTCATTTCTAAGTTTATCACGCAGAGAAACCCCGAGCATAGCCCTCTCCATAGCTCGCTGAGCGACCTTGAGCTTCCTCATACGGCCAGCAGTGAAGGACCACGTTTCAGATCCGTAAGTCATCACTGGCAACACGCACTGGTTGTACAATTTCGTTTTCAGGTTTTGAGGTATGTCTAACGAGAAGATGTGTCGTAGTTTCCCGAACGCTGCCCAGCCGAGTTCAATCCGTCGATTGACCTCTTGATCGAAGTTGGACTTACCTAGTCGTACTATTTGTCCCAGGTAAACATACTCGTCAACAACTTCGAGCTTAGTGCTCCCAACAACTATGGGCATAGATGTGACATGTACGTTAAACATGATTTTTGTTTTGTCCATGTTCATCTTAAGACCTATCTGTTGGGAGACTGCATTGGAAGATGTTTTCAAGCTACTGGACTGGAAAGGATGCGGTATTAACATCAATAGCGAGTACATAAATCACCTTCGATTTGCCGACGATATAGTCCTTATGGTCGAATCGCTGGAGGACCTAAGCACTATGCTCAATGACCTCAATATTGCAATGCCATGTAAATATTATAAAATCCACCAAAGTGCAATGGGGAACCGTTTTTTCTGCACCCATCAGAAATGAGAGTTGCTCTATGTACCTCAGTAGGATGCATATAAACAGTTATTTTACTAGCATAGAAAAGATATCAGATTATTACTAACTATTCAACTGATTCATAAGAACTTATGTATGTATATATGTAAGAGCTTAAAATTAAATACAATATTTTTGATTTATGCCATGTCTGATTTAGATCACAATTGAGTAAATAAGTCATAATCACTCAATTGTGACCATCATGATCATGTTCTATCAGAGGAAAGGCAACATTAACTTTACAACTTCAATAGAATGCTAGTGGTTAAAATGATAATCTCCAAAAATCGGCAATAATAATACAAATTTTGTGAAATTTTATGTTAGGAAACACAAATTTATAACATAAAAATTATAAACCTAACTGAACTGAACTGCAATAGCATACTCCGTCATGGTCTGCGAAGCTCAACAATCACAGTACTTCCTACATAGTCGTAATTACACCCAAATAGCACATAATAACCTTACTGGGAAAAGTACAATAAAACCAGAAAATATTAAGTGGGTACGTTTTGATTTTTGTACATGTTGAACATGACATTTACTAAGAATATTTTTCATGTGGTAGAGCCATCCTGCAGCCGTATTATGGTTGTAGCATGAATGGGTTAGCTTGACCACACTCTCATAGAATACCAGCGTAAAATAGCAGCTTAATGCTGCTGTGTTTCGTGTGGTGAGTGTAGAGAACCAAAGACCCTTTTTACTTGAAACAAGGCATTCCATTGTAGTCCTCAGGGATGGTAAGTGCATTAAGCATCTGCTTAATCGAAGATAAATTATATAGATGTCTATGTGCAGCATTCACTTATCATCAGGTGGATGGTGCTCATTTATCACACCCAATCTATAAAAAAAAATCTGTGAATAATATCAATATTATAATAGAATGAAAACAGGTTTTGACAGGTGCCTGTGGAATGTTGTCTCTACAATATGACATTTAGATATAAGTTAAAGCATTTTTATGCCAAATAATCCATTTAATTAAAATCCTCTTTACAGAGAATAAACAAATCAGTATATTATATACTCTACAGTTTTAATAAATCAATCATTTGAACTATTACAAGCATTCTGACTGACTGAATAGTTCCTTTAATTAGCATCTCCTTGCTATAAGTCTTACAGGGAATCCTTTGTGCTGAGCTTGCATGGAGTAGTAGGAAACAAACTCACACCTTATTTAGATGAAATGAAATGAAAGTTTATTGATTCCAACCTATTCTTAAATTAGTACAAGTTTGAGGACTTCTTTTAAGTATAAAGAAAGATACTTGTGGTAGAAGGTCCTCGCCCTCCCTTAACTAAATACATTCAACAAAAAGAAACAGGGTGTGTGTACATCTGTGCATGTGTGCGTGTGTATGCGTGAAAAAAAGACAGTGAATGTGTTATAAGGTAAATCGTGTCTTAAGGCAGTGCTAGATGACATGTGGCTATTACCCTCAGAGCTAGCACATAGTTGACCTACATAATACTACAAATTCTGTATACACACAATAATACTTAGTCACGGTAGTGCAGAAAGCAGCCTTTGCTTGATTTAAAAATGTATCTTATACTGCTAATGCAACATACAGTATGTTAGTACATCTGCTTACAATATGTATCATTCTCCTCACATTTCTTAACTGCTGATACTTCTTACTGCATTACATAATATAGAGTACATGAAAAACTCGGCCATTCTGAGATAATAAATCTGTTTCAACATTTATTTAATTGGGCCTTGTGTCAATGATAAAAGTCTAAAACAATTGTAAATGTTTATTGGGAACTTTGAGCTTTGTTATTTCTATTTTCTGTGTCTCATTTTTGTACTTTATAGTCATTAAACATATTATTCCAAAATATTTATTTATCAATTATTTAAAATCTTTATTGCACTTAAAATGTACAATTGGCAGACTTAATGCTTTTAGGCATTCTGTACCAGTCAACCACGAGCTAAGCAGAGAAACTTCAGCAGATGCGATAAAAATTTGAAAATATCTATATGTATGTGAATGTAAATATAAAAATATACATATCATATGTGTAAATACAAAAATAAATATATATAACTACAGATAAACTAAATAATATACTCTATACCTGATACATAACATATATAAATAATACATAATAGATACATTTTAAGCATACTTATACATATGAACATATTATACAAAACAACTTAAATAATTTATAATACAATTAAGCAGAAACATATAAATAAGAAAGTATGCAAAGTAACAATTAATTTAATGATATTTCTAATCAGATGTGCATATTTAATGTTTTGTGAAAAAACCTTACCTCCTCATAATATAAGGAAAGTGAAAAAAGATCAAAATCGAAGTAGGATAGTAGTAAAAATAATGGTTATTCTTCAGGATACTTAAAGGTCATTGTGTGTACAAACACCTACCCTAGAAACAGACTTTAGCCAAGGGGGTGAACCTTAATTTGTGTATCACTACAGTATTATTTTGTAATCCCCTTTCAATCAAACAAAGTTAGTATCTATCTAGGTGTAATATGATTAAGCCAATACTCAACCAGAGTCCCAATAAGGGAATAAACATTTTATCTTAGAAATACCGGACTTTGGATAACTGACACGGGTGAAGAATTTCATTTATTTATTTTGTACAAGAAACAATAAACAGATAGTAGCTTTAGCCGTGTGATTCTAGCTCTAGGCTTGTAAGAACCTACCATCCCTTTTTCACACCATAATTTGGAAACAGGAAGAAAAATGACAAAGAGTTCCCAACACTTTTTGAATGATTTTCTTTTATTTAGTTCTGCAGTATCTGCTGTAAGAAAGATTACAAGTCTCCTCACAATGTTAAAACAGCATAAATAGTTTATTCTAGTTACTTTCATAGCTTAATGTCTTAAGAAATTTTGCTATGGGGTAACAACTGACATTGAAACCATATTTGATTTACAAAAGGGGGACATATGGGCAATTTATAACGTAAATTGTAGAGTCCCTCAGAGAAAAATTTAAAGAAATATACATATTATGTAAAGTTAGAATTGCAATATATTTATGAAAATGTAATGTTTGTACATAAAAACATAAATAGCTTTGATAGAGTAAAGATCACAAACTATATAGAAACGCTACGCGTTCAGACGGACGTCTCTGGTACATTTAATTTGGACCGTAGAGCAAATCAGAACATGACATTTCGTTTTTTTTAATATGAATTGGATATAGGCAAAGGAATAATTTTATTTCAGCCTAGTATATATATATATATATATATATATATATATACCTATATAATATTTTTGTATATATAATTTTAATTACTATTTTTATTATTATTTTATTATGAAGAAGGAGGATTCGTAGAAATAAAATGCATTGTATATATTATTTATTATATGATTTATTTCTTTAACCTTTTTTATAATAGTTTAAGGCTTTTTTTGCATTGGTGGCAATGTACGCTTTTCGATTCTAGTGATGTCCGTGCCTTTCAGAATCCCATCTGTGGTATGTGCTATAGAGTAAACATTTAATTGCTCTCTTGCTGCTTGCACTTGAATATTTTCAGTGGAAAGGTTCTCTTCAATACATTCGATAACCAGTGTATTGAGCTGGAAAAAGGAATATTTAAATATATAAATTACAAGTTTCAATATGTGCGCTAATTGTAATTGTTGTCGTTTATAAATGTTTGCATAGAAAATGTCAAGACAAGAAGAGGCCATTGTAATCAGACAAAGTTACTTTCACATAAATCTAAGAAGCTTTCACAATTATACACAAATTTCCAATAATTTTTGAACAAAATTATCATTCATACCTAAGATAATTAAGTATACTGTAGCAATTTTTGATAGAAGGTTGGGAGGATAAAAGTATTTGTAAAGTAGCCAATTATCTATTCGAATCTACATTCATGTTCTACTGCTGGGCACAGACTCTGTCTCATTTCTCAGAAGGGTATGAAATAATGAGTTGGGCAAGGTGCTTATTGGTAGACTCCATCTTTAAAATATTTTTATTCCTTGAACACGATAAAAAAATTGGTAAATCCAATTCGGCATGCCTTAAGCGCCTTAAAAAAATTACGTATAACATGATTATACGGATTTTTTTAAAGTAGTTTAAATACATTTCGACAGCACTATCGGCTTCAACACCCTCGAAACCCATGAAAATGACACCCATGATGAAAAAATTGATACCTATTGCAGCCGCCACCTTGGATTTACATTTCGACAGCACCATCGGCTTCAACACCCTCGAAAACCATGAAAATGACACCCATGATGAAAAAATTGATATCTACTTCAGCCGCCATCTTGGATTTACATTTCGACAGCACTATCGGCTTCAACACCCTCGAAACCCATGAAAATGACACCCATGATGAAAAATTGATACCTATTACAGCCGCCACCTTGGATTTACATTTCGACAGCATCATCGGCTTCAACACCCGTGAAAACCATGAGAATGACACCCATGATGAAAAAATTTATATCTATTGCAACCGCCATCTTGGATTTACATTTCGACAATCCTATCGGCTTCAACTCTCTCGAAAACCATGAAAATGACACTCATGATGAAAAAATTGATACCTATTGCAGCCGCCATCTTGGGTTTACATTTCGACAGCACTATCGGCTTCAACACCTTCGAAAACCATGAAAATGACACCCATGATGAAAAAATTGATATCTACTGCAGCCGCCATCTTGGATTTACATTTCGACAGCCCTATCGGCTTCAACACCCTCGAAAACCATGAAAATGACACTCATGATGAAAAAATTGGTACCTAATTCAGCCGCCATCTTGGATGTACATTTCGACAGCACTATTGGTTTCAACACCCTTGAAAACCATGAAAATGTCACCCATGACAAAAAAATTTATACTACTTACTTTTAGTATGTACTACTATTATTTATTCTGTACTTTTAAAATATTGTAATAAAAAAAATCTCTTATTATTATTATAATCAAGTATTGCATGCCGAACGCAAAGCACATAGGTATGTTCTACTAGCGCCTAAAAATCAATATTCCAATGTTTTGTCGCATGAAATCGTATCTAGCAATCATATTATACATATAAATGATATAAAAAGCACATTGTCAGAAAGATAAATGATTGTTGAACTTATTAATATTTTTTAAATTGATTAATTACTATTTTCACATTAAAAAAGGGGTTTTAGTGGCTTATGGTGTGGATTTATCAAGTCCGCAAGGCTTGTAAACACTAACTTTTGAAAATATCAATTGTTTAACTCAATCTATTTTTAATTATCTTCATCTATCATCTTCATCTATCTAACACAAGGCTACCAAATCAACGAAAATTTCACCATTTTGGAGCCGATAAAAATTAATTATGGCTAAACAAAACAAAATTACACTGCCATTTACATTGTTTACAAGCCTCGCGGACTTAATAAATCCACACCATAAGCCACTAAAACCCCTTTTTTATTTAAAAATAGCAATTAATCGATTTAAAAAAATATTAAAGTTCAACAATCATTTATCTTTCTAACAATGTGCTTTTTATATCATTTATATGTATAACATGATTGCTAGATACAATTTCATTCGATAAAACGTTGGAATCTTTATTTTCAGGCCATAGTAGAACATATCTTGCGCTTTCGCTTAAGACATGCAATTAGCACTTAAAATTGGAATTAACATTAATTCATTTATTTCAGTTGCGTAGACAGAGATCAGATTTGCTCAAAAATATAAACATATTACTAATCCTAATAAAAATATTATCTGAACTAAAGTTTTAGAATGGCAATTGTTTTGCAATTTAAATTTTACATGATTATTACCTTAATTTTCTTACTTCATTGGGCATCACATGTTCATCATTTAGTTTATGTAACAAGCTCAATTGAGTATGCTTGCAGTCTGTTTAGTACACGTCATCTTGGCATTTTGATACGTTTCCATCAGTTATTATGTGTTTTGACAGCAAAATTATTCCTCACATCTTTATGATGACTGATCTAATATCACACTAAGTTTATTTGAACTGTATCATCTGAAATAAAACCATAAAAGATTGTTTGTCATTGTCATTCAGACAACCTTGATTTTGTAATTATTAAGACTAGTGGTGTGCTATTGTGGTTAAAATAATGTTGACAATTAATTATTTAAAATAATAGAATTCTATAAAAATACTTCAGCCATTAACTTAAAATTTTAATAAATTATTATTAAAAGAATTTATTATTATGTTTCATTCATCATTAATTCATTGCAGACTATCATAAAGCTACTGGTAAACATAGGCCTTTATAGGTTATCGTATAAAGTGTACATTTTCCATAGTTGTAACACTTGGCAGACAAGTTGGTAACCAGTTTATTATTATTACTAAGTTGTTATCAAAGAGATCACTTGAAATGCCAGGAATTAAGTAGTTTTATTCAATGTACAATACTCCCGTACATCTTTATTACAATTTTTTAAATTTTATATGAATACTGAATATACTGAGCAGTTATGTTTAAGGAATAATTAAATGTACATACCTTTGTCATCTTTGATGATAAACCTAACTCAACTTACTCCAACGAATAGTGTTGAGTTTATCCAACCTTTTTTAGCCTTATTAATGTCAGATTTAGCAGTATGAAACCCTTTATTCAAAAATTTTGTTACTAAGCAAGTTTCTTGAAAAGGTTACTAGAATGCAGCATACTTTTAAGTTTGTCACAGTTTATTAAGTCCAACCACTTGTTTCTTTGGCCTTCGTCAGACTCTTTTCTGTTACTTGCACAATTGGGAATGAAACACTTAAAAATACATTTTAAAACTAAAAATTATATACAAAATACACTAAAGCTATAAAGAAAACGTCCCGTCGAAATATATAACCTATTAAACAATAAATACCCTTTCGTAAAATAGCAGTAAAATGCCAATAAAACTTTATTTATAATTTATAGTTAGTTCATACTTCATAGAAAAACAAAATAAAAATTTCCAAGAAAACTTCTAACTTGACAGCTACGCGACAATAACATGAGTAACATGACATGACAAAATGGTGGCAGCGGGAAGGGGCAAGAGGTGGGAGGGACGAGGCAAACGTCATGTTCTGGATTGCTCACTGCATTTCATACGGTCAAAGATTTTTGTTCAAAGATTACCAGCCGTGGTAAAGATGTTCATACTTTAAACACTAGGAACAAATAAAATCCTGTATTGCCAGTTATTAGAACCAGAGAATTAGTAATTCATTTATAGGGCAATGTGTACACTTTTACAACAAAATTCAAAGTTTGTCAATTATCAAGTTTAAAGTATTTATTGATGAAAAATTGTACAAGAAGGGTTATTATAATATTAAGGAATACATGAACAAAAATAACCCCTAGGAATGAGGTTGTGATTGCTACTATGCTGGTTCTATTACAATTCATATAAATAACTGTACAAAATGATTGCAAAGTTATAATATATATGTCTAAAAAATATAGTTTCACTGGGTTTCTTGCTGGTTTTACTCAGGACAGAGGTATTCTCTGAAGTTCAGTGGTAAATAAAATAAATAACTCAATAAGTAATATCTAATAATCTATATTGAATAGAAATAATCTCCAGGCATAAAAGTGGTGATGTGCTAGCCAGCAGTCAAGTTCTTACTCCTGGAGGGGCACGAAGTGGAACCCCAATTGGCATGGCATGGATGAATGATAAGATGGGGATGGGTTTAAAAGAAACCAGAGATGTATGTACAGTCTAGAATGTGCCAAAAGGACGTTTGTAGTGTCTGCCTACCCCTCTGGGTATAAATATTATGAAAAAACTTACAATATCATATGAATAACTATGCAGTAAGTGAACTGTGTGATTCTCTTACACTGTTGATTCTTCAAAAATTTCCATTAATATATTGATGAATGAATTGAAAATATTAAGAATGATATTATACAAATTTGAAATTACTTTGAATTCCACATACATTATTTCTAAGCTGAATGGTAACCTAAAAAAATTAATGAGTAATTCAAACCTTACCTCTTTTACAGTTTCCAGTTTATTCCTCAGCTCAGGATCTGATCCAGGTTTTAAAGCAATAGCTACATATTTAGTTCCAGAACCTTCCACTTTTGGACCGGCTGGTGACGCATCCTTATTAGCAGCATTATTTTCCATTGCAGGCTCTTCTAAAGCATCTACTGGCGGTTTGCTGGGTCCCTTCGAAGACGATGCGAAAGGTGCTACATCAAACTGTGGTCTCTCCAAAACTTTCATACCCATGTCTTCTTCAATTTTAGCTCGCAAACGGTTTCTATCTTCAACTATATGAGGATCATCTCCTTCCTCGCCGTGACGAACAATTCCTGCAGCAGCAAATTCTCCCACCTCATTACGCATAACAGGTGGTGGCATAAGAAGCTCCGGACCGGCTTTTTGTATACGTTTATACACATTATAAACACTATCATTCACACTAGTGGAATTTTTAAACTCTGGCAAGTAGAAAAGTGCGCCTAACCACACGATCGCGAATGTCAAAAGTACAGAAACTATCAAATATTTCTCACGGAGGCGAAACGATCGCCGAGAAATGGATGGTACGGGGACTCCATTCACAAAGCGTTGGTACGTGGGTAAAATTCCGGTCATGTTTATGTAAACACGGAATTACCAAAGTTCTAAATAATAAATATTATATTAATTCTCTCAACACAGACCACCACTAGCGGTCGCCATTAAAGAACTAATCAAAGAGTATAGTAACTGACAATGACAAGTGACAATGATAAAATGCCAAATATGTTTTTTTTTGGAGTTTATGGCCTGGTATCTAGACCTATAGGCCAAATCTTGAGTATTTTTATTCGGTTTATTATAATTTCTTCATAGTTCATTGCTTCACAATATGTTGATGCGTCACATTATGCAGCCCTTGAGAGATTTTGACGGAAACTTGAGCCAGCAGGCAGCTGACAGTTGGCGATGGTATTTAAAGGCGCCTATGCAAACAAACAGCTTATCTTGAGAATCCATCACCATCAGAGCACTTGTTTCACAGTTTCTACTAATAGTTCACATGCACAGACACTTAATACACAAAATCGCACCACTTTTACATATCAAAGTCCACTTCAAACCATTATTTAAACAATAATACACGAGCAAGAAACCGCCCCAGATCAAGTTCCCGCCAAAACTCCCAATGCCAAATATGTAGACATAGACAGGACAGGGTTAGACAAAGATAGAGTGATGCCGATCTCGCATCGAATGAGCGAAGAATCGATTTTGCAGGCCTAAGTATATTAATCGATCTTAGACAATGAATCGATCCTTTGAACCAATCACACACACATTATAAAAATATAGTTGAACGCACCTAAACAAATATAAAGATTGGACAGACTTTGTGTTGGCTTTAAAATCCTGCGGCACGATATTGGTGGTGATTGGTGTTTTTGGTGATGACTGGTGATTTCGTTGGCATTATAGTACTTTATTTTTTTTAATTCTTCTAGACTTCGATTATTTAGTAAATCACTTCTTTAGATTTTGATTCTAATCGATTTAATATTTGATATTTTAGGGAGTTTGCCTTTCCTTCTAATTTTTTTAATGAGAATGATAACAATGAGGGATGATTTATTATCCTATATGTTACATAGAACAACACGTGCTACTGGTGTAGAAGAAGGGAATAGTGATAGCGGTTTTCCCCGACACAAAGCTGTCTGTCTGTCTGTCTTACGGGGATTTTGTACACAATAAAATAAAAGTTTGTCAGTACGAAACTCACATATAACAAATTAATTAATTTTTCAGACACACATGTACATTTATATATATTTATATTATAACTCAGATATAGACTCGGATTAGTCGCTCGACCGACCTGCATATTGAAGGCGAGCGCCATGTGTTGCTAAAGAAATCCAAAACAACACGACCGTTATTATTGTAATTTAAAAGTTCAAAAAGAAGTAAATAGCAATAATGTAATTAAAAATTACTTATATACGAAAGATAACGTCATTTTATTGTAAATTTGACGTGGTAGAACTAATTTTACGATTCAGCCGCGCAACTAGATTTACTCTATGGAGCAGTGCGGCTGCAACTAGTTTAATTGTACGCTTAGGACTGCATGACCTTACACTTTGACTAAGAACGCCTGCATATTGCTATTCCCCTCCGAACCGGCGGTGGCCCCTGTTGCTCTACTATATATTATATGTAATGTACAACGAAATTTCAAACCTGTTCGAATTCGCCGTTCTATAATATATCGAATGGTATTCGATATTTTGCAAAGCAAAGGAAAGTTCAATATATTGATGTATTTCCATACAAAATATCGAATAAGCCGATTGAGACTGCTAGGTACTATATTTTTAATGGAGTGGAGCATAGAGTAGCCTGCTTATTACCTAAGAGAATTCGATGTTGCAAAATCGTCTATATTAAGAAAGTGTTGCATCAAAAAACTTCAATATATGTTTTCAATAAATTAAATCGAATAAACATCAACGTATTTTATAGGTGGACACCCCTAAAGGCAAACAGTAGGTATAGTACGTGATAGTAAGAGAAGCTAAGTTGAAAGAAGACAGCCGTGACCAAAGAGTATAGTAACTGTCCTGTACAGCACTATATTTCGACCATAGACTTAGAATATACTGGCGTATAGACCAACATAGTGTGCAAGGGAGAAGGAAATTCCTTATGGTAAAAATGCAAGATAGAAAAGGATACCAAATTTAATGACTCTGTAACCGATTTTGAATGACAGATCGGCGCAATTCGGCCCGCAAAAAATAGCTCCTAGATATTTTGTAATTTTTTTAAAGTGTATTTTTAAAGTGTAATAGTAGTTATTTTTGGTAAGTAACTTTCTTCCAAAATCCTTACTTGTTCAGTGAGTGATTGTGGTGTAAATAATAGAAATAATCCTGATAATTGCACATTTCTAAGATAAATTCTCAAGACGTCGTTAATGTCATGAAGCGTTTATTTTTGGTTAAAATTTATATTGTATACTGTTTGACTTATAGAACGTTTTCAATTATTTTGTTTATTTTGATACTTTACAAAGAAAAAAATCACGTTGTTGATAATTTGCATGAATTTGATAAATACATTTATGCAAAATATTTCACATGCACGGTAGGGATTGACTCAACTATATCAAAATTAATGTCGATATTTATCTTGAATGTTTATAATGAATCGATAGACTTGCCTACACAACAAGAAAGTAAATCCTCGGCTTGCGTTCTAAAATGTAATTTTATTTTGCCGCTTGTCGAACAGATTCCCTCCGGATTCTATAATTAGAAAAAATGGTTAAGGTTCATTGGACGAGTTGGTTGTAATGCAAAGAAGAACTCAACAATTTGCAGCAAACATTTTCTTTAGAAATATAAAATAAAAAGTAGAATAAAAACAATTTTATTATAATTTAAAATTAAAAATTTTGTACAGCCGACTTCAATATAAGTTATTTAATAATAACTCAAAAACTATTGGTTTGACCTTGATCAAATTCATATGGGACCACACGAGAACTATCTGCTTTCATATAAAAAAAGAATCATCGAAATCGGTTAACCCAGTACACAGTTATGAGGTAACACACATAAAAAAACATACAGTCGAATTGAGTACCGTCTCCTTTTTGGAAGTCGGCAGAAAAGAAGTCATTTCTACATTATTTGTACCACCAGTAAGTAAAATATTGTTATAAAAGGCTGTTATATAAGGCTTCAAAATTTAACTTTCAAAACATAAACATAAACACTCACGCCTGTCACCCAGAGGGGTAGGCAGAGACTATGGAATTCCATTTGGCACGATCCTGACACACCTCTCTCGCTTCCTCCACATCCATATACCTACGCATAAACGCTCGTCGGTTAAAGGTACTTTTAATTTGGCCCATTTTCAATATATCGCCTATTTGGTCGATAAACTTTCGCCTAGGGCGACCCTTCCCGACTCTGCCATTCACCTCTGCAACATAAATTTGCTTTGTCACTCTTTCCTCATTCATTCTTTCTACATGACCAAACCACCGAAGCATTCCTTTCTTAATCCTAGTCACAACATCATCTTGCAAACCACACATTTCTCTTATCACACTATTACTCACCCTGTCATTCAGATTCAGCCCTAGCATACTACGTAATGACCGCATTTCTACAGCATTTATTCTGCTCTCGTGCTTCTTCTGCCACACCCAAACTTTCACTACCATACATTAAAGTAGGCACTAACACAGCATTGTGAATTGCCAAACGTGCCTTTTTGGACACATTCTGACTTTTCACAATAGAGTGTAGAGCCCCATTCAATCTATTTCCTGCATTCACTCGTCGTTCTATATCCTTATCATATCTACCATCCCTGCTAAACACACATCCCAAATACACAAACTCATCTACTTGCTCTACCAACTCCCCTTCTATTCTTATTTCACATATCGTTTTACTTTCTTCTCTTTCAAAAACCATAACTTTCGTCTTACTTGCGTTCACTTTCATTCCCTTTTCTTTTAATGTCCTGTTCATTAATGTAACCATCATTTGCAACTCGGCTGCCGACGACGCAAGTATGACTTGATCATCGGCGTACAAAAGGCATTTGACGGTTAACTCACCCATTCTTAACCCGCATTCTTCTGCTTTCAAATTTTCCAAACAACTGTCCATAAATAGGTTGAACAGCCACGGGGAAGCCACACAGCCCTGTCTGACACCTTTATGGATGCCAAACCAGTCCGAGTAGGCCCCGTTGATCCTGACACAAGCACTAGAGTCCCTATATAGAGACTTCAATGCCTGTATCAAGCCAGCGCTCAACCCAAATGAGTTCAGTGTTTGCCATAACACATCCCTGTCCACTCTGTCATAAGCCTTCTCCAAGTCTATGAACGCACAAAAAACTTTTTGGTTTTTGGCCAAAAACTTCTCCGCGATCATGCGCATGGAAAAGACCTGATCCGTACATCCTATTCCCTTTCTAAATCCCGCTTGCACATCCCAAATTTTTCCATCAGTTTCAAAACTTTAGATAAATATAGATAAAGGTTGAAATTTAGAATCGGTTGGCAGGAAGGGGGAGCAGGGGGGTAGGGGAGGGGGTGAGCGTCGCCTCACTCCCGACACCACTCCCATTAAAAGGTAATACACTGTTCTTGAGAAAAATCAAAAAGAAAATCCCATAGACCTAACCTCAAAATGATGTGACATTTATCGTCTGCGGCACGAGGGGGTAAGAGGGGAGCAGGAATCTGCCCTATCAGAGAAAGCCCCTCTACCCTTTCCTCCTTAAAAGAAAAACCCATTACTCATAAGCTATACTTTTCCTTCCTTAAAGGAAAAGTATAGCTTATGAGTAATGGGTTTTTTTTAAATCGTAACATCACTTTTTTTACATAGGAATATTGACCCAAAGTCATGTCGGGGCGTGCTAATTAAATTTTAGTAGAGATTCGATCAGATCAGATATCTTATCTATAAAGCCAGGTTGCCTTCGCTCCCGCTACATACTTCTAACCTATTACAACTGAAAGTATATCTGGTTGTTCAAGTATTTCTGGGCAGTTTTAAACAATTCTGATATAAACAGTATAATATTATAATAATTTCTTATTTGACACTTGACAGAGAGTATAGACAGTAGAACAGCCAAACGATTCTAAATCCAAGCCTAGATAAATATAGATACATATTTTCATACATTATAAAACTAGTACATTAAAGAGAAAAAATCTTGAGATTATCTTCTTTAAGCCATTATGAACCCAACTAAGTATCTATTTATCACCCAAAATAAATTTATAACCTTACTTAACCAACCGCACTGCCTCACGGTTATACTAGTACAATATTCACAGCATCACGCTATTTTGCCCAAGGGGTTGAGCGGAGATTCGGAACTTCGGATTATATTCCTGTTGCGTGCCACTATTAATGTTTTGTACATGGCAACACTAGTTACCACTAACGCCCTCTAGTATCAAGTAGCAGAACTAGGAGAGTCAAGATCCTTTTAGAAATCTCGGGACCGATATGTACTCGAACATTCTAGATGTTGCTACAGCAGAAGGTTCTGGAAACTATCTGAGGCCCTATATAAGGCCGGTATAGAAGACGACCGAGTCAGTATTGAATGGGCGATACAAGCATATATTTCTAAGCGATACAACTGTGAACTAAAGTGATCTGTAGTACAATTGAGTTTTATTATTAGTGTGGTTTTAAGTTGTAATTAGTGTTCTGTAATTAAAGTGTCAATTCTGGTAATTCACTCGGCAGTTTCTGGGGGCACGGCAGTGCCCCCGCCAAGTCAAGCAAAAAAGTGGCACGGCCGTACCATCCTTTTCTCGAAGCAGTTCAGGCCATTTCCGAAACTCTATAACTTAGTTATGGATAAAACTAGAAGCTTGAATTTCTCGGCATATTCGAAATTTCATTAAATTTGAACCAGTAGTTTAAGAATTATAACTAGTCAAAGTTTCTTAATTTTGTCGCTCACTGACTGACCGACATAGAGATAATATAGATAGAGTAGGGAAGCCAGCCGCAAATGTGACTTCTCGTTAGAAAGAGAGAGAAGATCAAGATTGCTATCTGTCTCTCTCTAACGACGCATGTTGTCAAGATAACCTAACATGACAAAATAATACCGCGCATGCGCTCTGTTGTTGTTAGAGAAGGACAGACAGCAACTCTCATCTTCTTTCTCTTTCTAACAGCGCTTCAGTTCCACTTGCAGAAAAGTATATGGCTTCTCCACTCTATCTATATTATCTCTATGCTGACCGATCTTCAAAACTCTAAGGCACTTCTAGCATACATAGAAGCTTCAAATTTGGAATACAATTATTGTTTAATATATAAATTAGGTAAAAATTAAAATATTTTGCAATTTCGGTCCAGTTTTCGAGATACACCAACTGCATAAATAATTTTGTAATTCCATATAAATATATAGGATTACAAAGTTACATTTGCAGTGAATGAATCAGTGTATATATGTATGTATTATACAGAATGGCCCATAAGTCCCTTGAAATGTAAAAAAATAATTAAAAGAAAACTAATGACATTATGATAAAGGTTTTTATTTTGTCATAATCCTTATAAAATGGGAATTATTTTTTGAAAATTACATCATCTAAATGTAATCCGTTACGATCGCGGCACTCCTGTAAGCGACGTTTAAAATTATCCATCACTGCGCGGCAAGTAAGCTCTGTAATGTTTGCCTTTTCTCTTTGGATTTTTTTCAGGACGTCAAATGTCCGCGGGTTGGTTTCGTACACTTTAGTGTTAAGATAACCCCATAAGAAAAAGTCCATTGGGGTCAGATCTGGACTACGTGGTGGCCAAGGAATATCTCCTCTTCGAGAGATCACTTTATTAGGGAAAAGTTGACGGACGACCGGCATAGCAACGTTAGAGGTATGGGCAGTTGCTCCATCTTGTTGAAACCAGGTCCGCGTATTGAAGCCTGGAAAATTCTGCAACTCTGGTGTAAAAAAGTCCTGGATCATAGCTACATACCGTTGTGAAGTAACAGTAAGCGCGCGGCCTCTGTCGTCCTCAAAAAAGTAAGGGCCTATAATGCCATGCGCTGACATAGCCGCCCAAACTGTCACTTTAGAGCTATGTAAGGGCTTTTGATGTTTGCGATTTGGATTTTCGCAACTCCAGTAGCGACAATTTTGCTTATTGACATGGCCGTTGATGTGAAAGTGAGCCTCATCAGAGAATAACACGTTATTAAACGAAGTAAAGCGGATCAACATTTCATTTGCGAAATTTAGTCTGTGGATAGTGTCAGTATCTTTTAATTCCTGTACTAACTGAATCTTGTACGGGTGAAGATGTAAATCTTTCTTTAAAATTCGCTGTAACGATGTTCTGGGTAAGTTTAATGCACTGGAACGCTTACGAGTAGACTGGGTAGGATTTTCACGAATTGAGTGTTTCACTACATCGATGTTTTCTTCCGTCCGTGATGTCCTTGGTCGACCTGACCGTTGTTTATCCAACGTCGAACCACTCTCTTCGAACTTAATAACCCAGTTCTTAATCGTTTGAACACTTGGGATGTCTTTAAAGTTGCGTAAATTCTGATATTCTCGAAATTTACGCCGCGCAATGGTAGCTGAATCATTGTTTCGATAAAATTCGTGCACACAAAATGCACGGTCCGCACCGGTGAAACGCTCCATGGCGACTGAATTCCCAGAAACCGTCGGTACTCCCCCCGCACCGCTCGCGCCACTCATGCGCGCCTTTTGTATTTTATTCGAAATTTACATTTCTAACGACTTATGGGCCACTTTGTATAATGGTATAATAGGTGTAGATAGGTACTATCTACAAAAAGAAATGAGATGCCATCAAAAACATAACTTGTAAAAAAAGCCAAGTCTCGCAACTCAGTTCTACCGTAAAAAGTTGTGAGATCCATGTGATACCAAGTCGGTTAAATTACTCAGTCCCTACTTAAGGGTCCTTCTTTCTTAAATTATTATGTAACTAGCTAACCTAACAAAATTTTATAGTGACCATATCAATATCAAAAATCTTTTATGTGTTAAATAAATAAATTGACTTGGCAATCTCAACTTGGCTAAAAATTCGAAGGCTGGCGTAGGGGTGGTGACCCGGAGGAAGTTTTGGCCCCAGACTAATTAAGCGTACTTGCGACAGACTAACTAGTAGATTCTACCAAAAGTACTTGCGTAGCTTTCGCTTTGGCGGTAACTTTACCTTAGGACAGGGGTCGGCAACCTTTTGAGTAGGAAGAGTCAATAATTACAATTTCCATAATTTTAAAGTTTTTAAAGAGCCACAATTTTTTTTTGCCAACCACAAATAGTACTTGCATAAATAAAGTCTTTTGATAAAAAACTAATCTATTTATTCACAAGAAAAATATATTGGTAAATCCAATTGGGCATACCTTAAGCGCATTAAAAAAATTACGTATAACATGATTATACGGAATTATTAAAGTAGTTTAAATACATTTCGACAGCACTATCGGCTTCAACACCCTCGAAAACCATGAAAATGACACCCATGATGAAAAAATTGATACCTATTGCAGCCGCCATCTTGGATTTACATTTCGACAGCACTATCGGCTTCAACACTCTTGAAAACCATGAAAATGACACCCGAGATGAAAAAATTGGTACCCATTGCAGCCGCCACCTTGGATTTACATTTCGACAGCACTATCGGATTCAACACCCTCGAAAACCATGAAAATGACACCCAAGATGAAAAACTTGATATCTATTGCAGCCGCCACCTTGGATTTACATTTCGACAGCACTATCGGCATCAGCACCCCCGAAAACCATGAAAATGACACCAATGATGAAAAAATTTATATCTATTGCAGCCGCCATCTTGGATTTACATTTCGATAGCACTATCGGCTTCAACACCCTCGAAAACCATGAAAATGACACCCATGATGAAAAAATTGGTACCTACTTCAGCCGCCATCTTGGATTTACATTTCGACTGCACTATCGGCTTCAACACCCTCGAAACCCATGAAAATGACACCCATGATGAAAAAATTGATACCCATTGCATCCGCCACCTTGGATTTACACTTCGACAACCCTATCGGCTTCAACTCTCTCGAAAACCATGAAAATGACACCCATGATGAAAAAATTGATACCTATTGCAGCCGCCATCTTGGATTTACATTTCGACAGCACTATCGGTTTCAACACCCTCGAAAACTATGAAAATGACACCCAAGGTAAAAAAATTAATATATTTTGCAGCCGCCATCTTGGATTTATATTTTGACAGCACTATCGGCTTCAACACCCTCGAAAACCATGAAAATGACACCCATGATGAATAAATTGGTACCTAATTCAGCCGCCATCTTGGATTTACATTTCGACAGCACTATCAGCTTCAACACCCTCGAAAACCATGAAAATGACACCTATGATGAAAAATTTTATACCTATTGCAGCCTCCACCTTGGATTTACATTTCGACAGCACTATCGGCTTCAGCACCCTCGAAAACCATGAAAATGACACCTATGATGAAAAAATTGATACCTATTGCGGCCGCCATCTTGGATTTACATTTCGACAACCCTATCAGTTTCGACACCCTCGAAAAGCATGAAAATGTCACCCATGAAAAAACAAATTATACTGCTTACTTTTAGTACGTACTACTATTATTTATTCTGTGATTTTGAATATTGTAATAAAAAAATCTCTTATTATTATTATAATCAAGTATTTAAGAAATTTGGTTATTCGAATATTGTGTATTTGTACAGCGATCTTTTTGAGCCGCTGAAAACAACCGAAACAATGTACACTCACGACGGCGACTGAAGCCGAACTAAACTAAACTTAATGCTTAATACAAAGGTACTCTGTGAACTAAACTACTCTGTGGCTGTAGATCCCCATTTACAGAAACAATTTATATACGAGGCAACGAAATCAACGAAAATTTCGCCATTTTGGAGCCGAAAAAAATTAATTATAGCTAAACAAAACAAAATTACACTGCCATTTACATTCAGTGGCTTCCCACATGATAGATGAAGAGATTAAAAAATAGATTGAGTTAATCAATTGATATTTTCAAAAGTTATAGTGTTTACAAGCCACAGGGACATGATAAATCCACACCATAAGCAACTAAAACCCTTTTTTTATTTAAAAATAGCAATTAATCGATTTAAAAAAATTATTAATAAGTTCAACAATCATTTATCTTTCTAACAATGTGCTTTTTATATCATTTATATGTATAATATTCTTTTCTTTTAATTCTTTTTAAAAACGTTACCCCACACTAGGATTTTCTCCTGTATCGTGGAGGCAGTTTACAAACACAAATTGCACAAGGACAAACATCCAGACCCGGAACAATTATTTGTAGGTCATACAAATACTTGCTCCGTGCGGGATTCGAACCCGCGCCCCCCAGCGCAGCAACTCATTGCTAAGCCACTGCGCCACGGAGCCGTATATGATTGCTAGATACGATTTTATTCGATAAAATGTTGGAATTTTAATTTTTAGGCGATAGTAGAACATTACCTTGCGCTTTCGCTTAAGGTATGCAATATATTTTTATTCATATATATAGCGTTTTTCACAAGAAATTAGAATTTAATTTCTATTATTATCTAAATATTATATAATATATGTACGCCGTGTAGTGGTGGTTAAGAATATCCACTACCCCATATCTTCCCGTGGGTGTCGTAAAAGGCGACAAAGGGAAACAGGCTCTCCTTTTTACGTGGTAGAGCCATACTGCAGCTATATTATTAGTATAGTTGTAGCACGAATAGGTCGGCTCGACCGGGGAAGGACCACGCTCTCACAGAATACCAGTGTAAAATAGCAGCATAACACTGCCCTGTTTCGTATGGTGAGTGTAGAGAAACGAAGACCCTTTTTTACTGGAAACGAGGCATTCCATCTTAGTCCTCACGGGTTACAACGCATCTGCGTTTTGATTCGTAATCAAGGATAGATGTAGATGTCTATGGGTCACAGCAACCATTTACCATCAGGTGGACTGTGTGCTCGTTTGTCACCCTAATTCTATAAAAAAAACAGGCAGGAGATGGGCAGCAGCATCTTCCTGATAGCAACAAACTTACAATAAAAAAACTGCGGTTGCCAACCCGCTTGCCAAGCGTGGCAACTATGGCAAATAACCCCATTGATGAGAGCAACAAAGAAACGGCCCCCAGTCCCCGGCGGCCCCGCTATTCCTGGCTACGTTGGTGATCATGGTAACGGCAAGGCAGAGGGTGCTAAGAATCTCCGGTGGAGGTTCGGTTGTCATCTAAGACGACTCGACCTGGCAACATACAACGCACGCACCCTGAGGACTGACGAGAAGATCATGGAGCTGGAAGAAGAGATAGACAAGTTACGCTGGCATATTATAGGATTATCCGAAGTCCGAAGAGAGGGGGAGGACACGCTAATCCTCGAATCCGGCAACTTGCTCTATCACCGGGAGGGCGACCATCTGTCCCAAGGAGTGTCGGATTTATCGTCCACAAGTCTCTCGTTAATAACGTTGTAAAGATTGAGAGTGTGTCGACGAGGGTACCTTATAGTCAGAATCACCTAACGGTATTCGCTGAAGGTCATACAGGTTTAGGCACCAACCTCGGCACACCCCAATGAGGAGGTGGAGGAAATGTATGAGGATATCTCTACGGCCATGCATTCCTCCAAAACCAAATATACGGTGTTAATGGGAGACTTCAATGCAAAACTAGGCACAAGAGAGAACGGTGAGCTGAAAGTAGGGGAAATTGGAATAGGGCAACGGAACACAAGGGGCCAGCTGCTGGCTGACTTCATGAAGAAAGAGGGACTCTTTATGATGAACTCTTTCTTCCAGAAGCGGCCCCACAGGGAGTGGACCTAGTCGAGCTCCGACGGTTCCACAAAAATGAGATTGACTTCATTATGACGACCAGACGACAACTGTTCAGTGATGTCTTAGTGATCGCGAAGTCGAAAACTGGTAGCGATCACCGAATGGTTAGAGGCACACTGTACCTAAACGTTAAGTTGGAGAAGTCTCGTCTAATGAAATCAACGCTCCGTCCCCGTCGTGCTCTGTTGCAAAGTCCCGAAACCTTTCAGCTCGAATTACCAAACCGTTTTCAGTGCCTATAAGACTGCAATGAAGTGGACGATATGAATCACAAGCTCGTGGAAACTGTCCATGCGGTCGGAGCTAAGTTCTTCAAGACCCGCCGCAGAAGAACACAAAAACTCTCCAATCACACTCTCAATCTCATGGCTGTTTGACGGGAGATGAAGCTACATTCTTCAACAGATTTGACAGCATACAGGCAACTGAACAGACAGATATCCAAATGCATGCGGCGGGACTTACGCAACTTCAATACAGCTTGTATTGAAGAAGCGTAATTTAAATAAATTTTTAACAGCTTTTACTGTCGCACGGATGGGCTGGCACGAACCGGGGTGGTACCACGACCTCACAGAATACCAGCGTGAAGTAGAGGTTTACCTCTGCGTTTCGCTTGGTGAGTACAGGTGGCCGGAGGCCCTTTTTACTGGAAATGAGGCATTCCATCTTAGTCCTCACGGGTGACAACGCATCTACTTTTTGATTTGTAATAGAGGATAGATGTAGATGTCTATGGGCCGCAGCAACCACTTACCATCAGGTGGACTGTGTGCTCGTTTGTCACCCATATCCTATAAAAAAAAGCGACTGAGCAGAACCAAGGCTCCAAAGTCTTTGCCAGAGATCTGTCTGCCAGAAAGAGCCAACTGTCAAAGCTGAAGACCGAGTGTGGCAGCACCGTTTTCGGGGCACCTGAGATTTTTAATGAGATTGAGAGGTTCTATGGGCAGTTGTACACGTCATCGTTGGAGCCACACGCAAGTTTGAGTAACGATCCAAGAGCGAGTCTTATCCGACACTATTCCGAAGATATCCCGGACGTTAGTTTGAGCGAGATTAGAATGGCTCTCCAGCACCTTAAAAACGAGAAGACCCCAGGCAAGGATGGAATTACAGCGGAGCTTCTGAAAGCGGGCGGAAGACCGGTACTTGAAGTCCTTCAGAAGCTCTTTAATTCCGTTCTTCATGGTGGCATTACACCGGAGGCGTGAGGCACTACACAATCACCAATACAAAACAGTCGTAACAACTGTCGTAATGTCAGGCAAGGGGAGAGGGGAGCCCCCCCCCCCTCGCGTTAGTAAACCCCCGGACCGTCCCGGGGTTTTGGATAGACCACTACTGATCAAGGACCTGTCAAACCCGGAGCGCTCGAGGATTGTCAGTTCCTTCAGCCAGATCCCCAAAAGGAAGGCATACACCGCCGGAAACCGAGGCATCGCTCTATGAAAAGAGGCAATGCATCGGTTCATCCTTAACATCAGGATCATCATCGTCATCGTCCTCGGCGGAGTCGGAGGATGAGAGAGTCCCAACCAAGAAGGAGACATTCAGGGCGCATAAATCGCCACCCAAATCGCCTTCACCACAGAAGCCAACCCCCTCCCCCCTTCCCACCTCACCCGGCCGCAGGAGCATGAACGCGACCGAGTTCGAGCAAGGAGGAGAAGAGTCCTACGGTTGGGACTCCACATCCTACGCGACTTTAGTGACCGCCGGACATACTTCGGCACCTACCAACCCTTCAGGCCTACTACAAGATGACGGTCAATGGCCGTCAACTAGCTATGCCCAACTGGCAGCGATGCCAGCAGTACCAAAACAGACAGCTGACGTCCCTCATCCCCAACAAGAGGAAGAGAAGGCACGTTACCCGCTGATCGTAGCCGAGTGCCTCCCGGACTGGACGAAGCACTTCGAGATACTTAACAAAAAACTAGGACACCCACCTAACGCCCGTCCTTTCGAGAAGAGTGTTAGATTCACCCCACAGAGCCGGAAGAATTCCAGGCCATACAAAGATACCTCATCGAATTGACTGAGAAAAATCCAGCGCTGTGATGGTATTGCTACACCCCGGCGCAGGAGAAGCCCACTAAAGTGGGTATCCGGGGGCTGCCAGTGGGCACGGATACCGTCCAAATTACGGAGGCTATCAGGGCAAAGTGATTCCCCATTAATTATGTGAGAGCAATCCCTCCCCGTAGAGGTAGACCTGGGTGCCTCTATTATGCACAGCTGGACCACCTAAGCACAGAAAGGCTAAATGATCTCTATAAAATCGACGAACTCCTCTATATGAGGGGAGTAGTCATAGAAGTCTGGCAAGGACAAGTAGGCCCAGCGCAATGCCACCGCTGCCAGGCTTTTGGCCTTGCGTTTGCCAACTGCCACAGACCCGTCAAATGTGTCTGCTGTGCTGGGGAACACATTGCAGGCAATTGCCCACGGGGTAGAGAAGAGGAACCTACATGCACCAATTGCTCCAAAAACCACACCGCGAATGATCACCGCTGCCCAGTCCTGAGGAGGAATGCCAGGAAGCAGGCGATCACTCTACCGGGACTACTGCCGGAGCCCCCGAAGAGAATCCCCCAGAGTCGCCCAAGAATAGAAAACCATGAAGACGGGTGGGCAACCAAACAAATGGGGAGAGGGAGGCAAGCCCCGCCCCACCCCCCACCAGCAGCAACTTCTACCCCTACCCCAGCGGTAACGATAGCCCCGCAGGCGCAGGTTACGAGGAAGACAACCACAGAAGGTAGAGCGCCAGAAAGGGCTCTATCAGAAAATAGAGCTCGCTCTACGTATGGAGCCCGCTCTACCACAAGAAAAGAACCTAAAGCCCAGCCGAGACCAGTACCATCAACAACATCAAGACAGCCAACCGCCAACACTGCCACCATGGACGCAATCCAGAGGCTGGTTGACATCGCCATTGAGGTCGGTAGCCAGGCTGGCGTACATCAGAGCCGGCGCCGACCCCATTACCTCAGTGATGCGAGCACTTGCGCAACTACTGGCTCGGCACTACGGAGGCGAGTAGCACGAACCTGCGCCTGCTCTACTGGAACCTGGATGATATCCAGTGGAAGCTCCATGAACTCCGCACTACAGCTCAACAACAGGATATACATATTATCTTGATGGTGGAGACGAAGTTGAGCCCATCTATGCACATCAAGATGCCCAACTATCACATTTACAGGAGGGACGAAGTCAACGCTCAAGGAACCGCCTATAGAGGCACGGCGGTTGTAGTGAGAAAGGACATCGTCCACCTAGAGCTTGATCTACCGCCATACCATACGACGCGCTCCATCGGCATAAAAATGGAGGCGGCGGGCGAGGAACTGAGCATCTTCGCAGCTTACCGCCCGCCAGGGACTCCATTTCACTCCTAAGACATCCGAACGATCATAGAAGGCACAGCACCAACCATCATCGCGGGGGACCTAAACGCAAAACACCCGGCCTGGGGATCTATAACGATCACCCCACCGGGTCGTGAACTTTACGATGACGCAGAACGCAATAACTACGACGTTTTAGGACCCGAAGAACCAACGCACGTTCCAACCGACCACAGGAAAAGTCTAATTGCTGTTTTATTCCTAAAGGATCGTCCACCACCTACGAAATACAGTCCACAACCTTTAACGGACGAGTGGACCGGGGCCACTTCAACAGGACACGTAATCTTTGTCGTCTGACCTTTCTTTTGAGAAAGGGGCATCAGACGCTCTCTTGTGATACTCCTTCATGGGGTCCACATCCACCTCTTTGACCGCCTGAACCCAACGTGTTGTCATAAAGAGTTTCTGGATAGAACATCTATGAAAGACTAATCCCAGTTTGATTGGATCCTTTCAGATGAGGGATCTATATCGGGAGCGCTCTGCATGAATGTGTCCCCTTTTCAACGGGCTACAGCACATCTTCACATCAGGTAGACTGTGTGCTTGTTTTTATATTAAAAGTGTAAAAACAAGATTCCTCGATGCTGCGTTTGCCTGCATAGTGCTCATCGTCGAGTGCGCCATGTGGCTAAAGCATTCGTTGCGTTGACGAAAGACGCGGATCCGGTCATACACCCTCGCATTCATGTCAGCCAGTATATAGTATAACTGTATAATATATTATAGAGATGGAAAACGAGTCAGGCCTGTTGCCTTAAAGGATCATCGTCGTTCAATTATATAGAATTATGATTTCTCATATAGAGATGTACAGCCTCGCTATACAAGGTTTATTGTTGCATTGGATTAACACTTTCTGTTCTTTCAAGCTACTCTCTGAGCTACAGTTTTCGGCTCGATTTTGAGCCTTACAGCTTGCCTCTGCTTTATGACACTCTGACTACAACTGGACTGCACCATCGACCTCCAGTCTGAACAGGGAGTGATGCGACGACGCTGATGTTTCGCTATAAGCAAAGACAGATTAAATATCGACAGCGTCCTAGTCTAGCACCACATTGTCACCCCTATGATAGCTATATACTATAAATGATGTCTACGTATTTTTCAATTTAACTATGTTATAATCTATAATTTAGTTCAGTTAGAAAAATATGAAAGCGTAAAATTAAAATATAGAGGGTAACAGAGGGTAGGTGCCCAAGGAGTGATTCTCCAGGATTGATGCTCCAATAATCCTGGAGAATCCCTCCTTGGGCTTCCACGTCCAAACTATCTTCCTCATGAGCGTGGATGCTCATGCTGCCTCGCGTTTTGGGGGGGGTGGGGGAGGAGGACAACTCCGCTCTGTACACATTCTACACGAAGCAAACGGAGCATATCACTACGGCACCTCATCCCACACTCGCTGTGGATTTCTGCAACAAGGCGACTTCTATCAAACCTTAACGCTGTCACCAAGACATCTTTTTACAAACTGGAACACTCTCTGGTGTCGGGTCCGACGCCTCGGTAGTCTTGTCCATCCTATGGTTACGCATAGACACGGCGACGACCACTCCCGCGTCTATGGATACTTTTATAGGTCCCACAGCGGTACGACCACGTACGATAACGGTATCAACCAAATAGTTACAGATTCCGTGCTACAACTGATCCCATTCGCAAAGATCGTGCTTCTTGGTGATTTCAACGCCTACCACACCGAATGTATGCCTACACACCCGTACTACCGATCAAGCGGGGAGATCTACTTACGATTTTGCCTTGGCATATGGTCTGACACAACTGGTGCCTTGGCCCACGCGGATTCCAGATGTGGAGGACCATGCACCTTCCCTCTTGGACCTTTTGCTGGCCTCTCATCTGGACTAAATATCAGGTCTATGCCCCTTTTGGCTCCTCGGATTACTTACTGATCTGTTGACTGTCGCCGCGTGTGGCACTATAGGTCAGCGGATTGGGATGGGATGCGGACTTTTTATGTATCCTATCCATGGGGGCGGATTCGCTTCTCGCTGGATGATCTCACTATCGTTGCCGAGTCTATCGCCGATGTGGTGCTTCAGTGAAATTTTCAGAATATGGAAATTTTCATCCTGTCATCTCATCTCTAGTGCTTATCGGCGGCAGATCCCAGCCTTGGTTTGTTCGCTCCTGCAAAATTGCGTCGTTGCGTCGTGGCAAAAGCAGTGTTATGAGCATCTTTTCCAGTTCACTTACTTTTTAGGCATCATTCCAAACTCATGGAAGACAGTCTTAATGCACCCAATCCCTAAAAAAGGTGACCGCTCGGGTCCATCCAACTACATGTCTATCGCCATCACCTCCTTGTTCATCAATTACTGGAAATGGTTAATATGCCCCCAGCAAGGTTACCCCGTTTTAATGTCTACAAGCTGTTTATGGTTTTTATTCAGCATTATGCAGAATATTTAGACTGTATAATGATATATCTAGGCCATCTGATTTGGATATTTTCAATGACAATTTAAATAATTTCAGAAGAAAAATGTTACTTTATTTAGAATCTAAATTCTAAATTTTAGATGATACATGTAAACCTTTTTAATTTCTCATAAATACGCAATTTTGCTACTGTTAGTATAAAATTTTACGTTATTTAACTTTTCGCAACATTACTCTGTATTAGCTATGGTTGCCTATAATTGGGTGAGCACATTGCATGTTTCTCACAATGCTTGTATCTTGTTTTTAGTTTTTGTGCATCATCTGTCGGTGACCTTATAAATAAATAAATAAAAAATCAAAATAATGTAATCCTTTATTAACTACCAGATCATGAGGTACCTTGAAGAGCATCAGCTGTGTATTGAACTTGACGGTCACTGGGTACGGTTTCCGTCGAAGGTCGTATATATGTCGTCGAGTGCCAGCACACTTTTATCTGAAGTCGAGTCTTTCGAAATCTTATTCAGTTTAACCCCCAAAAGACAGGTTTGCGCGTTCAGCGCAAACAGAAAACCCCTTTATCCTATTTCTTCAATTTCAGAGTCCCCGTCTCGTTACCTAGGCCAGCGTCGGAATCCTAGTCCTCGACTTTCGAGATACGTATATTACTGTATTCAACAGAGAGCGGCCCTAATCGTCGACAACCAAGTTCTTTCCGATCGGCTTGATCCACTGGCCTTTCAAAGAGACGTTGCATCTCTATGCATCTTCTACTGCATATATCACGTGGTGTGCTCAGAGGAATTGTTCCGATTAATTTGAACTGCTGAATTCTACTACCTCTTCTTTACCTCGTGTCCATTAAAAAGGGTATCCGGATCTCTACACTAACTATACGAAACACAGCAGCAGTGCACTGCTACTTTACGCAGGTATTGTGAGAGCGTAGTCCTTCTCCGGTCGAACCAACTTATTAAGTGGCGAAGCTTGCGAAGACACTTATTAAGTGGCGAAGCTTGCGAAGACACTTATTAAGTGGCGAAGCTTGCGAAGACACTTATTGATTTCACGATGTCTGTCCGTCTGTCCCACGATTATCTCGAGAACGGTTTCGAATTTTCAAATTCTGTTTTCAGCAATCGATTACTGATCACCCAGGCATCTGAACCTCCTATTTTGAAACTGATTACTCAACGGCAACCGTTAGAAACCGCTACAAAGCTGATTGCTTCGCCACTTTGCTATGCTGTTAGCTTGCTAGGTTTATTCGTTCTAGAACCATAATATAGCTGCAGCATGGCTACTCCACGTACAAAATAAAATAATTATAATTTACTTAATGATTATTTATTAAATAGGATACATCTAAGGGGTAGTCCCATAACAAAATGAAGAAAAAATTTCACCCTTAGGAAAAATATGAGATAAAATTTTTAATGTAGGTAACTAACGTTTACCTCTATAAAGAAACTCTCTATAGTGCCCATTAATACAGGTATTAAAGTGTATCCTCGTTCTGAGGGTTCATTTTTTGTTGCCTCAGCTATGTAGTACTACGAGTATTATTTTATTCTGTGCAACTATTCAGCCTGTATCGTCATCCTTGGCGTCAACATATTTAGTGACATACAGGTTCGTAGCCACTTGCGAGGAAAGGCCTTTCAAAAGGCCTAGAACAACCTGGGTTCAGAATTCAAGTCAAGTACATTTCACTTATCATCCAGAGACGTTCCTCCATACAAATCAGCTAGTGGTCCTGGCTTCTGTGCCTTCATTCTAAATTTCTCTACTTACTCTTGGCAAATCGTCTTTCATTTCACCCACTTTCACTTTGAAGATTCCCATCAACTAAGTCTTGGAGGTGATATCTAAGCAAATTAGACATAATTTCTACTTTTCAGTGAGTTGTGCCAACGTTGATGCGTAAATCTATGTATTAGTCTTACTAGAGAACATATCTGTTATTAATATTATATCATTTTAGAAAACCAATACTCTAATTCTGGGTCGAAAAATACAATTTTGTGTGGAGTTTTTATGTGGTAGAGCCATGTTGCAGCTATAATTTCTGATATAGTTGTAACACGAATGGGTCGTCTCGACCGGGGAAGGACCACGCTCTCACAGAATACCAGCGTAAAATAGCAGCTTAATGCTGCTGTGTTTCGTATGGTGAGTGTACAGAACCGGAGACCCTTTTTACTGGAAACGAGGTATTCTATCTTAGTCCTCACGGGTGATAACGCATCTGCATTTTCATTCGTAATCGAGGATAAATGTAGATGTCTATGGGCCACAGCAACCACTTACAATCAGGTGGACTGTCTGCTCGTTTGTCACCCTTATTCTATAAAAAAAGTTTATCACTGAAACTATTCTACTAGTTGTCACTTAAAATAAAACTCAAGACTGAATTGTAATAGGATAATAAAAGTCTGATATTTAATTTATTTGTGTATTTCTGTTTTGTTTTGTATATTTTATATCATACATTATGTTACCTTAATCTTAATTATATTTCATTTCTCAGGTAAAAAATCTTATAAAATATGATTAACACATATTAAGTACTCATTTTAATTTATTCCTCATGCATTACAAAACTAATATTCACGAGATCAGTCAATTTTTGTATCTAAAACTAAAATATGATTCATATTCTTAATTAATAAATTGTTGATTGAGAAAAATTTTATAACGATAATTGAATAAAAATATATATATGTACACCGATTGAATGCTATGAACGTGGCTTAAACCTTGACATATAAAAGTCGCAATCGGGGCAATACATAGCCGGCGGGTTCACGCTCTTCTTTCGACACAAACTACAAACAGATTTTTGTATAGACGTTAAAACGTTTTGTTCACTACTACTGTAGTTGTTTGTGTTCAGTTGCGGTGGTATCGGAGAGTCAGTTCCGCCTTTTGTTCCCGGCTCAAATGATACAGATTTCTTTTGTATTTGTTTAGGCGGTGGTAATTGTTGGTAAGGGTTGTAGGTGTTTTGGTATTGATATTGTGAAATCTGCTCACTATTAGTCGTATTGCTATCGGCGATGATATTTTGATTGTAATTAGATCGCTGCTGATGTTGAGAATTAGCGTAATGCCTCGCGTCTGGCAGGCGGTTTTGGTTATTTGTATTATTGTCGAGGTAATAGTTGTTTGATGATTTCGGATAATTATTATTGTTGTTGTAGCTTTCGACGGGCACTTCGCCATGTGGAGGAGGGACTCGTTGATATGGCGAATGAGTAGCGTTGTAGTGGTTTGTACTATTCACTTGGGGATATCGACTAGAATAATCGGAGCTAGCGTAGCTTGTCGGTGGGTTGTGATAGCTCTGATAAGCCGGTGAATTGGTGGGGATGCTTTGGTAATTCGGATTGTTACTGTGTAAATTCTGATTAAATTGACGATTTGAAGGATAGTTATTAGGAAGCGCTGAAGTTTGTTGTGGCAGTCTATGATAATAAGCGTTATTCGGTGTTTGGTTTATATGGTGAAGTTGGCTCGGTGGATGCGGAAATGTATTTGGAACAGGCCTTTGCACATTAGGTACATGCTTGGACATGTACGGCGTAGCGGTTGGCGTCAGTCTGTTTGCAGGATTTTGACTAAAATTCGGTGGGCTCGCATTGTTGTGAGTCTGATAAGCTGATGGGGGCTGATTGTATGGTATAGGATTCGTAGAATTTTGTGAACTTATGGGTAAAGTCTGATATATCTGATTACTGTTAATAATAGCATTTTGATTCTGCGTCAGTTGAACCTGGGAGTTTGTTCCATGTATCCCAGTGGATTTTTGCGGATTACACTGCTGTTGGTGGCGTGTTTGTACGATTTGATATGTGGGATAATTTTGAGGTCGGCAATATTCACCGTGAACAGTTTCGCTAGGTACATATGATGTTTGAGATAGTGATGATATTGTTGACCGTGACGATTGACTGTCAAATGAATCTTGTCGTTGCAGTGATGGTTTTTCGGTTTGCAGTGGCATTGTAGTTAATTCTGGTTTATTCATTGCAGACTTTAAAACGCGTTCTAATATGGGATTTGGAATATAACTATCGTCTTCTTGGTCCTCTGCTGTCGCGACTAAAATGACTTGATCGCAGAAAGATACACACTTCTTTTTGGGCTTTGATCGGTCCCCGTATGGAGCATTGTTGTTATTGGTCAGTTTTTGGTCGTTATATTCATCATCCATCTGTTTGGGATCAATAGATGAGGAAGATGCACGTCGGCTGTAAATCCCTGTGTTTGACTGATTCGAGCAATTAATGACATCCCTGTTACCGCTCATGCCTATGAAACCTACATGCGACCGATCTGCTTCAGAAGTAACGTTTTGTGCGTTAGATTCAAATCTCGATGCTATATTTCTTACATTGTTATTAGTTTCAATCAATTTGTTAGTATTATTCTCATTAGGACTAGAAAGTTGACCTTCAAGAGAACCTGACCTTCTAAGTTTTAAGCTTGCTTGTTTAGCTTGTAATTCCCTAAGCCATGTATCTGTTTGAATGTGTGATGTTTCTAATTGTGTATGTTTGGTGATACTTTCTTCATTTCTAAGAATTTGATTTCTCTTTTCTTGTAATTGTGCTAACAGTGAATCTTTAGGAATTTCTTCATCTTCTTCATTACATTGATGATGAATTCTATTTAGTTCATCTTGGAGCGGTGTTAAATCGATCGGTGGAGGTGGGGGTGGGAATTCTTCGCTGGGTTGTCTGGAATGGTTCACCGAATTCATTGGACTGGGATATGGAGGCAAATCAAACATAAGTGGGGATCTTCTCATTGGTAAAGCAAAATCGACAACATCGACGCCATTATCAAAAGCGTTACTTAGATTTTGAATATTATTCTGTGACGGTTGTATATTCTGTATTGTATCCCTCTTAACGGGACTTTGTTCTTGATGAATCATCGCTTTAGTCACAACTGTAAGAAAGTTTTGAGGTGGTGAATCATCCAATCTGTTATAATGGTTAACAGGTTGACCGTCGTAAGATGGTAAAAACGGTAATGATTGAGGTTCATCTCCATATGGTTCTACAAATCCACCATTGTCATCGTTTTGAACATATGAATAATCGCCTTGGCTTACTATTGGTAAAGGTTGCGGTGGACGATTTTGCATTCCATGTTTTTCCACTTCTGTTTCAAACTTAGGCCCGCTAAGCTGAGAAGTTGTGCGTAGTGGCGGAGGGGGTGGTACTTTAGCCGCAGTTAGTATTTTTCCAGCGCTCCCATGAAAACTCTTTCGCATGAGCTTGCTCCTTTCGAGATTGGGATTGGTACCACTTGCAGCTGAATATTCTAAATGCCCTTCCGATAGATAACCACTTAAATTGGATTTCTCCTCATCCTTTTTTCTTTCCACATCAGCATCATCTTTAGAAGTTACGCGTTTGTCTTTACTATTGGATTCTTTTTTACTATCAGCACCCTCGGTCAAATCAGGCATTGACCTGTTTTTCCTTCGTATTAAACCACCCATTAGCAATTTTCTTCGGATTTTATGCTGTTTTTTACTAGCTTTTTTATCCTCACCAGGCTCCTCCTTTTTCTCTGTGGTCACAGCAGTTTCTTTTCGGGTTCGACCACGATCTTCACTTCTAGATCGTTTTTCACGGCTTTTCTCTTCATCGCGAGATTTATGTCTTGGTGGACGTTCACGTGAGGTGTGGTCAATGTCATCTTCAATGTGCTTTGGAGATTTTTTCGACGAACTCTTCTTTTTGGGCAAAGTTGCATAAATTTCGATGGAAGGTAAGTTTTCCAGCCCACCTTTAGTATTTCTTACGGGAGCAGTTAGAGCAACTTCCGGTTGTCTAGTCATACCAGCCATTTTTCTTTGTAAGCTTCGTGCTCTCATCACGCAAGTATTGTGTTTCATTCTAGCAACCGTCATTGTATGTTGGTTATTGTACGGTGCGTCCATTGCAGCACGAGCCTTAGCTGCAGCGTTGTCACAAAGAAGAAGAGCGGTATCGTAATCGGCCGCATCTTCTGCATGGCGAGATTTTTCAAGCAAATTGTCTGCTTCTGAACAAAGAGCATCACAATCGCCACGAGTAGTTAATTCTGGTATCTGTGCCAGTTGTAAATTTGGAGGCCGATGGTTTTGTTGCTGAGGAAGACTGTCAGTTGACGACAAAGAATATGAATCATACCCAGTGTCACAGGATCCACCGCTCGACAACTCGCCTTTGCGAGTCGGACTACTAGGAATACTTCCCGATCCTCGACCCCTAGGGTACATATAGGGGCTGTCCGCTGTTGAGGAAGATGCCGAAGATGCACTATTACGATCTCCACTCCAATTTCCAGAGTCCCTCCGAGATCTAGGTCTTTCTTGTGTATCTGAAGCTGAGCTTGCACTTAAACTTCGAGCTAATTGTGCCCGTCGACTAGCTTGAACATCTAACATATTTTCTACAGCTTTTCTACTGACATAGTCACTTTCGTTGTCAGGACCCGGAGTAACAGCTCTTCTTGCAAATCCTGTAGTTGGTCTTTCTGGTGCAGGTGTAATTGCTCGCCTCGGTTCCGGGGCTGAGAATGGAACAACTTCCTTTGGAGCATGACGAGTATCACATGGTGTACCGTCAACCGCGGCATATAATAATAGGAGTGGCTGAAATCTGGCTCTACGGCATTTCTCGACTACTTGAGACCATTCTGGACCAATTTCTTTTACGTCAGCGTCATCGAAATATATCCAAAGCCGTAGTTTGCTATGAAAGAAAAATGTGGAATAATGTTTGCCGTAGTAAGTGACGAGTCCAACGAGACGGTGTGTTGCCCTGGCAGCCCAAGCACAATCGACACAGGCGTGGAAGGCATCGGTTGGTCGTAATTCAGTACCAAGGGCTGCGTACACGGCCGCTACATGTTCGGCGGATGGTCGCTCGGAATCCCACACCATGCCGATGGACACGACTTCTGGTCGGTTCATGAGGGTTCTGCAAATTTGAATTTTCGCACCGCAGGCATTCTGAAATAAATCACAGAACATTTTTAATAAACATTTAAATACAATGGGCACTGAAAATTATTACAACTACGTACATTTTACTGCACTGAACTGACACTGAAAATTATTACAAACACGTACAATAAACTAGAATCAGTCAGATGAAAATTTGTACATTTGTGGTTGATACAATTAATAATTAATTTATAGAAAAAAAATCTTTTGAATATATAATATATATACATAATTTTTTTCTGAAAATGAACACGTAGTCTTCCAGCAGTGGATCATAAAATATAAAAGGCTAATAAATATGTCGAACAAATTAACTTAGATTACTTACTGGACAATCCCGTATATCGCCCATTCCTCCCGCTTTTCTTAGCAAAGTGCCAAAACTGTCACTGTGATCGCCAAAAGCAGCTTGTGTTGTCAGTGCTGTTGCGGATACATAATGCACCATCTGTAAATTAAAAATTCCAATATTTAAAACGAAGGATTGATCACAATTTATAAAAAATATATAACAAGTGTTATTTAATTTTATAAATAACATGATTAAACAACAAGTGCGTTACAGAGAAGATTGGCCCGGATTTTAAAAGTATTTTTTGTTACGAACACGAAGATTTTCTTTCAATATAAGGAAATTGCTTTTTCTGAAAATAACTTAACATTTTACAAACATACCTGCGTAAACGGTAAAGGTTCAGACGTAGCTTGGCAAGCACCACAGACTGATTGTTCGACCAACATCATGGCGAACTTGCGATGTGGCACGCAATGTGGGGCTCTGCAAGCATCGTCTTCTCTCTTGTCTCCACTCCCAGCTGCAACATGGGCGTGCACTCTGAGGAGGAGATGCTCGAAGCACTCGCTCGCGTCGGCCATACAGCCTAGTTGGAAGCGAGCGCCGCCGCCGCCACCAAGCGCGCGACGCAGGCTGTCTGCCGCCGGTGCGCGCTCCGCCGACCATTGCAGCTGAGCGAATAGTTCCTGTAAACAATAAAAAATATTAATGTATTTTTATAGAACTAGCATGACAAAGGAGCACACAGTCTACCTGATGGTAAGTGGATGCTGTTGCCCATAACAAATCTACATCAATCCTCGATTAAGAATTAAGATGCAGATGCGTTGTCACCCCTGAGGACTAAGATAAAATGCCTAGTTTCCAGTAAAAAAGGTCTGACATTGGTACCTATTCTTTGAGAACGTGGTCCTACCACTACTCGTACCACAACAATAGCAGCAGAAATCACATAAGCTGCAGCATACATAGCTCTACTACGTAAAATATATATTATGTAACAACATGTTTTATCTGTAAGGAATAATTGACATACAAGATCTAAAATATAAATCACTTAAATTATTAACACGTACGCGTTAATAATTTAAGTAACTTATATTTACACCTACGTTCGGCACCACCGTGCTCAATGGTAAGAAATTAAAAAAAAAACATTTCGAGGTCATGTGAACTAAGAAGATTATCACTGGATCAGCACACTAGAAAAGACCCCTTCATGCACCAGAACGTTCTCAAATATTATAGGATAAAAACTAAACAGTTGGATGCGTTCAAGCTTTTTTAGTTTTATTTTACACTCAAATATACTACAATTTTACATTTATTTGTAAAACTTTGTAGCCAATGAGCAGCGTTATGGGTGCCAGTCTCTACAGTATTTCAGTTTTTTATTATTTTAACAAATAATAATTTATATATTAATAAATTTACTACTTTCATTGCTTCGAATTTCACCACAACTAGTATTATTTTATTGTTTTCATACTTACGCAACACACAACTCACTAATAACAAACAATAAATGTTGCATGTGTAATATTCATAGAGAATTAACGTAATACCAGTAATAATTTGTATTATAAATAATTTTAGTTAATGCATTTTAAAAATATACAGAGCTGGTAGAAAAGTATTTCAAATTATCATTCGTAATATAATAATTATATCTTCTAGGACGTGTACCATTATAACATAGGGTAGGTAGAGCTAAATTCTTTTTAATTAAGTCTTCATAATAAAAACACAATAATATGAACTTAAAAACAGGAATATGAAAACTCTAAATATGTTTATTGACCGAGAGAAAGGTTTCATTACATTCATACTAAAGAAATTTGAAGTAAGTAAGTGACTACCGTCGCCCATGAACAACTGCAACACCAGGGGAAACGCAGATGCGTTGTCGGCCTTTTAAAAAGGACTAGGTTCTTTTCTTGGAGGTCCCTAAGTCGTATCGGTCCGGAAAAATCGCTGGTGGTATCTAATCGATTCCACAAGGAAGTTGTGCGAGGAAGAAAACATCTTCTAAATCACACAGTGGTGAACCGCCAATCATTCAGATGGTATGGATGGTATCGCGAGTTTTGTCGCGATGTGCGATGGTGAATTTGAGCGGCTGGAATTAGTCCGAACAATTCCTCAGAGCACTCCCCATGGTAGATGCGATAAAATACGCAAACAGATGCAACATCTCTTCGCAGCGCTAGTAAATCGAACCGATCGGAAAGGACTCGGCAGTCGACGATATGAGCCGCTCTGCGCTGAATGCAGTTAAGTGGAAGGAGCTAGCAATGGGGAGCCCCAGCCCAGAAATGGGAACAGTATACCATGTGAGGCCGAACCTGCGCCTTGGAAAGTTGTACGTGGTGTGCCGGCATAAAATACTGTCCCGCTCTGCTGAGCACGTCAAGCTTTTTACAGGCCAATTTGGACTTCTCTTCCAAGTGACCACGAAACTGTACGTCACTCGATATGTCGACGGCGAGGATTCCGATACTAGCTGAGCCAACAAGGGGAATGCCTTGAGATACGACAAAGAGGTTCTTTTTAGACGCGCAAACTTGTGTCTCCTGAGGATTAAACTGGACTAGATCTAGTCGCTCCCAATCCGAGACTGATTTCGGCAAAGACTCGACTTCAGACACAAGTTTGTTCCGGTACTCAGCGACGTATTCCCGAGAAATATTGGCACGGTCGATGTATAACGCATCACCAGTGCTGTCGTCTGCATAGCAATGAATGTTACCAGCTTGCAACATATAATTGATATGCAAAAGAAATAGTGTTGGTGATAGCACGCAGCCTTGTGGAACACCAGCGTTAGTAGGCTTGTAAACAGAGCATGCACTGTCTACTACGACATAGATGCTCCAATCAGCCAGAAAACTGGTGATCCAATTGCACAATTTTTCGGGAAGCCCATAGGAAGAAAGCTTCGAAAGAAGCGCTCGTGCCAGACCCGACCGAAGGCCTTCGCTATGTCCAAACTAACGGCCAATGCCTCCCTCTTGGACTGGATCGGCTGCGCCCATCTATATGTTAAGTAAACAAGAAGATCACTAGCTCAGCGACCCCGACGGAAAACGTACTGGCGGTCATAATGAATGAAAGGAATGCAGTGGTGATACTAAATTGAGTCCTATTACTATTGTTTTAAAGTTTATTTAATCTTTCATTTTGTTTTTGAGCCCGAGGAAAAAAACCAGTATGACACGAACACGAATATTATAGGTCACAAGTAAGTCATGACCCGGCCGAGATCATGCGACGTACAAAACGGGTCCGGTACGCTAAGCGCGACTGCTTATGTTTCGTAATTTTGGTTACATTACAGTTGGCATTCTTTTTGTTAAAAGAAAACACAACTACTTATATATAATAATAGTTTTTTGATTGCCTTAAATATTTTTACTAATTACAATATTATAAGATCAGTTTTCTTTTCTTTTTATTACCACTTACATTATATTATTATACTAGCTGACCAGGCAGACGTTGTTCTGCCCTTTCTGAACGACCATTTGCTTTCCCAAAAAAAACTCCTGAAATTAGCAATAAAAAAATTGAGGGTCACTTATCGGGATAAAAACTATCCTATCTCTCAAGTTGGACCAAACTGCATATTGACGAAAAATTTCATTGAAATCAGTTCAGTAGTTTAGGAGTCCATCGCGGACAAACAACGTGACACGTACTTTTTATATATAAAGAAGATTACACTAGCTTACTGATCCATTAAACATTAGGCAATGTCGGTTTATTTGATTCTACGCCGGATATCCTCTCCTCGTTATTAATGCCCGATCCTTATATTCAAGAAACGTTTCCTTGTCCGTAACAATCAGTTTTATGATATCACAAGTGCATGTAAAAATAGTTTATATTACAAACCATTCATTCGCAACTTAGTATAATTTAAAACGAAAAAATATTAAACGGTTCATAAATAGTTGCACTGGAATTTTATTTAAAAAAAAAGAGTTTTCATGCACTTCATTTACTTCAAAACGGCTCGTAAAACACATAGTGCACCACGGGCTACCGGCGCGACGCGGCGGACCAGAGAAGAGTAGCCATAGCGTTTTTCCCGATACTGTCTATCATTTTTTACGGGGGGAATTCTTCATAAGAAAACAATCATATATCACCACGAAACTCACACAAATTTCACACACAGATAGATACATTGTTACAGAGACGCTTGGTGACAGCGACAACGCGGTTACAGGCTCAGGTCAGTCGATCGACCGATCTACATATTGTATGAGGGCGAACGGCCTGTATTGCTAAACAAATCCGAAACAACACTACTGTTATCATTGTAATTTTTAAGTTTAAAAATAATTAAATGGCAATAATGTAATTAAAAACTAATTATCTATGTGTATATGAAAAGGTACGCCATTTTTTCGATGTCTTATTGCAGCAAAAAAATTCAACAATTCAGCATTTTCAAATTTTTCTACGTACCCTTGGATCATTACTCGCACTAGCATGTGGCTCAACGACTATGTGGACAGCTGTACACACTATCACTTTAAGAAAAAGCAGAAATTAATAATGATGAGAAAATATCGCTCACTACTTAGCTTTATTAACTTTCGAATATGCAATATTACAAAATCAAAAACTAATACAAAGGCAAAAAAATACCCTCATAATACATTCTTAACTACTAGTCTCAGAATACAAAAATACTGTATTTGGAGATTTTGAGTAATTGATTGTACCAAGAATCTCTTATCTGTGTAAGCAAAAAAAAAATAACAATATATTACACTTTGAAACGTTTTTTTTTGTGTAAGATAATTTGCTTATTGTGTTTTGACTTTTTGCTAGTAATGGGTACATGTGATTTAATTTATCAAACAAGATTACTGTAAAGTGGTTGTAATTCAAGTGGCGTATTTATCCGGTGCAATGGCGGACGCAGCTTGCGTCGTGCCTTCCGCTATGCTATGCATCTTACATCGAGCCCGTTACGGAACGAGTAATATAAAAAATAGTATTGCAAGCTTAGCTTTACGCTTTTTTAGTTCTATCTGACTTTTCTAAAACTGATTTACAACAATAATATTTGCTATAGGTAAAACATTTCTCTTAATAATCGTGGAAAAAAACAAAATACCGAATATATTATATTTGAGGAAAGTAACAAATTAACTCTTAATATTTTTTTTTATATATGATAAGGGTGACAAACGAGCACACAGTCCACCTGATGGTAAGTGGTTGCTGCGGCCCATAGACATCTACATCTATCCTCTATTACAAATCAAAATGTAGATGCGCCGCCACCCGTGAGGACCGAGATGGAATGCCTCATTACCAGTAAAAAGGGCCTCCGGCCACCTGCACTCACCAAGCGAAACGCAGAGGTAAACCTCTACTTCACGCTGGTATTCTGTGAGGTCGTGGTACCACCCCGGTTCGAGCCGGCCCATCCGTGCGACAGCAAAAGCTGCCGCGTGGCTCTACCGCTGTTATAACAAATTTGAAATTGGTTAATGTTACTAAAAGAAATTTAAAAGTTTCAATTCAATTTTATCAGCTATTTGACCAGTCAAACCCTGAGATTTTTTAAAAACCACTAAGTAAAGATTGAATATATCATAAATTTTTTCAACTGCAGTCGATGATATTATTTTGATTGACAGGTAAAAAGACTCTGATAACGGAAAATTTATCCAAAAATGCTAAACCCGAATTTAACAAACCGATGATCGGATGCGGCGTTACCAGTGCGAGGGTCAGACCATCGTACCACAAGTACCACCAGCGTAGACCAGTGATTACGGGAAATAATCCACGTAATGTATGCAGCTTGCGCATTTTTAGAAAGGCAATGCACATGCCATTATAGGACTTAAAATATGTTTATGTTTAGGATGGATTGTTTTACCTATTATAAGTTAGTACTTGACTACTATCACACTCGGTAGCAAGATGCAGATAAACGTGTTAAAGCGCACTGACTTGGCTTAACAAAAGCCTATTCACTGTTGTTTGAAGACATCTGTAGCAGACATTGTAATCGGATGAAAAGATGGTTATTATTTATAGCGAATTGTTACAACTTCTTAGTGCATATTCAACTGAGAACAATGGTAGTTATCAAATCTATGTAGAGATAGTAAAAAATCACGCAGCCAATGCACCATGCATAATAATGTTATAGAAAACATTAAACTAAATGCAGACACGGTGCTGTGTGAATGCGGCTAGCTTCTTGCTGATTGTTGCGTGCGAATGGTGCTCTAAACGATCCCAGGGCGCCACAATTTCCGCGACTTTGCTACTTGAGATTTCTGATAGCCTGGCCTTGACTACGAGTATACATACTTTTTTATAGCATAAGGGTGACAAACGAGCACACAGTCCACCTGATGGTAAGTGGTTGCTGTGCCCCTTAGACATATACATCAAAATGTCGATGCGTTGTCAGCCGTGAGGACTAAGGTGGAATGCCTCTTTCTCATATGAAACACAGCAGCATTAAGCTGTTATTTTACGCTGGTATTCTGTGAGAGCGTGGTTCTTCTCCGGTCGAGCCGACCCATTCGTGCTACAAATATACAATTAATATAACTGTAGCATGGCTCTACCACGTATAAAAAATATATATCAATGATACTAAAAATATAGCTTTTCTTTAGATATAGGGCCATTCATATATAAGCTACTTTGTTTTATTCCTCCGGTACGTCGGCGGCCCGTGTTGCTTTATGATTTGATCACGCGTTTAACCATAAAGACGATGTTAATATCACCTAAGTATGTGAGTCTTTTTGCCTAAAATTATGATATTTTAGTGATAAATATTTAAAATCTATAAATGTATATTATTTAATATTTAATAATATACAATAATAAAAACTATAACTAGTAACTTAATTATCATACAGTCCTACTTCCCGCGGTATCGTGTCAAGAACGCTGGCTGCGTTTCCCCGCTGAATGGTTATACTTAGCCTTTGAGCGAGAAAAGAAGCAGCCCTCTTATCACCAGCAGCAACGACCAGTCGCGAATGGACTTCCTTTAGGAACTTCACCGCACGTGGACCCCACGGACCGATAGTCTTTACAGCAAATCTCACAAATATGTAGTCATCTCTCAGGAGACTCATATTTGTGCCACTTACTTAGTTCAGCTGCCTCTGATGCAGCTCCGGCTCTAAACGAGGTACCCCTGAGATGAGAGGCTACCAGAGTATCTACGCAAGTAACATCCCACACTAGGGCTTTACCTCTCTCCCAAGGGACCAATGCCATACCGTCGGGTCTCCTGACATCATCTCTAAATATTCCACAAGGCTCTAAAACCGAGGTAACATTAATAGAGACGAGAATCCTTCGGATGACATCGTTCAAAGAACTGTGCCGTGAAAACCAAATAGTACTTTTCTTACATGGAAATCCGTGGAGCCCAAACTTGTTGACGCTGCTACCACAGGGACACTGATGGGGTTGACAATTCGCCGCTCCTAGTCGGATTCCTACGGCGATGCGCAAACTTTCGCCATCAAATAATGTACTGAGATTTCTTGATGGTAAAGCGTGTAGCCAGTATGAAAGTATATGTTTCATTCATTGTGACATAATGACATTCAATATACGTGGGCCACACGTGGCCGAAGGCCATTTTTACTGGAAATGAGGCATTCCATCTTAGTCCTCACGAGTGACAACGCATCTGCATTTTGATTCGCAAACGAGGATAGATGTAGATGTCTATGGGCCGCAGCAACCACTTACCATCAGGTGGACTGTGTGCTCGTTTGTCACCCTTATTCTATAAAAAAAAACACAAAAAGAATAAACTTATAAAAGTTTATACAAAGTTTCATGCTAAACGCATGAACCGTTTTTTAAACGCCTTTTAGTCTTCTACGCTTTTATTTTTTTATTTTTGAGATTAAATTACCGTATTAGGTTTAATTAACGTATTAGGCGTTTACCTGTAAAACTGCCGTGGTTTCAAGCCCTACATTCTAATAACGCTATAGTTCATAATGCTACCATTCTTTTCTTTTGTGCAGCATAGCACACCAACACAACCGCGACTGTTCATCGTTTTTCGTGGATCGTCCGTTCGACCAAGTAGCAATGCATGTGTATCTACTGTCGTTGCGACAGCTTGATCGATGGTGCCTACTCTACTAGCGTCGCTAGGTGAATGATAGTTGCGGCGTGAATCAACTATGCCACATCATCCTGTGGGTATCGTAAAAAGCGACAGAGGGAAATGAACCAACAGCATTTTCCTGATAACAAGTCAAAATAATAAAAAGAATCCGGTTGCCAACCTGCGTTTTAAGCGCGACAAGTATGGCTATATATGGGGGATGACATTCTATAAGGCAATATATGTGGGAGGCATAAGTTCAGCAGTGGGCTTGTGAGTGCTGGTGACGATGGTGATTGTTTCTTTGGGTTTTGTTTTTTTCTGCAATATCGCTATTTTTTTTCTCTTTATTTATTTAGGGATTTTTATTTATTTTTATTTGTTAACATGTCAATCCCATAATAACTAACTTAAAATCTATACATCTATTAACTTGCACATACTCAATGCAATATCCGAGGTGGGTACATGTAGAATGCCTTGCGTAATACCCATATTGTACACATTTATCTTATAGGTCCTTATAAGTAATTCCATTGCCCCTCGGTTCCACTCACATTCCATTAAAAAATTATGTAAGTCTTCTATTACTACACACGTTTCACAGGTGAATCAGTTCTTTTCATCAGATAAGATTTTTTTTATGAGATGTGACCTGTTCTTATTCTAAATATTATTTTAATAATATTTCTATTTAATTCTGTGTCTATAAACCAGGGTATTCGGGGCAGCTCACTCTATTGCTATATTTATAAACATGAACTCGTAAGTAATTATTGAATATGAATTTCGACGGAAACAATGCGTCTCAAACACAACGCAATATCAATGACGTATACGGACTTAGCACAACTAACAAACGAATTTTACGTTATTGTACCAATCGCTTTCTTTCGGCAAATTTTGACCTTACAAATGAAACTCGTGGCCGACCGAAAAAGAAAGTTAGTAATGATGTACTGAAGGCGATAGTGGAAACGGATAAATTACGGCTGAGGTAACGTAGTGGCGAGGTAAATCAGCATTAATAACGAACCTTGACAAATGGTTACCTTACGGACTGAACAACGAACAGCCGCGCGCAAGTTTTTATCGTTGAATTTTATTTATTATTAAATATTTTGATTTATTTACTTTTCTTTGTAAATTTTTTTAATTCAGTTTTTCCTAAAATGGCGAAAGACGAAAAAAAAGCCTGACATTATTTTACCTGAGATAGTGAGGGCTGATCGATATCTTCTGGTTTCGCGTGCTAAATAGCTGGAGCTATACACTACATAATGTCGGAGGATATAAATTATAAACTAACAGAATAAAACACTCAAACAAAGTTAACCACAGTGCAGTATTTTGTCGTCGACGTTACAAAATCATCAAGACAATAGTCCATTCTCGAAAATACTTACGGATGTTCAATAAGTTTGACAATAAAGGCTGCAGAGAACGATTCTTTGCAAAACAAAACTGAGTGAATAGTTTTTATGAAAATGTAAATATAAAAGAAGTATTATGAGTGATTATTTTAACTATATATACATTATGATTCATTATTACATAATATATACGAGTTAACGAACATGACATGTGTATATATGTATTACACAATATGTAGTATATTGTATCAAACGTACAGGTTTCTCCGAGATGCTTTTTCCACCTCATATCTCGTTGTAAATAAGCATGTGTGTTTGTACATGTCTTTAGAAGTTTAATTACTTGAGTCTTATGAGTAGACTAAGACTAAGCAACAAACGCCACAACTTCAAGGCAACTACTAGAGTATCGGCTAAATAGTTACTATATAATTTCAGGCCCCTTTTTTCCACCATGAGAGAATTTTTTCTTCAAATTTAAATTTGATCACCCTTGAGCCCTTTTAATAAAAAAAAAACAATAATCAGTTTACATATAAAAAACGTAAAAAATACAGTCGAATTAAGTATATCTTCTTTATTTAAAGTCGGGTAAAAATAAGGCATACATCGTGTTTTAAGTCCCATAATACTGCAAGTAACGTTGACGAACAACACAAGCGACAGTCCTAATAAATATTCTTATGGTAAATTGCCTTGGAAGGCTTCTAAACAATGGCCTTAAGAGGTCAGCAGCTACCATTGAATAATAAGATGTTCTTTGCATGGCAAATAACAGTTAACTACGTGGAAAAGTGCACAGTTTTCTGTCCGGTTTAAAGTCCAATAGAGACAACGGTATGTATTTATAACATAATAATTTTTACTTATTTGTCTACTCTTCTGATTGACGGTATGGTAGCGCATAAAATACGAACAGACAAATATTAATTTTATATAAAACATAAGACAAGACAAAGCTAATAGAAAGCTATATAAATGATACTCTCTGAGGATGTTGAGTTGTCTCGTGTGTTTATGTCTGTTAGTTCAAGGATGATAAGTTTTCGAAAATTATTAAGAAAATTGATGAAACGTAGGATGAGGCCGACCGACTTTAAAAAAGGAGGAGGTAGTCAATTCGACGGAATCTTTTTTTTTATGTATGTTATCCAATTTTTTTTTATAGGATAAGGGTGACAAACGAGTACACAGTCCACCTGATGGTAAGTGGCTGCTGCGGCCCATAGACATCTGTATCTATCCTCCATTACAATTCAAAATGTAGATGCGTTGTCACCCGTGAGGACTAAGATGGAATGCCTCATTTCCAGTAAAAAGGGCCTCCGACCACCTGCACTTACCAAGCGAAACGCAGAGGTAAACCTCTACTTCACGCTGGTTTTCTGTGAGGTCGTGGTACTACCCCGGTTCGAGCCGGCCCATCCGTGCGACAGCAAAAACTGCCGCACGGATGTGGCTCTACCACTGTTAAAATTGCTCGACGACGCCTGAACCGATTAGGAAAATTCTTTTTTATTTGTAAACTAGTGCTTCTCATGTGGCCCCATATAAATTTGATCAAGGTCTGGCCAGTAGTTTTTGAGTTATTCTTAATAATTTATATTGAAGTCGGTTGTACAATTTTTTTTAATTTTACCACTCTTGTTCATCGCAAAATTATAGATACAGGAAATTATATTTTAATTGACTACGTGTTCTATTAGCAAAATTAACAGATTCGATTATAATTTAACTACGGAAAAGTTCATTATTAATAAACTAGAAAATATGTAATAATCTTATTAAAATTAGAAAAGGATCCTCGGGATCTTGAACTTACTCTGAACAGGGATATCGTAGTTGGATTCAACAGTTGCTCAGGTGGGTCCCGGTGTGCAGCGGATGGCGGGCGAGATCGCGGCAGTGTGTTATGTCGCACTCCCGCTAATGAGCTCACCAGCATCATATCTTTGGGCGGCAACAGTTCACGGTCTCGAAGACCTTCAATTTTTTGCTTTTGTATGGCGGTCCCACTCTTCCCACCGCCGCCATCGCTGGACTCCTTCCGCTTGTACCGAAACTTAATCATCTCATTAAATAGACCACATAGTTCATTACGTTCACGCGATCGGCGCAGCGAATTAAACGAATTCGCCTCGACTACTCATTCGGATTCAATCTTCATTCCGGTCGTGATCGAAGACAATGGCTGCGCACTGAATATACATATCTCTATCAGTTGTTGTGTCCGCAAACGACTTAAAAGGCAATAAGTATCCGAACCACGTACGATTGAGAAACTTTTCATTTGAATTCCACTCGTCTCACCTTGTTGAACAATGACCGTAGATTATTATTTATTATCTATGCTGTTAAGTTTGAGACTTAAAAGCTTCGGCGGGAAAACAGCAGTTGCGCTAACTTCGAGCAAGTAGAGAGCGACAGGTGGTTACAAAGGAAAACTAATTATAACTAAGCAACTGTATGGTTGCGTCACCCACAATTTAGTCCACAATTTTAATCACTTCTTACACTACTTCTAATGATTAATTTTAATTATAATAGTATGATAACTTGTTTTACATAAGTATACGAACGACATCAAAGAGGCTTTCGAGCAGACTGACGTGAGACAAGCAAAAGAAGTGGGGGCGGGAAACGCGGGCGCCTCAACCTTCCAGGTAGGTACTTTTTTGTAATCTATTGTTAACGCTACTCACGTGGACTCAAAGCCTTCCCTTTCTAGCTTTTATGCATATTAATTCTTTCATCTCTGTCTTTTACAGCGTGGCGATGCTTTGTTTATATTTCTATGGCGATAAGTAAAAACCCGACAAGCTAAACTATAAAATGTTGAAAAGAACATTTGTACGGTACACGTGGACCTGCGTAAAATGTGTTACACAGATGTGATAATTTATTGAAGAATTAAGAGTTGTTTAGCGCCGCGGGAAAATAGAAAATGCAAGGCTTTGCAAATTTTTAAAGTTCAGTAGCAAAACATTGGAATTATAGGTAACAATACTTATCTACCTTAAATTTATGTTTATAAAACGTTACACCCGCACTCTAATATGTATGCAAAAACAAAAAAATAACTGCATAAAGGTTTTGATTTAGCGAAGGTTTTTTTTTTATAAATTTAAATATTTAAAATATATACATCTATAGAGAGAGGGAGAATCAATATACGAAAATAAACATTTCACTAAGTAAACTTTGAAGATAAAGCCAACATAAAAAAAACTAAAAACAAATAATAATAATTTCCATGTAATTTAATACCTTCTAAAGCCGTGGCTATAATTCTTCACTATGTCTAAGCACCGACATTAGGCGTTTTGAAGTCGTTTTTTTTTAATTTTTGTAAGCAAAAGTAACAACTTAAATATTATTTAAATAGTTCATTAAAAGTTTATTTGATATTTTACTTTAAATTGAAACAAGATCAACCATATATAGCTCATATGATAAATGCTCATAACATTAAAAAAAATAAAGTCGGTTCACAATTGGCGAAGGATTTTTTTTATAGGAAAAGGGTGACAAACGAGCACACAGTCCACCTGATGGTAAGTGGTTGCTGCGGCCCATAGAAATCTACATCTATCCTCGTTTGAGAATCAAAATGCAGATGCGTTGTCACCCGTGAGGACTAAGATGGAATGCCTCATTTCCAGTAAAAAGGGCCTCCGGCCACCTGCACTCACCAAGCGAAACGCAGAGGTAAACCTCTACTTCACGCTGGTATTCTGTGAGGTCGTGGTACCACCCCGGTTCGAGCCGGCCCATCCGTGCGACAGCAAAAGCTGCCGCGTGGCTCTACCACTGTTACCGTTGTTGTTGTCTACCGGTGTAGGATATCGCGTAACATATAAATAATAGAGACAAACTGAGAGCTTCCTTTTTTCATTGGTTAAAAGTAAAAAACCTTTCGTTATCACGGAAATTTTTAAATAAGAAGTGAAAAAAATCGGAGATCAGAGAAACCCGTAAAGCCAACAGTTTCACATATTGGAAAATGAAAGTGTATCTTTTATGGCTAGGTTTTAGTACATTTACGTTGCACTAACATGGTATAATATGTAAATAGTAGTTTGTTTTTATAAATATCGAAATACATAACTAAACACTAAAGATACTGATAAAATAGTGAAAGAATTGTAAAATAAATTAATCAAATTCAGTAAAATATCACATCAACACCAAAATCGAAAATAAAAATGTACCATATATTTTATCCCAGGATTGTAACCTCTTGAGTCATAATTGTGGAATGTATGGGGATGAATAAAAACAAATTTATCGCCCTCTTCACACATAAGTGTAAGTCTCGATGTAAATATGGAAACAAAACCTTAGTAAAAAAAAATTTTACTCCCTCACAACCGTGGCCTATTTGTCAAACACTTTCACGGCTCTATGAGTCAGTGCTTAAAGTATGTCGATGTTGTAAAATATGTGGTCAGTGTTTTCGTGTCCAGCGGGTGACTATACTTAAAACACGTCATGTTGTCTGATAAAACTATGGACGGAAATTTTTCGCTTACTAGAATAGGATAGAAAAGCTAAAGCAACTTCCAATTTAATTTTTTTAAAACATTCCCACTACACACACTAGGATTTTCTCCTGTATCGTGGAGGCAGGTTACAAACATGATTTTTTTTTATAGGATAAGGGTGACAAACGAGCACACAGTCCACCTGATGGTAAGTGGTTGCTACGGCACATAGACGTCTACATCTATCCTCTATTACAAATCAAAATGTAGATGCGTTGTCACCCATGAGGACTAAGATGGAATGCCTCATTTCCAGTAAAAAGAGCCTCCGGCCACCTGCACTCACCAAGCGAAACGCAGAGGTAAACCTCTACTTTTCACGCTGGTTTTCTGTGAGGTCGTGGTACCACCCCGGTTCGAGCTGGCCCATCCGTGAGACAGCAAAAGTTGCCGCGTGGCTCTACCACTGTTAAATTGTACAAGGACAAACATCCAGCCCCGAAACATTTACTTACAGGTCATACCAATACATGTTCCGAGTGATATTCGAACCCGCGGCCACAGAGCCGTCAAATAAAAAAGCCGTAAAAAAAAATTCAATTTTTTTTAAAAAACGTTACCCCCACACTAGGATTTTCTCCTGTATTGTGGAGGCAGTTTACAAACACAAATTGCACAAGGACAAACATCCAGACCCGGAACAATTATTTGTAGGCCATACAAATACTTGTTCCGTGCGGGATTCGAACCCGCGCCCCCCAGCACAGCAACTCATTGCTAAACCACTGCGCCACGGAACCGCCAATTGTAAATTTTTACTGTACCTGTAACTACAGATTATGTATTCTGTGGTTATACATTCTGTAAACTGTTTAACTGACTAAAACTCTAGTGATAATGTAGACAGTGGTAGAGCCACGCGGCAACTTTTGCTGTCGCACGGATGGGCCGGCTCGAACCGGGGTGGTACCACGACCTCACAGAATACCAGCGTGAAGTAGAGGTTTACCTCTACGTTTCGCTTGGTGAGTGCAGGTGGCCGGAGGCCCTTTTTACTGGAAATGAGGCATTGAATCTTAGTCCTCACGGGTGACAACGCATCTACATTTTGAATTGTAATAAAGGATAGATGTAGATGTCTATGGGCCGCAGCAACCATTTACCATCAGGTGGACTGTGTGCTCGTTTGTCACCCTTATCCTATAAAAAAAAACTTTCAGAAAAAGTTTTAAAATATTTTAATTCTTTAAAACTATTTTGTCTTTTTATTTGTGTTTAAAATAAATCATTTAAGTAATTTTTAAATATTCTATTAATATTATTCTACTGTTCAGTCTAGAACGTTGTGACTTACATTGTTTTGAAAACTTAAAATTATTGCAGTCCACTTCATGCCGCGAAGAAAGCTAATTACTTCTTTCCCAACTTAATAAGTGGTTGCTTGACTTTTTGAGATAACCGAACCGGAAACGTCAGGTTAAATAATTTCAACGTGGACTTGTTATCGTTCGAGCCGATCAATTCTTTTTACACAAAACATGTTAATGACTCATGCAATTTTAATATACTTCCAATCTCTGACTCGTGACACTATAATAAGCAGGAGAAGACTACGATTAGTCTTTCTTGGAATTGGAACGGATAAATGAAATTCGATGGAGCAAGAATGTCTTTAAGGAAAAACAAGATAAAAAATTTACCGCATTGCACACATTCTACCTTATATGTTCAATGCAATATGCTGTTCCTGTACTCGTATATATGTATATAATAATACTTTGAATTGATTTCAGAACGGTTAAAAATTTGGTATCCGTACATAAAAATCGGCTCTTTTACTTCTGAGCTAACACGGGTCGCCGTAAATTTCACAGTACGCAAACAATCCGGGTTCGGTTCCCAACGCCACCAATGAAATTTTAAATGATGAAATTCTGTATTGAACAGTGAAGGAAACATCGCGAAGAAATCTGCTTGGCTAGGGGATAAAGTATTTCGCGGAAGTGTCAAGTCCGCCAACACGCGCTGTAGCAGCACATACTAATAACATACATACATACATACATAAACACTCACGCCTGTCACCCAGAGGGGTAGGCAGAGACTATGGACTTCCATTTGGCACGATCCTGACAGACCTCTCTCGCTTCCTCCACATCCATATACCTACGCATACACGTTCGTCGGTTAAAGGTACTCTTGATTTGGCCCATTTTCAATATATCGCCAATTTGGTCGATAAACTTTCGCCTAGGGCGACTCTTCCCGACTCTGTCGTTCACCTCTGCAACATAAATTTCCTTTGTCACTCTTTCCTCATTCATTCTTTCTACATGACCAAATATACTATACTAATAATCTTCTGTTATAACCCACTATAGGCCTTGATCGACAAGTGAGCTATAAGTTTGCGGGAAAGATACTCACGGCTTGTCATTCCTGATACATTGGCGAGCCAAACAGTTATTCTTTGGAGTTTGTAGAAGGAACGTGCTAAATTTCACTCAACGCTGGCAAGACGCAAACCACTGACTGACTCATGGATCATCTCTACTTACTATATCAAATATAATATAATAATAATAATTTTATTTCAGATACTCAATTAATCCATATAATTTGTTAGTAAAAGTTTTGCGATGATCCATCTGAGCATTATGGGTAAGCCACCAAGATGGTAATAAAGTTCACTTGTCGGTCAGGTTAGAAATGAGAGGAGGCCTCTGCCCAGCGTAATAGTACTTTACTTTTTTACGTAAAAAATCAAATATCATTAAAAATCAAATAATCATTGCAAAAAAAATCAAATAATCATTGCAAAAAAATTTAACGCTACCACATGTGAAATAAATATTACTTGTATGACTCTACCAACTGACGGCGGTGTAAAGAGATTTTTTTTCAGTAGTAGACTTATTCATTCTTTTTTTTATAGGATGAGGGTGACAAACGTATAGTCCACCTTATGGTTATCGGTTGATGTGGACCATAGACATCTACATCTATTGTCGATTTCGAATTAAAATGCAGATGCGTTGTCACCCGTGAGGGCTAAGATGGAATGCCACGTTTCCAGTAAAAAGGGTCTCCGGTTCTCTACACTCACCATACGAAACACAGCAGTGTTAAGCTGCTATTTTACACTGGTATTCTGTGATAGCGTGGTCCTTCCCCGGTCGAGCCGACCAATTCGTGCTACTATACCAGATATATAGCTGCAGCATGGCTCTACCACGTATGAAATTCTATGAGGGACCTCCAAATTTTATTTCTCGTAGTTAGTCTCTGGTGAAGCAAAATAGTTTTCCGGTACCAGTATGCTACTCACGAGAAGATCTCGAGCAGAGGTTTGCCATTTATGAAGGCTTTACTTTATACTACCTTGTTAATGATTTATAATGAACGAAATAAATAAAATACTGTAATAAACGAACCTAGAAATCTACATTAAAGTTTGTTTCTAATTAAGTATTTATGGAATATATTTATATTTAGAACCTATTACCACCCCTACTAGTCTATTTAAACATTATTTTTTTAAATGTTTGAATGGAATAATGGTAAAAACAAAAATTAAACACTTATATTCTAATCGAGCGGCGCCGGTTACCGTGAGACGGTTCTCACAAATGTAAACCTTGCGATCTAATTACATGGTGTGTTCCTGCCACCTACACAAAGTGTGAGAAAGACAGATCAATAACAACATTTACAGGAGCACACTGTTTATTATGTTCTATGCACCACCTAACCGTTCCATACTTGTCTTACAAAAGGTTTTGATTTAAGTTGAAAAAACAATTTTGACAGTTTATATAAAAAAATAGTAACATGCTCCTACCACTATTAGGCACAGGTCTCTTTTCACCTCTGACCCTTTCAGGGTGAAGGATTCGCTGCGCTTTCTCGATGCGTGTGACGGATTTCACTAGTGCAATTTTTTTTTAAATTTCTTAGTTTTAAGTTTTCATAGGATTTTTTTTCACCATCGATTACGTGGTATAGAAATATAAAATGACTATCATTGGTTATCACGGATTGCTCCCGAATTATTAAATTTAAGGCGAGCGCTTAGCCCCTAAACCTGAGCTACTACAGCTCTCAGTTATAACATCTTTATATATAAAAATTACGTGTCACGTTGTTTGTCCGCGATGGACTCCGAAACTACTGAACTGATTTCAACGAAATTTTGCACACTGTGTGAATTTTGGTCCAACTTGAGAAATAGGATAGTTTTTATCTCGATAAATGACCCTCAAAATGTTTTATTGCGAATTTAAGGATTTTTATAGGAAGGATCGTCGGAAAGGGCAGAACAACGTCTGCCTGGCGAGCTAGTAACATAATATATTAAGCTCTCACGCCTGTCAACCAGAGTCGTAAGCAGAGATTACGGACTCCCATTCAGCACAATCCCGATACACCTTTCGGCTTCTTGCACATCACATGAAGTATACACTTAATGTAGTCCTATTTTATATATAGTTTTAAATATTTCAAAAACTGTTTATGAGAAAATGTGTTACAATGTAACGTCATATTTATTATATTTATATATCATATATGTAAGGTATTTATTTAATTATTATAAGACCTAGAACAGGTTACCGTTCGTGTGTTTTTTCTTGTAATCATCTTAGCAAAGGCCACGTAAGTAGTGTCCTTAATCGACGAACAAGTATGTTAATAGAGAACGAAAGAGATTTAAGGTCACGCAAAGTTGGATTCTATAATCTCTGTCACTGTCTACTATTCAAGATAGATAGGTTCCTTGCTGTGGAAACAATTTATTTTATAAAAAACTAAATTTTCTGCAAACGAAAGTTTGTTTTCAGTTGCAAAAATACATCTAACATTAATTACAATGTATTTTGTATACATATTATAAATATTTTTTTTAAAACAGCTATCTTTTGACAGATTGATCGACAGAGAGACAGATACTAGTTATAATCTTCTTTCTTTATATATAAAAAGTACGTGTCACGTTGTTTGTCCGCGATGGACTCCTAAACTACTGAACTGATTGCAATGAAATTTTTGGTCAATGTGCAGTTTGGTCCAATTTAAAAGATAGGATAGCTTACATCTCAATTTATAGTCGCAATACAATATTATTTTATTGAAAATTATTTGTCTATTATTTGACAGTCACAATTATCTGTTAGCTCCAAACGATTCTGTCAGATGACGATATCCGTTCACTGGATTGAGTAAATATTCAATAGATGGCGTTATGTTAAAAGTACAAACGTTTAATATAAGCTACAATTTAGTAGTATAACCACCACGTGTTGCTGTAAGTATTCAACAGATAGAACCGATTTCAAAAAAAAATTGCAGACTGTGTGCAGTTTGGTCCAACTTGAGAGATAGGATAGTTTTTATCCCGATAAGTGACCGTCAATTTTTTTATTGCTAATTTCCGGAGTTTTTTTTGGAAAGCAAATGGTAGTTCGGAAAGGGCAGAACAACGTCTGCCTGGTCAGCTAGTACTGTATAAAATATTTTCATATGCATTTAGTAAAAACATGTTATTTTGACATTACAAACAGACACTTCAATTTTATTTATTTGTTAGATTACTTCGCTTTTCGACTGCTGAATTGCTGTTTTTTTTTTACTTTCCTTACAATGAGAGGATCACAACGGCGATACAACTTATTATAATAATGAATAATGCGCTATTTAATCTTATAGTAACTTCTTGTTTAATCGTTTGTATTGGTACATCTTTCGTCACTAGTTATCCGAAAAAGGTTATATTTAAAAGGCGGATCTCTTCGTGTGTCGGAGCGTTACTCATGCTATTGCGAAAATATGACTGTAAACTTATTTGAGGTTTTTGAAATGTTACCAACTTTACACCCACAGCTAAGCGACAGGAAAACTGTTGCATAATAAAAAATAAACAATTTTTTTTTTAGAAACTGTTCTATATATTATTTACAGACCTATAAACGTTGAATAAGCATGGGGAAAAATAGTTGTCTTAATGCTACTTACAATATTAATCATACTTTTTACAACATTTAACTCAATTTTTTAATCATATTTTCTATATTATATAATGATTTCTTATATTTACGCAGACTACACATGAAATGAAACTAATTTTTAAGGATTTTTTCGCGTTTAATTTAACTTTTTAATTTCCGACGTTTCGGGTGCTTTACAGCAGCCATGGTCACGGGGGGGGGGGGGGGGGGACTGAGGTGTATGACGTCCCGATGTCATAGTGGGCCCGGCTACCTTCAGTTTTTGAATATTAAAAAAATTAGTTTCATTTAATATTTTTATGTTATATTTAGGATAATGTAACTATTGATTACAGTTTTTGATAATATAAAAAGGAAACACCTAGCAGGGGTCAAATATGCCTAAATAATTCACAATAATTCATAATGCCTAGTGAATTACTGATGATTTCATTGTCATCACCGTCAGTAATATCTATCCATTCACAAATCCACTGTTCAACACAGGCTTCTCCTAAATAATGCCAAAAAGCACGGTCCTGACGCATTATTTATTTCACTATTTCACAAAAATCTAAATAAGAAAAAATTTATAAAATAAATAAAAATCTGAAAAATAAAATTGAATTCGTTTTTTTTTACTTAAAATACATCATCACTAACGAATAAACCAAATATCTTTTTAATTTTTAAATATGTAATCATTTTGCAAAATTCATATTACCGTAGTTAAAATATTCAACTTAATACATATTAATTCTCTGTATATGAATCTAGGTCTATTTTTTTTGTTTTTACATATAAACATTCATCTATCCTGAAATAAGAATTTAAATGCAGATGCGTTGTCACCCCTTAGGACTAAGTTGAAATGCCTTGTTTCCATTAAAAAGGGTCTCCGGTTCTCTACAGTCACTATACGAAACACAGCAGCATTAAGCTGCTATTTTACACTGGAAGAGTGTAGCTCTTCTGCAGTCAAGCCGACCTATTCGCGCTATAACCATAATATAGCTGCAGTATGGCTTAACTACGAATAAAATAAGGTTTTTCATATTGGTATTTAATGATTATGTATATAAAAGCCACCTAAATGTTGTAACTCTGACACAATATAAAATAGCAATGCACATTATTTATGTGAATTTAAAAACGTAACCAATTGTTTCGTTTTGCATCACTAGCAAATTAGCAGATACGAGCCAACGACTCAGCCGTTGCTTACGTTCGAAGACATAAACAATGGGATCAATTGCAGCAATAAAAGGAATCATTGATTCTCAAGAAATTAAAGTTGAAACGATACTGCCAAGAATTGTTGGTAACAAACAAACTGATTGAGTTATACTTATTTAACGTGAACAATCAACTTTTGTGATATCGGTTTACATAAAACAAAAATGGAAATAACATGTAATTATAATAGATATTCTATTATTTATAGTATCATTTTTTTTTCAATATAGATCACATGTAATTCTTATTGAAAGTAATGTTTTACTTTTGCCACTGGTTCGAAAAAGAACTTCTGTCCTGGCCAGCAAGAAACCCAGCGGAGATTTATTTAATTGCTACGGATGTGAGATTTACTCTGCCATGTGTTAATTCGGCAACTGAAACATTACTTTATCATTTAAGCTGCAATTAACCTAATAGTTAAAAGTACGGATCGAAAAGTCGTAACTTTGTATTTCGATTACTGGTATGGACTATTCCTAAAGAGTATTTTAAGCCTACTTAGTTCTTTTAAAAAAAAAAAAATATATATATATATATATATATATATATATATATATATATACAAATAAATAAAATTGGAGTGTCTGTTTGTAATGTCAAAATAACAGTTTTTCACTAAATGCATATTAAAGTATATAGGGTACTTATAACAAAAACATAATTTTTAAAATTTTTGTCTGTCTGCCTGTTTCTTCCGGCTAATCAACGAAACGGCTGGACCGATTTTGATGGGACTATCGCTGGCAGACAGCTGATGTTATAAGGAGTAACTTAGGCTACTTTTATTTAAAAAAAAAGAATTAGGGCTCCGCGCAAAAAAATATAAAAAAAACTAAATTATAATTAAGTCGCGGGGAAGCAGTATATCATATAAAACAATATCAAGAACAATATTTTATATAAAACAAGCTAATTTTAAGCATAGCCGTTTAAATTTTTTTTATATTTTTATGGCAGCCGTGCATAATAGTGCAGAAATTAATAAAATGCTATTTTCAACAATATCAAGTTGATTGTACGGAACCTACATTATATATTGTTTAATATGCTTTTTATGTTATCCAAAATTTGATTTTAGACTTGGAACGGAAATAACGTATTTGCCGTGTTAGACGAATATTCAAATCAATGGAGAGCTAGAGCAATGGAGAACATTATCGGCGGTGTGATGAACTCCAGAGCGTTTGCATCGATTAGTTCTACGGGCTATTATCGCTCCCGCAACCGATTTGTTACACTCGTAACCACTTATTCAATTATATCGCAACGATTGATTATAGTGTAAGAAACCACACGGGTCATTTAGAATCATTATATTCCTTCCTTTTGAAGATTCTATAACATATTTAGATCTTCTAAACCTGTAAAGAAATTTTGAACTATACAAACAATATGTAAGGGATTGTAACATCCGCCCACTCTCAATAACATGCTTTTTCATAATCGTTGTTAAAGAATTAACTTTCTATGGTGTTCTGCAACATTCAGAAGTAAATTTATAACCGAAAGAAGTTATTACTTTTATGCTATCGTATAATGCGCGAACAAATAGTTTTGGGATTTACTAGAAACGATAGAGGCATGGGTGACAACATTTGCGTGCGTGGACAAATTGTTAAGCTAATGTCCTTCGATAACTCGATCGTGTAGTCACAAGTGTCGTGCATTTGGTGAAACAATGGGGAATCTGTAAAGGATAGCAATTACTGACGCGTTATTACAAATAGTTATAGTGAAATACATTGGCGATTCGATGAGGCAATATTCAAGAACTTAAAGTAGTTTCGAAATGCATCAATCGAATTCTTAAGCCTTATGACGGTGTGGAATTCAACCTTGACGTACGTGGTTCACATTTACCAGTAATAATAAGTTGTCGCAGACATTTAAATATATTAAGATTATATGTATGTGCGGTGCGCAGCTCTTGCGTTGTGCTGTCAAACACAAGGCTAACAAGTAAGCACAGTATTCATATGAAGTTACGTCTAATTCTCAGATATTCACTCACTTGATTGGAACACTGTTTAGCCTGAATGATCTAATCAAACTACACTCGCGGAGTTAATAAAATACACTCGCGGACACAAATCACAAAATTTGAGGCATTTTCAACTGTACCACAACACTAACCAGCGCAAAAAGTCCATAATAGTTGTACTTTATTACGCCCATCGAACTATTGATAGGTGACGTCTATCCGCGGCGGTAGAGAGGCGACGTATAAGGTGTAGCTGTACTGCTGTAGTAAGCACACAGTGACAGGCTGCGCAGGCTCATGCGCACGACAGAGATAATGAACGGAGGTTTCGGCGCCACACGCGCTATCGTATAAGTGTGAGTAAGACATAAGAGAGGCTTTAGCGGGAGTCCGGTTACGTCTCGTACTTGATATGGCAAAGATGAAGTCTTTGTACTTACTTACGGGGAAGCTTAATAAATTTGCACTTTTTCCTTTTAGCGATTAGTCGTTAGCAGATTTATTACGAGCTTTTTGTGTTTCGCGAGTTAAATTATACAAGCTGATTTAATTTTTGGTACATTTATTTCTCAAGGAAATTTTTGAATTAATTCATGCACACAGCTTTATTAAGCTTTCGCGGATTTGTATACGCAACGCAAGCTTTGTAACAGCGTTCTCTTTGCATGATAATGAAATGCTCTTGAAACCTCAATTCTCTAAGTTACAATTTTGCGAATTCAAGTATAACCGCCTACGTGAATGCAATGCGAATCTTGAACGCTCCGGGTCGCACCGCATAGTACCGGTTTTGAAAACTGACGTTGTACCGCAAAACGGTTGCTCGTACGAGTAACTTCCACGCATAATCGTGATAGCGTAGACCGTAGATAGTCAACACGCCCTCGCGATATGATAAGGTTAGGGTCTCGTGTCCCAAAGTCCTTGGAATTTATTCGTATTAGATTGTCTCACGTTCCACTAATTTCACGTTGAGATACGACGCACACTTAAGAAATCATATTGTAAAGGTTTTATTTAAAAAGAGACTTAGTAGAATTTCTAAGCACACAAAAGCCGTGGTAGCTCAGATAGTTATCGTTCGCTGTAAATTTCACAGTACGTGAGCAACCCGGGTTCGATACCCACCAGCACCAATGAAATTGTTAATTGTAATTTTAAGTGCTGATTTACCACGTGCTCGGCGGTGAAGGAAAACATCGTGAGGAAACTTGCATGTCTGAGAATTAAAAAAATTCGAAGACATGTGAAGTTCGCCATTAATATAATGGGGCAGAGCGGCGGAAATTTCCTTGCCCTAAAACCCTCTCAAAAATGAGGGGAGACCTGTGCCCAGCAGTTGGACTTATGTAGGCTGTGTCTTTAAGCACTGAAAAGCTTTGCTAAAGACGGCAATATAAAACTACACTAAAACACTGACAGTTCACCGTGTTTAATGTGCCTTAAGTGAAAGGTTGATAACTATAGTTACAGACTATTTGCTATCTTGTATTTATTCTTATTTTAACATAATATTATTGCATAGCTCCTACGAGTATGTCATCCTGAGTGTAGTGTATCCAGGTCCCTTGTGATAAAATATTTACTGGAGGGATTGTGTACTAGTTTCCTTTAACTTGTAATTTTTATTGTACTACGTATACGTATTTACTTCCTTACGTAGTTTTATTATTTTATTTGAAAGAAATCGTTACCTCCGCACTAGGAACTTTCTCCCACATCGTGGAGGCGTTATACACAAATTGTGCCTAGATAAACATCCAGATCCGAAATAATTATATGTAGGCCACATAAATAACTCTTTCGTATAGGATTCGAAATCATGACCCGCAGCTAATTGCTTAACCAAATCGCTTTGAAATCTTAACCGAGATTTTTTTTAGATTTTTACTTACTCGTACAATGTAACATGCTATGTTTGAAATTTAGAACATTATTTTTAATGTTAAAAATTTCATTTTATAATCAATAAATAAATAACGTTGTAGAAAAGGAGAATTTTTCCAAAAAACACGCAGAAAGGATTCCAATTTTTAACCGACTTCAAAAAAGGAAGAGGATTCTCAATTTTTCAAAGTCAACTCTTTTTTGTGTTTCGGCATAACTTCTTTGTTTATAAATTGATTTTAATGATTCTTCGTTTATTAGAAAGGTTATAGTTTAGGGGTGATCAGATGAAGTTTTCAATGTAACTATAAAACATTGTAGTTGTTACCTTGAACTTCTCATATCCCTTAGTTCACACAAATGGGTATAAATATAAAAATAAGAGTATACACTATAAAGAAATATAACTCGCACATAATAACTTCTGAAGTCGGGTATTTAATTCTTGGACGTAATATCCACGTGTCACATAGACTACAGAAGCTATTATGTACGTGTAAATTTTAATTAGTTTCGGTTTTCTGCCGACTTCCAAAAAGGAGACGGTATTCAATTCGAGTGTATGTTATTTTTTTTTTTTTCGTTTTTTTTTTATGTGTGTTACCTCATAACTTTGTACTGGGCGAACCGATTTCGATGATTCTCTTTTTAAATGAAAGCTGATAGTTCTCGTGTGGTCCCATATGAATTTGATCAAGGTCAGACCAATGGTTATTGAGTTATTCTTAAATAACCTATATTGAAGTCGCTTATATTGAAATCGGCTGCACAAAAATTTTAATTTTAAATTATGTTGTTATTGAAGTCAGTATCAATTTTTTGAAGTTTTTATAATCTATAAGTACAAATAAATAAAATTGAAGTATCTGTTTGTAATGTCCAAATAACAGCTTTTTACTAATTGCATATGAAATTATATACGGTATTTAGATCTATACAAATAAATAAAATTGAAGTGTTGGTTTGTAATGTCAAAATACCATCATTTTACTAAATGCATATGAAAGTATATACGGTATTTATAACAAAAACACAATTTTTTAAATTTTTGTCTGTCTATCGGTCTGTCTGTCTGTCTGTTTGTTCTATATTATAGCTGATGTTATAAGGAGTAAATTAGATTACTTTTATTTTAGAAAAAAAAATTAGGGTTCTGCGCAATATAATTAAAACCCTAAATTACACGCGGGCGAAGTCGCGGAGAACAGCTAGTTTACAATAAAAACACAATGTTTACCATTTTTGTCTATCTGTCTGTCTGTTTGTTCCGGCTAATCTCCAAAACGGTTGGACAGATTTTGACGGGACTTTCACTGGTAGATAGCTCATATTATAAGGAGTAACTACTTATATTTTAGAAAAATATTTAGGGTTCCGCGCAACATTATTAAAACCCAAAATTACACGCAGGGCGAAGTCGCGGGGTACAGCTAGTATTTAAATATAGATAAAGTCCGACTCTAGATGTGACGAACTCCTTATCATAATGGCGGCGGGAGAAGCGCATTACATTAGAACAAGTCCTCGTACGTACCGTAATGCATTTCTTACATAGTTAACGGTTAACATAATCACCATAGTTAGAGAAATGAGCTTCTAGTATTAACAATATATGCGTACGTACTTAGTGCTTGAGTACTTAGTCATTATTAGGCTTTAGTATAGATTGTCTATTACATATATAAAATATACAGTAATCTATGGTATAGATAAAACTAAATGGAGTGACAACCTGGAAAGACGTGCAGGAAGTTATATTATGCGGTGTAAGAGATAAAGAGATATTATGTAACAAAATGATTTTTTACATAGTAGAGTCATGCTGACGCTATATTATAGTTGTAGAACGAATTGGTAGGCTCAACCGTGGCAGGACCACGCTCTCACAGAAGCTCTCGCAGAATATCAGCATAATATAACAGCTTAATGCTGTGTTTCGTATGGTGAGTGTAGAGAACCGGAGACCCTTTCTACAGGAAACGAGAGATTTCATCTTAGTCCTCAGGGGTGACAACGTTTCAGCAATCTGATTTTTAATTGAGGATAGTTGTAGATGTCTATGGGCCACAGCAACCACTTACCATCAGTTGTATAAAAATAAAAAATAAACCAAATGCGCTTGATACTACACCCAGCTAATAAACGAACTTTGAATGGTCATTCGAGTTATTCGAAAATTGCGACCCCAAAACTGTAGTCACAAAATGTTGTTTTCCCAGTATAAGTATTGATACTGCACTCACCAACACACACGTACACACACATCTTTCAAGGTAACAGCAGTGGGTGCATTGTTGCTTGCAAGTAGAATTAGGTTAACAAGGTCAAGGTCAATACAAACGAACACCTAGTCATAAAAGGAGCATTGACGAGTTTAAAAATCACTTGAATAAAACAAATTTTGTTGAACTCATAACTAAAACTAGGTAGACGGAGATGCTGACCTAGGCTATACGCATAAATTGGTGTTAGTATACATGAACGCTAGTCAATAATGTATTTTTAAAACTGTTCGAAACAATCAACGGTTTGGGAAAGCAAACAAAAGTTCGTTTTCTAAGAATAACTTGCCCATACAAACATAACTTATTTGTGCAGACACGTAAACGCAGATAATTTATTGTTCATTTGTGACTTCGGCCTTTCAATAGAAGACATTAACCTGAATCAACAAAGGCATCACCTATGCAGGTAGAGTTCACACGGCCGTAAAATATGATGGCTTCTGACCGATGCTGGCCACACGAGTCACTCCCAATATCGTTCCCATCAGTGTCACCTAGATATAGCTATATTACTATGTCATTAATGTGCTTTGTGGCATTCCTTGGGGGAGGCCTATGTTCAGCAGTGGACCTGTGAAGGGTTGTAATTATGATTATGATGAAAGTGCTACTGTAATTACTGTTTCGTTGCCTGATCCTCGATGTGAATAACGTATTTCAATCAAAATCAAATCAAAAAATGTTTATTTCAATAGCAATGACAGTTGTTTTAATACAATCAAAGGTTGGGGCCAAACCTTTTAAGTATTATATATACTTGTGCCAGGAGGCCCCGCTCTTCCATAACTAAGTTTGAGTTTTAAAATTTGAAAAAAAAAATTATAATAATAAAAGAAAAACAATAATCTTAATAGTATTAGTGTGTGCAAACATGCGGAGTGTGTGTGTGTGTGTGTGTGTGTGTGTGTGTGTGTGTGTGTGTGTGTGTGTGGTTGTGAGTGTGGTGTGTGTGTGTGTGTGTGTGAGAGTGTGTGTGTGTGTGTGTGTGTGTGTGTGTGTGTGTGTGTGTGTGAGTGAGTGAGTGTATTTTTTATTCAGTTAGTTTCTTGAAGCATTAATTCTATATCATGATTCGTCATTTCTAAAAGCCATTTACTTACAGTTTCCTTTAATACGGAGGATTTTAATTGAAAAATACCAAATTGTCTATTTAACTTATTATAAATGTATACAGAATATGCAGAGTATTGACGTTTGGCAAATTTAGTTTTTACAATATTGGCTATTGCAACTCTATGTTTTCTTCTCTTATGTAGAAGTAATTCAGACCTAAATGGTAATGTTTTGTGCAATTTTAGAGAAGTCAATAAAATGTACAATTTTCTCACAGACAGGAGTTCACAAAATTTATAGAGTTCTTCAGTGGGGTATCTTAAGGGTTTATAGTACATTACCTTAAGGAGGCTGCGCTGACTTCTTTCAATTTCCAAAAATTTTGTTTTTGTTGCACCTCCCCAAACGGGGATGCAGTAGCCTATTATAGATTGTGCCATAGTGATATAAATTTGTGTGATTAATTTTTTTGTTGTTGCATGTCTAAGTTTTTTAAATATCCATATTAATTTTCTTACTCTGTTGCTGGTGTAGTCAATGTGAGAATGCCAGCTTAGTCGCTGGTCCAAAACAACACCTAGGTACTTAATAGATTGGACTCTATCAAGCACCGCACAAGAATAGTTGGCAGTATCTTTATAACTACACTGATGAATTCTTAGAGCAATGTTGCTAGCAGGTTGTGTTCTATTGGTGATCGTAAAACATATATATTTTGTCTTAGATTCATTAAGAGTGAGGAGGTTATGCTGTAGCCAATTATTAACCGATCCAAGACCAAGTTCAGCGCTCCTAAAAACTGATTCCCAAGTTGAACCCGTGAAGACCAATGCAGTATCGTCAGCGTAGGAAAATACCCGACCATTTTCTAAGTTCATCTTCGTGAGATCATTTAGGTAAATGAGAAACAAGGGGCCCAGTACACTCCCCTGAGGAACACCGAAAAGAACCTCAGCTTCTCCACTTATATGGTCCCCAATCTTCACTTGTTGCTTCCGATTTCGCAAGTAGTCTTCAAATAATTTTAACTGGACCCCTCTCATGCCAGTTGCTTCGAGTTTACGCAGGAGGATGGGGAAGTTAACAGTATCAAATGCCTTTCTGAGGTCAAGAAAGACAGTGAGACATTTTTGTCCTTGGTCTAATTCCTTAATGATAAAGGAGGTTAAAGCTAAGACTGCATCCTCTGTTGATTTTGCACGTCTAAAGCCGAATTGAGTTTCTGAAAGAATGTTGTATTTCTCTAAATAGTTTATTAGACAAAGGTTTATCAGTTTTTCTATGATTTTTGAGATGGCGGGTAATACAGAAATAGGCCTGTAATTGCTGACGTCATCTTTATTCCCATCCTTATACACCGGCGTAACTATAGATTTTTTGAGAGGTGTTGGGAATACGCCTTTATGAAAGCAAAGATTGGCTAAATGGCTAATTACGGGAACTACGTGTGCTCTAGCTAGTTTGATAAATTGAATAGAAATATTGTCCCAGCCAGGAGCGCTGTTGGGCTTGAGGTAAGTTATAATTTCATCAACTTCCACTGGATCAGTATCCAATAGAACGAAAGATCTAGGTTGAGATGCAAGTCTAGGCAATGCATATTCGTTTTGGAGATCGGAATTACTGATTCGTATGTCCTCAGCCAACTTTCGTCCAATATTAGCAAAAAAATCATTTACGTGATTCACAGAGTCCTCCGGAGTAGATTTAGCATTTAATAAATTATTGTTTGATGTTTTGTCAGAATTTGTATTAGTTATAGTTTTAATTGTTTTCCATAATAACTTTGTATTTTTCGTTACTTTAGCTAATTGTAGTTTTTCGTATTTTCGTTTTAATTTTTTTAATAGATTATTACAATGGTTTCGATATCTTGTGTAAGTGATTTTTAAAATTTCGTTGTGTGATTCAGAACGTAGTTTTAATTGCATTTTGTTCCTATTCCTAATGCATCGCAAAATGCCTAAGGTAACCCAGGGCTTAATAGTGCGTTGGGATTTGGGAAGAATTTTTAAACTTTTATGTTCTTCTAGAGATTCAGACAGCCATTTTATTAATGTTTTCACCAATGTATCAGGATCCTCACAAAATAACAAACTTGTGATATTTTTCTGTATAAGTGTGGTGAGAGCATCGTTATAGTTAATAAATTCTACATTTTTAGAACAATGTGTTTTTTGTTTTACTTTACTAATTTTCATAAATATGCTGTAGTGATCAGTAGTTGTAGTATTTAAGATTGCTATAAACGGAGATAATTTGTTTTGGTCTATTTTTAACATAAAATGATCCAGACAGCTCTCGCCTCTAGTTGGTATAGAATGACCAGAAAGTATTCCATGTGTTGATAACATATTTAAATAGAAAGATCTATTATTATTTTCATTGCATCCTTCATTAGGTTTTGGAATTAAATTTATGTTAATATCTCCTGTAATCATTATGTTATGATATATCTTGATGGTTTCTAAGTGAGTATTTAGGGAATTTATAAAATTAGTTGCATTGGAATTTGACGGAGAGCGATAAATGCATAAAATAATATGGCCAAGTATATTTATCTGAATGCAAGATGCATGAACTAGTTTCACTTCTTGCATAGTAGGTTTAAGATTACTCTTTACATAGGCCGCCACTCCGTCATTTTGATTAAGGTTATATTTACTTGCAAGCAACGTATATCCAGGTAAAGTGGGTAAAGGTTTATTTTGGTTAAGTCTGCACTCTGTTAGCGCCAATACATCTACTTCAAAATTCAAGTGTGAGAGTGTTGCTTGAAAGTCATCAAAATTGCAGTGTATGCTTCTAATATTTTGCGAGATTACTGTTAAATCATTCTTGTTAATATTTACATATTTTGTAAGATCCTGTATGTCACACCTGGTGGAATTAGCTATATTAGTTCCGTCTATGTCTTTCAAAATTTGAGATGTGCTATCCATCAAGAGATTCGATGTATAATATGCGATAATGTGTTATAACTAGTATGTAGGACGTGAATTGATTTATATATTAATTTATTGGTTTTTAAGTTTTTATGTACTGACATTGGAATCTGTTTGTTATATATTGTATTTATATTATAGAATTCACATTAACATGCAGTAGATGTGTTTAATAATATAACAAACCCACATAATTATGTCAATATTGATACTTTCCAAAGTAATCTACTAAGGTAATCTAAATAAAACCAATATGTTGTTAATAGTGGAGCTAGACAAGGCGTCCCGATATTAAAAGCAACTGACCTGATAATATTGTACTTTGGATGTATAATAAAGAGATCACTGATCGGGACTGTGGGATATAAACCTATCTGAGAAAATGTGTGAACAGAACGTAAAAGTTATAGAAAAATAATGTTATAAGAATTGTGGTTAACAACAAGTGGTAGAGCCACGCGGCAGCTTTTGCTGTCGCACGGATGGGCCGGCTCAAACTGGGGTGGTACCACGACCTCACAGAATACCAGCGTGAAGTAGAGGTTTACCTCTGCGTTTCGCTTGGTGAGTGCAGGTGGCCGGAGGCCCTTTTTAGTGGAAAAGAAGCATTCCATCTTAGTCCTCACGGGTGACAACGCATCTGCATTTTGATTTGTAATAGAGGATAGATGTAGATGTCTATGGGTCGCAGCAACCACTTACCATCTGGTGGACTGTGAGCTCGTTTGTCACCTTTTGCTATAAAAAAACGCAGTTTCACCAAGAGAAACAAATCACAAGTATATGAATAGTTATTGATTTAAATCGATTATACGTAATGCCTCGCCTAGAACAACGGAGCGTCCAATCTTCTTCGTTCCTCATACTCGCTCATGTATGTATGTCAATGTCCTACTTCACCAATCCACTTGTTATTTTCACTCGAGACCAGTTTGGGCCAAGTTTTATGTACTAAATCTTCGTCATCAATCATTTATATTATTACTTATATTCATGTAACAGTTTTATGGCGAAATTAATGATTTTAGGAGTTAAGAAGAGAATCATTTAAATATGGTTAACAATTGGCGAAGATAACAAGATAACAGTAATTCGAAAACCTCCTCCTTTCTAGAACTCATCTAAAAATAAGAAAATATTTCTACGACATATGAAGTCTGTCTTCTTGTCGAAAACCTACACTTTTATATAAAGCAATAATTAATCTCATCTTAAGTAAACAATACAATGAATTTGTTTTTCAATCTTGTAATTAGATTTTAGTGTTTTATAAAGCAAAACTTTAACGTTAAAAAATTATTAATAAATAAATAACGTATTTAAAAATTGCATTAAATCTTTAGTAGTAGTAGTTTATCATTTTGATACGTGTTATTAAAGTAAGATCGAGCTTTATTTTTATCACTCCTTCCCTAACTGTTAAAAGTATTAAATATAACCAACACGCAGTTATAAACTTTAGAATTGGACAGTCGTATCCGATCGTTTCGTAATCGTAATCGAGTCCAATTGTAATTATAGCAGATAACACTTAGTCGAGATAATGGCTAGAGCGATTTCGCGTACCACGAACAAACTGTTGTTTCCGACCAGTCAGTGGTTGAAGGCTGCAATGTGCAACACCGCTTTGTTGTTTCCCAGGCTCGTTCAATCAACAGGCATTTTTTCATTGTTACACAAGTTTTCATAAAGTCCGTGGTAAGCGTTATGTCTTTGCTGGTAAAACGTTATTTAAAGTGACTTTCAAGTTATGCGTCATCGTATCTATTACATATAACAAATTTGTAGAAAAATTGTGTGTTCACGATTAACGAAAAAACTACCGAACGATTATCCATGGTATGTACATGTACATGACCGTGTATAACATATAGGCAACTTGTTATCCGCTTACGAAAGAGTATAAAAGGGCTATGTTTTCCTTTTTTAAGTTTATTGTCATTATTTTTTTTTTATAGGATAAGGGTGACAAACGAGCACACAGTCCACCTCATGGTAAGTGGTTGCTGCGGCCCATAGACATCTACATCTATCCTCAATTACAAGTCAAAATGTAGATGTGTTGTCACCCGTGAGGACTAAGATGGAATGCCTCATTTCCAGTAAAAAGGGCCTCCGGCCACCTGCACTCACCAAGCGAAACGCAGAGGTAAACCTCTACTTCACGCTGGTTTTCTGTGAGGTCGTGGTACCACCCCGGTTCGAGCCGGCCCATCCGTGCGACAGCAAAAGCTGCCGCGTGGCTCTACCACTGTTGAAAATTATTGTCTGCTGATAGTTCTATTAGTTATAAAAATGATTTAGCTATACGTTTAATAAACCTATAAAAAATTGTGTGTGAAAATGAAACTCATCGCACCAACAACCAGAAAGGGCAGAATAATGTCTACCGGACCAGCTAGTAAGAAATAAAATATCTGTTGATTTTACTGGTCTGTATATTTTATTCTTACTTCAATATCTACTTGAATAATTATTGGACTGACGAAATGAGAGTAAGACACACGTTTTGTCTTTTACCTTTAATACAATTATTAACACGTATTATCTTGGAAAACTAATAACTAATATTAAAACAACAAACAACCTAGACACAATAGAGATACTAATTAATTAGTCAATTCGATTTTTTTAAAATATTATAAGTGACAAACGCAGTCGATCGATTAAGAATAAAAATGCGGATGCGTTGTCACCCCTGAAGACTAAGAAAAAATACCTCGTTCCCAGTAAAAAGGGTTTTCAGTTCTCTACACTCATCATAGACCAAATAGTAGCATTATACTGCTATTTTACGTTGGTAACTGTCTGTCCCGGGTCGAGCCGTTCCGACCACATAAACATTAGAAAATTAATTGTATTAAAAAGTCTATACTCTTTACTGTGATTAAAAACCATATCTGTATATAACCAGAAGCGTAGGTCAAGTTGTACAAAAGTAGTAAACGATTATAATATATAATGTTGGTCACCCACATCCTTCCCACATATATGAGATATCGAAAGCATCACCTAATTATGATTAATCAAGTGAAATATACGTTACGTTGTAACATGTAAGCTAAATCTAGTCATATATGGTCTCGTGACAGGGTAAGCCTTATAAGTTAGTGGACTGCAGAGAGAGTGGGGGCGAATAGGCGCCAGCGGCAAGTTGTGTTTTTGTTATTCTTAATTAATCTTATACGGTTATTGTTTTTATTACACATACGTCTTATACGTGGTAGAGCCGTGCTGCAGCTATATTAGTAGTATAGTTGTAGCACGAATGGGTCGGCTCGACCGTTGAAGGACCACGCTTTCACAGAATACCAGCGTAAAATGGCAGCTTGACACTGCTGTGTTTATGGTGAGTGTAGAGAACCGGAGACCCTTTATACTGGAAAAGAGGCATTACATCTTAGTCCTCACGGATGACGACGCATCTGCATTTTGATTCTTTATAGAGGATAAATGTAAATGTCTATGGGTCACAGCAACTACTTAACATGAGGTGGACTGTGTGCTCGTTTGTCACCCTATCCTATATAAAAAATGGATTGTAAAATGTACACACGAAGTAAACTATTTTGAAGTATATATACATATAATGACTAAACATACTGCAACGTTATAGAGGAACACTACAGTTATTAGGGCTGAACCACGAATGGGTCAGTACGAATGAGTAGGAATCTGGAGCGGGGAAGGACTGCACTCGCATAGAATTGCAGCTGTTTCAACAACTCATCTGCACTTTGATTTTTAATTGAGTTCACATAACGGGGTCTCACGTAATGACTTACAATTTTCTTGTTTACTAATATGAATCGCATAATGAAATAAATACTTATCTTCAGAGTTAAGGAATAAAATTTAGTTTTTCAAACGTTTGAATGTGTTTTTCTACTATCGTTTTAAAATGAGTAAGAAAAAGCACTAGCATATAAGCAGCTTTATTTGAGAGATAATTGTTAAACATCGCTTTACTTCGTATCATAGCTACTCAATATTTTTGAACAGTGGGCGAGGATGCGATTAAATGAGAGACCTTGATCTCTGACGACTGTGTAGGAGTCAAGTGGGCAACTTTTTATAAGTATTACTACTTCATTTGCTTTCTGTTACAGCAAAGAGTTCATGGACACAATCAACTGAGAATCAAAATGCAGATGCGTACTTTCCCTTGAGATATAAAAGGGAATGTCTCATTGGTAGTGTTCTCGTCACAAACAGTAATCATACCTAACACAGCATCTGGAACATTATTAAAATATCAATATTATAGGCGAGGTGAGGTGTTGATAATAGGAAAAACACATCTTTGTCATTTAATCTGTATTTATGTACGGTGGCTTCTGAACTTATCGAAGATTTACTTAGTCTATTCATTTAGTCGTGACGAAAATAATATAATAATACTATAATAATAAAATAGATATGCTGGGATCCGATGCGTGGCACTGTAGCGAAGTTAATAACATATTCCATATTCATCGACCACACTGACTTATATTCACAATATAAATGTGATGATTTTAAGCCAAATAAGAAAATCACAAAATTTGGACTCTGATAGTCAGTGTTCGAGTTATTAATAAATTTTATATTTTCTCTTTAAAAAAAAACAGTATTTATATAAATTATTGTATGTCTCTGACAAGAATTTTTTTATCAGATAAACACAAACAACGAGACATTAGTGTACTATGCCAAAATTGGGGACCCAATTTTGGCATAGTACACTAATGTCGGTAGAGCGAAGTCCACGCGAGCCAAACCGCGAGAAAAACCGGTTATAAATATTTTACTGCTTTATCAAACGATTATTGGTGAAAGTATACAGAGATCACCACTGTTCTAATGTTCCTAATGTTTATAACCTAGTATTAGACAAATTTCGTGCGTAAGCATACAAACACATATGTATTATTTATGAGTGGTTACTCGACAAGGCGCCAACGACAAACCGTGTTTAGACTCCCAGAACGAGGTATTAGTACTAAGTATAAATAATTTACTCGGAACGGTAGTGTTTAATAGCACACGTTTAGTATTTCGTCCGAACACTTGGATCTACATTAAGAAGTTAGGTAATTAACTATTGCCGTTTTTGGAACGAAGTTCCATAACGCACGGTACGAATTGGGCGGGTGGGGGCTACGCTGGAAAAAGAGTAAGATTTTCCGTCACGTCCCTTTTGTATAAGTGCGAGCGAGATGGAATAATGATAATCTCCCTCGCACTTTTTCTTATCTTGCCATGAAAGAAATATTATGTTCAATTACGCTTCATTTTAATAGACACTATTAATTCATTTATTTATATTTGTTAATGAATAATATAATACGTAAATAATAATATACTTACTACAGAAGGAACTTCGTTCCAACCGTGTATTCCACGACACTTACGCATATTTTTTTTATTTCTCTGTCTCGCACTAGTAATGCTAATATGTATAATGTACTTCTATTTTGACTCATTCGCAATTTTCTTTTGTTATTTTGCAATCCAAATCCAAACTAGATAGCTTCAGTAGTGTAGTTGCTTTCATGGAACCCTAGTCCTTTCGTTCTTTACGCCCTGTAACTTTGGATGTCTTTTATGATGTTCTCTATTTTCGTGTAGTTTTAAACCTTTTCTATTCTTCGTACCTTTGTAAGATTTTGGTTGGGCCTTTTTGTAAGGGGCATACAGTCATTTTTCGGTTTTCAAACCTTCGTTTCGTTGGCTATTATGGTACTTGCAAATGAGGTAGATATCGAAGAAGTTATTCATCTTTGTTATTATGATTTATTAAAATTTATAAACGACTTTAAAAAAACGAGGAGATTGATTTGTATGCTTTTTATATGTCTGTTACGCAATATCTTCACCAATTGTGAACCGATTTTAATGATTCTTTTCTTTCTATTTTTTTAATAAATAGGCTGTACCTCAAGGGAAACACGTCCTATAAGGTTGAAAAAACAGGCGCTTAGATTTTTAAAATTAACTCCCTATACATTCTATATATTTAGACTACGTTCTAGTTGTTACCGTGGCCTTGTCTTTAATCCACTCAAATTGGGCGAACATTTAATTTATATTAACTAAAACTTCAAATAACTAAAAAAAAAACAAATATTTTCCCATAAAATTTCTAAAGTCGGATCTTAGCACTAACTTCAAGATTTTCGAATTATTTTTTTTCCAGTTGTTTGAAATCGGTTTTTATTGGCTTAGCCCTGATGTGATCTATTAATGTGGCGTCATTTACTTTTTTTTTAATAATCATCAATGATCATTTTATAATTTTTTCCATTTCACAAAAATCTCCACGTTTTTCATTAATTCTTGCCATTCCGCAGATTAGCCCTTGACAGACAGACAAACAAATTATACAAAAGGTTATTCATGTCTAAACACTAAAGGTGGGTCGTTGCAGAATTTTTGACGGACGAAACGCAACCGATTTTCTGACGACGAAAACGGTTGCAGAAAACTGTCGTCGTTGCAACTGGTTTGAAGACGGCTTAAAGGACGAAACATATTCAAAATGGGATAGTATTGTGTTTTCGTCGAGTGAAATGGTTGCAATTCCTTACAACTAAGGTAAGGACTGTCTTGTCTCTGTCTTCGTCTGTAAACGAACGCGGAACCAAAGACTAGAACGTTAAGGACGACAACGCGACGAGTAAGATAGATAGTTGAATCATTGCGTTCTCGACTGTATTTTCATAGGCGTAAAATAAAAAATCGCACCTAGTAATTCGACGACTGGTTTGTGCAACGAAGAGTGTTTGAACTTTTATATTCCGTGGTTTGAACCCAGGACGTAAAACGGTTTCATCGTCGCAGAACACAAAACGGTCTTTCTTGATTTTTCTAAACGGTTCGTCGTCGCAACGCGCACCCATAAATAACACCCAAATAACCCCATGAGTTTGATATTCCACTTATGTTGATTTTAGAAACAGGTACTTGAATTTAATTTATATAGATTAAAACTTTAATTTTAATTCAAAGAATGATCAAGGAAGCGTTTGTTCAAATTTTATTCAGCTATCTTATATGTTTAATAAGAGCATTACTATAGTAATTAAATGCTACTAATATGTTGATAAGTTTGATGAAGCAAATAGAGGGTATAGGGTATAAACAGAAATGACGTTGATAGCCATTGGTAGTGGGTAGTCATAGATATACGGATATACAACCATGATGAGTTTGAACTTTGTAAACGAGAAGCAGAACCGGTTCTGCAGCTGCGCGTGCGCCGCGTCTATATGTACATTTACATTCACATATAGAAATCTTCCTATTTTAAAGGTGAATTAGTATAACAAAAATATGTCCACTTTGTTTACTCTTATATTAACGTATAATACAGAAAAGTAATAATAAATGCGTAATTAAATAAAACAGAAAAATATTGTTAAATGTTTAATTGTAAAATAAATGGATTAGTAATGTAAGTGTTCTTACTGTGTTATTTAATATAGACCACTGAAAACATTTATAATAATAATTGTTTGCTTATTTTATTAGTAAGGATGACAAGCGAATTGAATTTACGTGGTAGAGATATGCTGCAGCTATATTAGTAGTATAGTAGTAGCACGAATGAGTGGACTCGACCGGGGAAGGACCACGCTCTCACAGAATACCAGCATCAAATAGCAGCTTATATTGATTCATAATCGAGGATAAATGTAAATGTCTAAGGGTCACATCAACCACTTACCATCAGGTGGACTGTGTGCATGTTTATCACCCTTAACCTATAAACAAATAGCTGGCGCGCAGTCCACCTGATGGCAAGTGGATGCTGTGCTCCACAGACACCTACATCTATTTACTGATTAAGAATCAAAATGCAGATGATGTGTTGTCACTTTTTTGGGCCACGATGGAACGTCTCATTGTCAGTAAAAGGGTCTCCGGTTCTCTACATTCTTAATACGACACACGGCAGTATTACGGTGCTACTTCAAACTAACACTGGTATTCTGTGAGAGTGTGGTCCTGTTCCTTCTCCGGTTGAGCCATCTCATTCTTGCTACGGCCATATTAATTCTACAAAGTGACTCTACCACGTAACATGAAACGGTTGCTGGTAAAAATCGTTTATTTGTTCTCAAAGTGAAATTAGTGTAGGTATAACATGCGATTGTTAACAAGGACCTTGTATGGCGACAGACACCTAGTTCAAATGACGAATTTACACGAATAAGTAGTCTGATGAAATAGACGAAGATTAGAACAGCGGAGCGGTGTTGTAATCAGTTCGGTAATTGGTTGGCCCAGATTATGTTCAGCTAGGAGCACGTAGCGCCGCGACACACTTCTAGAGGGAACGTGCCTGAACCATGGACAAATGCAGTTGGTACATTTTATTATCTCAGTAACAAATTATGTGGAAGGTTATATAATCACGACTCGTTGTTGTTTTATGTGTGGAATGACTAATGTGTTTTATGTTAAGCGGTAATTATTATAATACTGCAATTTGAATTAAAAAAATGTTAGTAACATTACGTAATACACAATATAGCTAAAGCTGTTAATAGAAACTAAAACTAATTGTAAACGTCTTTAGGGTTGTATAATATTACTGTTAGACTTGTCGGCAAGCATTAATTTGTTTTACAACATATTTAGCCTATTTTATAAGTTACAATGTTATTTATCAGCGGCAATATTATTTTTTACTAGCTGTTTCCCGCGACTTTGCCCGCGCGTTATTTATTACGATTGGATTTCATGGGTGGTAATTTTTTGCGCAGAATCCTAATTATTTTTCTATAATTTAAAATTAAAAATGTTGTACAGCCGACTTCAATATAAGCGACTTAAATATAGGTTATTTAAGAATAACTCAATAACCATTGGCCTGACCTTAATCAAATTCATATGGGACCACACGAGAACTATCAGCTTTCATATAAAAAAAGAATCATCCAAATCGGTTCGCCCAGTACACAGTTATGAGGTAACACACATAAAAAAAAGACAAAAAAAAAACACACTCGAATTGAGTAACGCCTCCTTTTTGGAAGTCGGCAGAAAATATAAGTAACCTAAGTTATTTCTTATAACATCAGCTATCTGCCAGTGGAAGTCCGGTCAAAATCGGTCCAGTCGTTTCACAGATCAGCCGGAACAAACAGACAGACAGACAAAAAATTTTAAAAACCGTGTTTTTGTTATAAGTACCGTATATATTTTCATATGCATATAGTAAACGCTGATATTTCGACATTACAAACAGACACTTCAATTTTATTTATTTGCATAGACAAACTTGTAGTGACGGTGATGGAGTGTCCACTACGCCATATCGTCTCGTGAGTATCGTAAGAGGGGCGACTGAGGGAAACTGAAAGAGGAGATGGCCAGCAGCATCTTCCTGGTAACAACTCAAAATAATAAAAATTGCGGTTGCCAACCCGCTCACCAAGCGTGGCAACTATGACAAAATCCTGCCTATGAGGCAATCTATAGGGGAGGCCTATGTTCAGCAGTGGACTTTTATAGGTTGTAATGGAATGTTATTTATAGTATTTATAATTGTTTTGGTACTCTAACTAAGCTTAATGTTTTCTAATTGCTACTAACGGGGTTGACTATAGCAGTATACTGCACAGAAGAATGTTGTTATTCATTCTCTTTTTCCTTCAAATGCTTCCGCTAGAAAGAATGATATATTCTTTCTTAACTACCACATAGTAATTTCTTTATAATATTACCTTATGATAATTAAAACCTACCATATTATGCCCACCTGCGCGATAGGGGAAAGGCAGTGATCTATGAACCAACAAAAAATTATGTGATTCTCTTAACTTAGTTAAGCTAAGCTAAACATTTAGACATCTTTTATATACAACATAAAGAGAATACAGAAAAAAACAGATGTATTTAAAGAGAATAGTCAATAGATAATTAGGATCAAGATTTGGGTTAATACATTTAAACAATAACCAAAAAAAGTGTGTGTGCTGTCAACTTTGATTTTGATGCAGAAGAAAAATAATATCATAAGTATCACTGCTCATATACATATCGCTTATTAAAATAAAAATAACAAAGCATCGAATATTTTCAAAATTATATTTCATAAATGAATATTACTCCACTTAAATGTATATAGTACGTGAGGGTAATATGGTCATCCGGTTAATATAGCTTTCTTATAACTCAAAAACTGCAGCCTTATTTGCTTTGTGATACTTGAGGCTTGCCTGCTCTTTTTTTTTAATATATTAGTTATAGTATACGACATTGTGTATTTGTTTCGGTCCTCCTCCTAGTTTTGGTTTTATATGGCGGCAAAGCTTAATGTGACCATATTACACTCGCGTACCTTATTTTATTATTTTTCCAGTGCATTTTACTACTATATTAAGATTTTTTTAATTTTCAATGTTCTGTATTTCAAGAGGAATAATTTGATAGATTGCTAGTTAAAAATAGCTAGAAAAAATATTAATCATCCAGCGCCATTGTAATATTTTTATGAACTAGGCAAAAATAATAGTTTGTGAGCCATTATGAGAAAGTTGCAGACATCGGAGTAAAAGTTTTAATTAGCGGATGCTATCAGTACGCTGAGAGAGTATGCGCATTGTCTGTTCTGTAACGTTAACGTTTAAATTATCTCACTAAACAACTACATGAGACGGCACAAACCTAATACTAGTTTTTGAGATCTAATTAAAACTTTAAATGCAGGTTATATTTTGTACTTATAGAAAACAATGGTTCCTTGTATGAAGGTGAGTTTAGAACTGCACGCTGTCGTAGTTGTAGTCAACAAAACAAATTACAGCCAAGTACTCGAACGTGCTCCCAATTACGTTTTATTTCACACAATACTGGAATAAAAGCTTTTGTAATAAATAAATACAAATTATATTTATGGCGCTTTATTTTCCCTGCAAAAGCAAATCTTCCGACCATTTCTCCTAACCTATATAATAACTTTCGAGTATACCTAAATTACCTGGTCAAAGTTCAAAAACTTTATTAAACTAAGTTTGTATAACAAGGGTTATATAGTATTAAGGAATTTATGCATGATAATAACCCCTGGGAATGAGGTGATCGCTACCAAGCTATGTCTAAACCAGTGGTAATTGAACAAAAGAGTGGCTTTCAATAAGTATTATTTATAACCTCTATGGATTAAAAAAGTTTCTGTTTCTGTTTCTGGAAAATTAATTCAGAAGATGATATTGTATTTTAGCACCAAAGGTGCGAGATATGCAAGCGTATATGGGACACAATGCGACAGACCCATGTCTGTGAGCTTCACTATTGCAGGTTGAAAAATATGTGGGTTTTTTTGAAAAGGGTTCTCAATAACGCAAAAGAGAATTAGTAGTTGGTGAAAATATTATTTATTAATGAAACGAAATAGCGCTTTTCAGGTTTCACGTAAATTTCGACAAAATTTTGGAAAGAAATGCTTTAAATGTTTTTATAGTTTTTAGTACCTACCTTAGCAATTAGCTTTTTTTATGGAATAACGACCTACCTTACCTAGTTATTTATTCTCGATTGAGAACCATTTTCATATGCAAATGCGTTGTCACCCCTGAGGTCTGAAATGAAAATCCTCGTTTCCAGTAAAAAGGTTCTCCACGATCAGAGTAATTAGTAGTAGTTAATCCGGTCTATTTGTTTCAATTTACAGTCCATTATCTCTATGATTTAAACTTTGCTTACTTTTTACTAACTCGAAGTCATCTTTTCTTCCATAACGCGCGTAAGCAACCAGTACAACTAGAACCGAGTTAGAAGTATTAAAAATATAAACATTTTGAAATATTCAATAACTCCCGACAGATCATTCATACCTGGACGATAACTTTTATCAAAAATAGTAGACAGTGCTCGGTCGGATGCACCTTCACGGCTTTGCAAAACAAATTTGATTTTCAATGCTGGTATTTAACACCCAACGGTAAAATAAATGGCTTGATACCAACATCTATTGAATTTCGTTTCTTTTACGTGGGGATTTCAATTTCTACGATTAAACAAAGAACACAATGATATATAAGCTTTTTTACTTTTAATAGAATATTGTAAACAAAAAAAATACATGCAAAGACTCCGTCTCATTACTGAAAGGGAATTATTAGAACAGAGAAAAGTTGGTCACATTACCCCAATGCTTGTTGATTGGATTGCTTTCTAGCTTGCCCTCGAAATATTTTAAGTTACCTCACGAGCTTTTCCTTCAACGCCGTAATATGACCGCACTTAGTTGCGATTAATTTATACAATAGTGATGTTGTTGAAATTACACTAATAGACAAATCACGTTAATTTGCAGCTTGTGCCACAAATGAAAGTGATGTGTCCACTGTTCGTGGTATTCATGCACACATGTACTAATTGTAACAATATCTAACATTCTTTGAGGTTAAAGTTCTACGAACTCGCTCACGGTCTCTGTCAGTAGAAATGTGCGCTAAAACTAGATAGACTTAAACTGAAATGGAGTTTGCACGTGATCGTAAAGACGTTAAGCAATCCAAAACTAAGGCTAGAACGATACAGTAATTTAGAATTTATCAAAGTCTTAACTATATTACGTAATTGGTTTTAGAAATATGTACCATCAGGGTTAATAAATAAAAACCTGGATATTAAGAAAATAAATTTTAATATAAAGCTAGCAATCCGCCCCGGCTTCGCACGGCTGACTTCTGAATCTTGAAAACAGCGCCATCTACCGAGTACAACTATAGCTAACCTTCAAGTGACTTCCACCAAAATCGATTAAGCCGTTTAGGGGGACAAAAATACGAACGCAAGCACACTGGAATTTTATTCATTACGATATAAAATTTTAAAAAAGTAAATAAATTTGAATTTAATGAAAAAAAAACTACAAAGCCTTGTTATCGCCGACAAGGGTTACAACAATTCCAACTTCCTACAACATAACTGAAGATTGTAGGGAGTCCTCTTTTTGGCGTGTTTCGTGGCGAAGCAATAGCCCACGGAGCCCCGTGTTCGATCACTTCTTGTTCAAAACAGTAAATACTCGAAGCATCTGGTAGTATATCATTTGGCATTGACGCTATTTCGATATTGTACAAGGATCGACACCAGATATAAAGAAAAAGTAAAAAAAGAAATAGCAAAGAAAATCTTCCCTGCGCTTCTCGATTGCGTCAAACAACAACAAACACCCACTAAGGCGTTGGTCCATTTTGAATTGTAATTCTCTTTAGTAAAATTTTTCTCTGCACAACTCAAAGTTATTCGACAGTAAAGTGTGAATACATACAGTACGCGATTGCCTTAGAAGGGCCATTTTAAATGAATAAACATTATTATATTTTGAACACTCGACTCTTAAACGATTCGTCGGGTTTCGACATTTAAAATCGAAAAGATTAGGGCACGTAAATGTTCCCGACGCAGATCTACTATTTTCAATGACACAGGACATTTTAGTTTTGCTCATAATAATGTAAAGAGACATATGAAATTTGTACATTTGTATTTTATTTGTAAATAACCGTATCTTGAGAGTTTTGGCGGGAACTTGACCGGCGGCGGTATGCTGCTCCTGTATTATTGTTTAAATAATGGTTTGAAGTGGACTTTGATATGTAAAAGTGGTGCGATTTTCTATATTAAGTGTCTACGCATGTGAACTATTAGTGGAAACGGTGAAACAAGTGCTCTAATGGTGATGTGATTCTCAATATAAGGTTGTCTGCTTAGGCGCCTTGAGATACCATTGCCAACTGTCTGCTGGCTCAAGTTGCTGTCAAAATCTCCCGAGGACTTCACAATGTGTCGCATCAACATATTGTGAAGCAGTGTACTATGAAGACTATACATTTGTACTACGAAGGATAATTATACATTGAAAAATGGAAAACATGGCTGACGCACAAACCGTGCAGGTCAAGAAATGGGGAGAAAAAAATTCATCGTATCTTATTTTTAAAATAAATTATTACTGGCCATCGTATCATACGAAAAATCTTTTTTTCGCAAAATATTCTGCGTGGCCTGTCGTACTGTACATAGTTAGGTGAGTGGGAAATCAAAGTCGTGCCTTATAGGATACAGCGTCCTATTCTGCAGAACCAGTTCAACCAGTGGAGTATAGATTAAATCCCTGCGAATCCCAGCTCAACCACTGTAATAAGAAAGCAATTTTAAGCTTTTATAACACGATCGAAAAATATTTTTACTACTTTAATACAGAATTTTTTTTAAACATGATAGGGTTTTTTGTTATTTTAATCCGAAAATAAAGCATAAGTGTGTCTTAAATTTGATAAAAAATACTACAGAGGTAGCTTTCGAATATTGGTTATGGCGAAGACGTGCCTGAACTTTGCTATAACGAATTTGTTTTTGAATAAAGCGACGAATACAGTTCATTGTTATAGAAAAGGTCACGTCCGATCTGCTAGTCGGCAAGCAGGGAACTAAAATGAATGGCTTTTTGTTTATTAAAACTATGTCGTGATATTGCTGACAACGAATATAATTTATAATATGCTAATAGATGCATGTCTTAGTCTATAATATGCAATACGTATAGTTCTTAAACGAAATAGAGTTCTTACAAAAAGTAATAACGGTGAGTACTGAGATCAGTATCAATCCGCTGAATAATCACTTTTCAATTCCAAATTAAAAATGTATCCATCCTACTAATGAATGTTTTACAAAGGTTTTACAATGTTAACCCATAGCACAGCCACGGCGCCGTGGCGCAGTGGCTTAGCAATGAGTTGTTGCGCTGGGGGCCGCGGGTTCGAATCCCGCACGGAACAAGTATTTGTATGGCCTACAAATAATTGTTCCGGGTCTGGATGTTTGTCCTTGTGCAATTTATGTTTGTAAACTGCCTCCACGACACAGGAGAAAATCCTAGTGTGGGGGTTACGTTTTTATAAGAGAAAAAAAAAATAGCAAGGCACAGTCGTCCTTAGTGAATTATTTACGTGAATTAGTAAATTATCTAGTGTGACTCTAAAGGCTCCAGTACACGTTGGTCGAGCGCGCTTGGCGAGCCCGCTCGGCAAATTTTTGTGGTGCCGTTCACACGTTGGCGTGCTTCATTCTGCGTTGGTAGCTAGATGATGATGGACGTTAGTGATCGCGGCCTTATTTTTATGTTGCCCATGTTGGGGGTTCCATATAACTGATTCATTGTGATAAGAATCAATGAATCTAAATATTTCCTCATTAGGCCATGTCGCCATGTTCGTGAAATATTTTAAGTAAAGCGTAACTATGAACTGAACACTCGGCCAACGTGTGATCGCTATTTGCGGCTTGCGCCAAATTTCTTTGATTTGTGCACGGAAAACCGACACTATACGGCTTGTCGGCGAATGTTGGCCGCAAACGCCAAATACACACAAAACGGCCCAGTACACGTTGGCCGAACGCACTCGGCGAGCGCGTTCTGCCAACGTGTACTGCTCTACCTTTAGACTCATTCTCATTTCTGTAATTAAACTTATTTACTTACTTTAGTTAATGTCAAGTTTAATAAGGAAGAGTGACTACTAGACAAGAAACTAGGCATTGTCTTTTAATTTTAGCAATATAAGTATTCGAATTCATGTAGTGATTTTTTTATAGAATTGCTGTTAAAACATTGTGCCTGTATTTTATTGTTTTATATATTTTCAAAGTTTTAAGTTATCTTCTCTATCTTCGTCGAGTTTGAAAATTCATATATTTTTCAAATAATACAGATGAAAATCGCCAGCCTAAGTTTATCTTATCTTGGTATTCTATCACTATATAATATTGGTTGACCCAAGTAGTGCATTCTACTACTTCACTGATGATTGACATTTCAAACAGTTTTCATCTAAGGTGCATAGCATTTTCTTGTGAGGTTTTTGCACACAAAAGTCGTAGTCGATTTATTATTCAAATTAGTGCACAACAAACAACTCACAGGTGGGCTTAAGTGACTTAGGTTTTATCTTCTCCTTTTCCAGCTTTAAACATAAAAGGCCTTAACAGCTACAGCAAATAAATGCTTACCACTTAAAGATACTTACTCATTACACTGAACGAACGGGTAGGTACCGAAGCGAAAAGTTGATATTTTTGAAAAAGAGTTGTTTTATTTACGTTACATTTAAGCATTTGAGTTTTACGAACCGCCATAAACATCTGATGTATATAATTTAACATAAATAAGAAAAACTGTTATGAAAACATTAACATAATTTAAACTTACCTTCAAGGCGCAAAATATACAGGAAGGACCGAGACATGCATGGCCGGTGAGCTCGCGGAAGCTGCGACGGAATATGTCCAGATGCCACAGCACCTGCGAAAATATTAATAGATCATTGTTAATATAAAAACAAAACTCATCCCAGAAAATATAGATACCTTTAAACAATCGATTTTCTGCTATAAAAACAATGCAACTAAATTAACACGAAATAGTAATTTAAATACGACCAATAACTGACACAAACAATCCATTTTAAGAATATAAGTACGATTTGAGTCGTGGTAGCATAATATGTCAGTATTTGTATAAAAACCAAGCGATCAATGTTTGTGGTTGTTGTTTTAATGTCGGGTCGTTACGCGGGGAATCCATTACACTCATATAATATGTGTATAGTGGTTGATCTCTGTTGCGTTTTATAGCTACAGCTCGATTAGGTGGACCAAGCTCTCACCAAGAATACCAACGTCAAGTAGCAGCATAGTGTTTCTGTGACTAGGGAACCAGGGACCATTTCAACTGGTAATAAGCACTCAATTTTAATCCTCAGCGGTGACATCGCATCTAAATTTTGATTCTTGATAGAGGATAAATCTGGGTGTCTATCAGCCACAGCATTTTTTGTTTGACCCTTTATTTTTTATAAAAAACAAGTATAAAAAGGCCAGCGTGGGCTTAGCCCACTCCACACATGTTATCTTTAAAATCAGTACAAATACTAAAAGTAAATAAGATATTATATGCGTTTCGGCCTAGTCTCGTCTTAGCGAGCGAGCCAGCTTCACTTGTCAATTATGTTTAGATAATCGACGACAGAACAAAGTTCAAATCATCAATTTTGCAAATAGCCAGTGTAAATCGCATAATTATTACGAGTGACCCAAAGTTTCGGTTCTGAATATTGCCTATTCTTACTTCATCAAAATATCATTAACATCATCCAAAATCGGGCCAAAATCAGCTATTGAGTTCTTCTGTCAAGAAATATTCATTCTTAGTCAGAAAATTGGCAGTGTACCAACTTTGTACATATAGAGTCGTGGACTTTTCTTTAGAACTCTTTGAGAGGAACAATTAAACCATATATTATTTTTATTTACATTAATTTCATTGATTTACGCAGGAAGCTGAGGAAGCATGATTTTTTTTCAACTTAATCGACCAAAATATCGTCAGATTGGTGCTAATATGCAAAAAATATACACCTTAACCTTATCATGAATCAGACTGTCTATCGCTGAAAAACCGAATGAAACTTTTCACTAATTTCTGACATAAGCGCGAACATACCCATACAAATAGACGCGACAGATGATTATAATTTATATTGAATAATAGTATCCCAAACTGGCTAAAAAGAACATAAACAGACGGCAACCTATCCAGCTGCACTTAACAATTACATACAAAGTTAGGCTTTACGTGAGTAAAAAGTGTCATTACTATTAAAACAACATTAATTGATGTTTGTAGTGAATTAAGGGGATGGACGCCGCAAGTATCCAGCAGGTGGATATTTTATTCCATATTATTTGCTATTTACAATGTGAGACATCAATTTTATTCCTGTCACACACAAGCAAAAAATTATTCACGTTGTTTTTGTATCGAGCACTTGTTTCAAATAACAGGTAATAATGGTGTTTTAAATTTATAACATTATCTATTTTCAAACCTGTTCATAATGAAAACATATAATATTTAAGCCGTATAAAATAATAAAAAATTTAAATGCAATTTCCATCTGTACTCACAAAAATTCGACAAATTATCAATTTATGTAGATTCTGTGACCGAACCCTCAATTGTGGGAGGGTTTGTCGTAATCGCCTCGTTAGCATATATAATATTAATTGCCGAAGCGAGAACAAAATTCCTTGCACTTTAAATATTTCCCAACAGATTATTATTTATGACATTTATAACTTATAAACTTATAATTTACTGAAGTGGTTACTCCGCCATCATAAGGTGACTTAGAAATGTTTTTGCCATTTTAAACAAAGAACTGTCATCGCTATCGTGAATATTTTATACTTTATTCGAAAAGCACCGGGAAAAATAAAATAAAATCAATGAAATGGCACGTGATATAAAGATTTTGTCTAAATTATATATTTTATTCCGCCATATGATTTTTTATAGGATAGGGTGACAAGCGAGCACATAGTCCACCTGATGGTAAGTGGTTGCTGTGACCCATGAACATGTAGATGTTAACTGTAGGTGCTAACCTCAATAAAGAATCAAAACGCAGATGCGCTGTCACCCGTGAGGACTAAGATGGAATGCCTCTTTTCCAGTAAAATGGGTCTCCGGTCCGGTTCTTTACACTCACCATACGAAACACAGCAGTGTTAAGTTGCTATTTTACGCTGGTATTCTGTGAGAGCGATGTCCTTCCCCGGTGGAGCTGACCCATTCGTGCTACACCTATACTACTAATATAGCTGCAGCATGGCTCTACTACGTATAAAGGTTGGTGGTAGGGCTCCTTTTCTTTTCTCACCTCCTCTTGGCGCTAAGCAGAAGTGCATTAGAGTCAAATTAAAAGCCGTTTGGTATTCTTAGAGATCAGAGATGACAATATATCTGAAGCCTTATGGTTTTTATAAAATACAATTGACAATGAACTAACAATTCACCTGATGGTAAGTGGCTTCTACAGCGCATTTCAAACTAAGAAGGATACAGGTGCGTTGTCACCTCTGAGGTCTAAGATGGAGCGCCTCCCAACCTGTAATTATACTGGCTCTACCAGGCTCTACAGGCAGGCAGAGACATGCTGCAGTTATATTAATAGTATAGTTGTAGCACGAATGGGTCGGCTCGACCTGGGAAGGACAACGCTCTCACAGAATACCAGCGTAAAATAGCAGCTTAACGCTGCTGTGTTTCGTATGGTGAGTGTAGAGAACCAGAGACCCCTTTTACTGGAAACGAGGCATTCCATCTTAGTCCTCACGGTGACAACGCATCTGCATTTTGGTTTGTAATCGAGGATAGATGTAAATGTCTGTGGGCCGCAGAACCATTTACCAACAAGTAGACTGTGTGCTCGTTTATCGCCCTACCCTATAATAATATAAAAAAAGTAAGCCGTCTTCCACCACGAACGTGTTTTATTTAATGCGCTGCATCTTAAATCGCCGCCTACGCAATAAAAATACTACACTAATCTTATTTATTTGACTACCTCGTTCGCGCCTGATTTCTCTTCGTTCGTATAGAATTGTCGTCCCATCGTATTATAAGAGTGAGAGAAGAGAGAGTGCACCTATGCTTGTGTTCACACTCGCGCACTATAATCCTGACTCAACGGAGGCCAAGGCTAGTCACCGTTAATACTGGTCGTAATTACTGAAATTCGGTCTGGAGAACATTCTTAATTTGTGAGAGCCATGTACAATAACATGCACAAGCCAAAAACACAAATGTGAAAAAGGGACCGTGTTCAGTACAAACGACGTTCGGGATCGTCGGCTTCGTCAATAAAAGGGTAAGGATCTGATTAGTTTTTGAGTTATGGGGCGTTCGAAAGTGGCTGGAAATGGTTTGTGCGGCCGGAGCGTGGCCTTTGCTTTTCAGACACACACTGCAACGTTACCTACATAAAAATATTTTCAATAATATATCCATTTCCGGTTATAAGATAACATCGTTAATATTAGTACAATATATAATTATAAGTATTATCTTATTCGTAATACGATTTCTGAACCTATTGCACTGTACAACTTATACAATATCTTCTCTTTTTATTAACCTAGAGGACTTGTAGTATGTCAATATACAACAATCACGTATGTATAAAATATACTTCTGAACGTAAACTAAGATTGTGCCTAAAAATTTATGCGATGTGAAATAAAATACGGGTGTATTTTATAATATGATAAGTAAGAAAGGTGGTGTGAGGCTTAAGGATTATGGCGGGGGATGCACGCGACTCGACATCCGCGTCAGGTGCTCGCGCCAGGTGAGCTCGCAAAAACTTTGAGGAGACGAAAAGGAACTAGTATCGGTAGCTATTATTCGCTATAACGTTGTGACGACGCGTGTCGACTTTATACGATAAAAATACATTTTTATTAGCCTGCGTCGTTATTTAAATCGACCATATTATCCCATTGAACGCATTTTATCCAAGATCGTTAACATTTTATCTAACAGCCACCTTGTCGTTATTTAACTCAATCGTTACTGAACTAAAAACGAATATTTTATATAGTTATACCCATTACTGTTAATGGTTACTCTAAAAATTAAAATTTAGGTATTTTTCTTGGATCAATAAAATAATTTTATTGACAAAAATATTTCATGAATAATAATTGAATTGTAACTATTTTCAAAATTTAAAGATTAAACTTTAAATAAAAGTAAAATTCGACTGCAAAGAAATAAAAAAAATAAAATTATTTCGACATAATGGCTTCTAAAGTCGGTGCTAAAACAAAGTGTCTATGTATAGAAAAATTGAAGTTCCAAGTTCGGAAGCTTTTAAGTTAAAATTATTTTATTCTTTTTAGTGCTTTGGAAGTTGTATAAAAATAACGCCCTATGTAGTTGAAGGTAATATAATAATAATTTTTGACCATTTTGTGTGAACTAAGAAATATCAAAACTGTATGTAGTAAACATAATAAAAACTTCATCCCTTATTTTACCACCCCTGAAGTATAACGAAATTTATTTATACCTATTTAAAAAAAATTATGACTACAACTAAAAAATGTCAGAAAAATTACAGTCGAATTGACAACCTCCTCCTTTTTTAAAGAGAGCCAAAAAAAACAAAGAGAGTAAGACATAACCACAACAAAAGATATATTCATATATTAAATTCATTCAATAAAATAAAAAAATGTTACTAAGAATTAAGAATTCAAACTTTCATACTCATCGTCATAATTTTAATATCAAAGTATTACAGCACCTCATTAACACAAATCTTCACTAGTTGACTGATATTCAGGGTTATCTAGTGTGCGAAGAGTCCATTTTTAAACTTCTTATTTTAAATAATTATATAAGTACATACATATTGTACTAAATTATGGAATCTAAATCGCTTTACAAGTAGAATAACTATTTCTAGAGAGAGTTATTTGTGCGTACAAATATAGATAATATTGAACTGACGACACTATACCACCATTTAAGAAGCTAAAGTATTAGGAAAAAAAATCATGAAAATACACTTACATATTTACAAAAAGTTTCTTGGCCGTCTTATCTGTTGTTAGCACTGGCAACCCTAACGGCTTGGATCACCTGCACTTAAAGCGCATCCCGCCTGTATTTCGCGATTATTTTCGGCGTCTGTCGAGCAGGTGTTCCCGACCCGTTTAGACAGATGTCGAGACTACATTGATGCTTCTCCCAAAATGTATTTGTATTTATTTGTTTTTTATCTTTCTGCCAACTACTGCATTACTTAGTTCTGAACAGAAACAATTGCAATGCCTTTTAGTTTTTTCTCTTGTTTAAAAGTTGTTTATCGTGTAGTGTTAACCGTGTAATTACGGTGTAAGAATATACACTACCCCATATCGCCATGTATCGGGGTCGTAAGAGGCGATTAAGGAAAACTGACACAGGAGATGGGCAGCAGCATCTTCACGATAACAACTCAAAGTTTTTAACCTGCGGTTTCCAAACCGGCTCTCTAGCATGACAACTGTTGCAAATTCTCCCTAAGAGATAATCTTTGGGTGAGGCCTACGTTCAGCAGTGGACTTTTATAGGCAGTAATGGATAGATGGGTGTACATGTTGATTAATTAAAAAAAAAAGTAAAACAAAAAAGTGTTCTTTCAGTACTATAATTTAAAATTAAAAATTTTGTACAGCCGACTTCAATATAAGTTATTAAGAATAACTCAAATAACTCAAAAGCTATTGGTCTGACCTTGATCAAATTCATATGGGACCACACGAGACATATCAGCTTTCTTATAAAAAAAGAATCATCGAAATCGGTCCACCCAGTAAAAAGTTATGAGATAACACACATTAGAAAAGAACATACGCGTCGAATTGAGTACCGTCTCCTTTTTGGAAGTCAGCAGAAAAGTAATTATTATTTTATGAACTTCGCATTAAAAGAAGTCTATGATGTTGAAAAGAATGCTTTCAATTAGAAACGGAAGGACGGCAGATACGAAGTAAAGGAACGCTCTGTGCCGGCCGGTAACATAATAACATAAGCGTTCCGCGAAACGGTCGTAAGCATCAAGTAGCTAAGATTAATGCTGATTTTTCTAAGTCACGTAGTTAGACAACTGTTAGAACGCCGATCGCTGTAAATGTATGCGCCTTGACGTTGTTTTAACGGTAAAAAGAAAAGTCAGGATTTAATTAATAAAAACAGCAAATTATGTTTCTGGAAGAATGTTTAAAAAAAATAATTGAAAGTTGCAATCTTTGTAATCTTTTGCAAGATGTGAATGATTTAATATATTTTAATATAAATTACTCTTCCTTCAACCGCTTGAAAAGGGCCACCTATTTAAAAAAAAAGTGCAAAACGTTACTCTTACACGTTGTCCTACATAGTTTTTTATACCCAAACTGCACATGGACTTTGGACAGGGACCGCGTACAATTATTTACAATATGCCATACAAATACTTTTAGCGCGCGGGCATCAAACCATGAAGCTAATACAAAGGGGAGACGGCATAAGTAACTGTGCACTGTGATTCTAAGTAGGTCCTGACGTCATCATAGTGGGCGTGGCTTTAGTTAGTATACTGTCAGCATTCGTCCTGTGCGCTTATGTGTTGACAAAATCGCAAATTGGTGTATTTTCGTAGTAAGTAAGAAGAAAAGGATGAAGTGTTGTGTTTTATCAAGTAAAAACTACTCAGATAGACGCTCTGATGTTATGGCTGGCATCACATTTGATTTGTAAATAATTTTACACCTAATTTATTAGAGTAGTTCTAGAAAAGTCTCTTTGCGTCGGCTTTCAAATATAATTAAATATATTCGACACTAGATGGCGACACTTTGTGTCATGTGAACTAAAAATATAAAGGTCCGTAGAGCTCAGTATTGGTAAAATAATCATACGAAGGTGCTAAAATTTGTTTTGCTTTCAGACATAAAGAAATTTTAATCGCAAAATATTGATTTTATAGTTTATAATCATTTTGAGGACAGGCCGTATTCTCGTCAAGTAAACCTCATAAAAATAACAAAAAGGCAGGGCCCTAATTAGAATTCAATTATTTTCCCCAGTAATCCAACTTTTAATATTAAAATGCAGGAAATTGTACTTAGTCTGATTTTTACGAAATGTTTAAGTTATATTTAAGTGACATTCTATATGCAAAGAATCACTTAAATACAATTTAATGTTCTTAGATTGGCATTCAAAAAGTACATTCGGATGCCTAATTTGGATTAAATTATTTATATTTTAATTGATTTGTAAATAAAGTTATATTAATTATAATAATTTGTCTATTATTTGTTCTCCCTCAGAGATATTAAGTTGTATAACCCACACATAAATAATAGTCCAGCCGTTTCTGCGTGAAAAAATTACACATACACAGTACATATTTAGTGTGGAATAAGCTCAAGGATACAGAAAGAACACACAAAATTTCGCCTTTATAATATTAGTGAGATAAGTAGGATATTTAGTTCCAAATTAAATATCCTACTTAATATTGAACATAGAATATTTAGTTTCAAAAATACTTTATTTTATGAATAAAATAAATATTTCTTGAAGGTTGACTTTCACGAAATGATAAACATATTTAAATTGTATTTAAGTGATTCTTTGCATATAGAATGTCACTTAAATATAACTTAATCATTTCGTAAAAATCAGCCAAGTACAATTTCCTTCACTTAAAAATATTGAATGTTGGGTTACTGGGTAAAATAATTAAATTCTAATTGCGGCCCTCTTTGTAATTTTTTATGAGGTTTACTTGATGATAGATGGCGGCCTGTTTCCAAAATTATTATGAAAACTATAAAAATATTATTTTGGCGATTAAAATTTCTTTGTCTGAATGTATTTGCTTCATGAGATAGACGCTCCGATGCTATGGATGGCATCACATTTCATTTATAAGTAATTTTACACCTAATTTATTAAAATAGTTCTAGAAAAATCTCTTTGCGTCGGCTTTCAAATATAATTAAATATATTCCACACTAGATGGCGACACTTTGTGTCCTGTGAACTAAAAATATAAAGGTACGTAGAGCTCGGTAATGATAAAATAATCATGCGAAAGTGCTGAAATTTGTTTTGCATTCAGACATAAAGAAATTTTAATCGCCAAAATATAATTTTTATAGTTTATAACATTTTGTGGACATGCCGCCATCTACCGTCAAGGTAGCTAAGCTAGATTGCAACATCGATATGGAAAGATTCGAGTAGTTTTACTATTTATCGGTAGATGTAGATAGTGTAAAGTGGGTGGGGTTTTGCATCCCCTCACCCCGCAAATTGTCACTCATTGTTACATAGTGAAATTTAATTACAACGTCTCCTCTTTGTATTTGCTTCATGCATCAAACTCTCTGTTCTCAGCTTTGATTATATACATGATATAATCAAAGGTTCTCAGTGCCGCAACTGTAGCGTCGCGCGTTAGTTTTAGTAATGGTTCTGTTCATTTTTAAATATTACATTCTTTATATATTCTACATATGACATAAATTATTAATTGTATGATATTATCCCCTATTAATGATTTGAGTAACGTAAGTCAATATACATGACCACCGACAAATATAGTACTACCCATTATCTACGTAAATAATGAACCATGAAATTGTGTGATAAGAGAAAAGTGTGATTTGCAAGAAGATGTTTTCAGTAGGATTGATAAAGGTATGCTTCGGTGGTTTGGACACGTAGAAAGAATGAATGAGAAAAGAGTGACAAAGCTTTACAGAGAAGTAAGTCGGCAAGCAACGTCCTAGACGAAAGTTTTTTTATAAGATAAGGGTGACAAACGAGCACACAGTCCACCTGGTAAGTGGTTGCTGGGGTCCATAGATATCTAGTATCCTCGATTACCAATCAAAATGCAGATGCGTTGTCACCCGTGAGGACTAAGATGTAATGCCTCGTTTCCAGTAAAAAGGGTCTCCGCTTCTCTACACTCGCCATGCGTAACACAGCAACATTTAGCTGCTATTTTACGCTGGTATTCTGTGAAAGCGTGGTACTTCCCAGGTCGAGCCGACCCATTCGTGCTACAACTATACTTCTAATATAACTGCAGCATGGCTCTACTACCTAGCGTGGTTTATCGACCAAATTGGTGATATATTGAAGATGGTTCAAATTAAGAGTACCCTTAACCGACGAACATATTATGTGTAAATATATAGATGTGAAAGAAGTGAGAGAGGTGTGTTAGGATCATGCCAAATGAAAGTCTATCGTGTCTGTTTACCCCGAATTTTATATTAGGTATGTACAGAAATATAATATGTAATGAACCCATTTTATTCGTCAAGAGAGTTCAAATAATTTTAAGTCGATAATCAAAAACCAAAATAAATAGGTAATTCACACTCATTTTACGTACGACAAAAACAGAGCAATTTTCTATCGCGCACGTGCGTTCTAAAGTTAGCTATACTTTAATATCTGTATGGCTAAGGTATCTACAATTTTCTTTCATTGGACAGCGATTCTCAAACAGTGCAGGATTACATCAACCAGTCGTAAAGTTTAGATTCCTTATACCTTAGGCATTTTACATGCTTAAGATTCAGACGTTTCATTATAACTATTTATTATAAAAAATGATCTACTTTTGACATCGAATCAATTAAAACTAATGCCAAATGATAACAAAATAAAAATAAAAAGTTTGAGAAACAAGTTTTACTTTAGCTTCAAACGAGTTTTGTTGGCGGCCATGTTGCTTTTAATATAACGGAACAAAGCCTCTAGCTAGTGTTCATATGGCTATTTCAGACTACATATTTTTATATTATACTTATATTTTAGGATTAAGCGTTACCATTATTTCTTTTATAGGTAATATAATATTACAAAGGTATAAAATAAAAACATTATTATTATTTTTAAATACAAATATATTAACTATATTTTACTTTCAAAAATCGTTCATAATAACTTAGCTACAAATAATTTTTCTACAACAATATCTGTAATATTTATAAATTTCTTGAAATTATTATAAAGTAATTATTAAATCGATTAAAATACAAATACAAATTTACAAAAATCTTATGAATCACACCAATGAATGATTTTTGAAACTTAATATAAACGAACATTGCATATTTACAGTTTAGATAGATAGACATGAAGAAGCAACGCATTGACCATTGACTATAAATATATTATTATGACATCGGAAATTTATCGCTTACGTGAACATTTAGTTTACTCACTTTACTCTAGCGTGTATATCGCTATGCTACATATTTTTTGTCTTGTAAATATTTGTTCATTAAAGTGTTTCCCATTATAAGAAACGCGAAGAACACCAAGGGGAAATCTTTTATAATCGGGGAGTGCACTGATGCGTCGAACATACTGAATTTATTATCCACAAGTGAAAACCACGATTTGACGCCTTGTGACTCGCGTGGGAAGTTCTATCTTGCATGATACTATCATAATCGAAGTCGAACATAATAAGTATAACGAAACTAGATGCTATGCACGACCATATTCTACTGTAGAAAATTAATTTATTTTAATGTAACGACTCGGTAACGCAGTGAGAAAGCATTTGGTTGTTGCGTTTCGAAGCCGCGGCGGGTTCGAACGAGTCAATATGTTTGTCTATATGTAATTTTTGTATGTAAAATTCCTCCACAATACAACAACTAATCCTAACTTTCTTTGATAACTAAGAAAATAGAATTTATTGGGTAAAGTTATCAGTTTACAACTATCAAAACACTAATAAAGTTGATCCACATTTTTATCAATTAAGGTTTTGTACATTTTCTGCCGACTTCCAAAAAGGAGACGGTACTCAATTCGGGTGCATGTTTTTTTTTTATGTGTGTTACCTCATAACTTTGTACTGGGCGAACCGATTTCGATGATTCTTTTTTTATATGAAAGCTGATAGTTCTCGTGATCTTATTGATATGAATTTAATCAAGGTCAGACCAATGGTTATTGAGTTATTCTTAAGTAACCTATATTGAAGTCGCTTATATTGCAGTCGGCTGTACAAAATTTTTAATTTTAAATTATTAACCAAATATTAAGGATGCAATGTAGAGTATAATTTATTTATTAAAACTGATATATGAATGAGGTGGAATGTTTGTGACAATAAGAAAATCCAATTATTATAAGCAAATGAAGCACAATGTACGTGCATATGTATAATTCTTAATTTCTGCCTCTCAACCGCAGGGCACTTACTGTTTAATTTGTAGGGTAAGAATGGTGGTCTAGCTACTGTTGTATATATTAGTTAGAGCAGTAGTAGCTCAGATGTTTAGCACTCGCTGTAAATTTCACAGTACGCGAACAAACCGGGTTCGATCGCCGCCGGCACCAATGAAATTGTTAATTGCAGTTTTAAGTGCTGATTTACCACGTGCTCGGCGGTGAAGGAAAACATCGTGAGGAAATCTGCATGTCTAAGAAATAAAAAAAATTCGAAGACATGTGAAGTTCGCCAATAATATATTGGGGCAGCGCGGCGGACACTTCCTTGCCCTAAAACTTAGAAACTCAGAAATTAGAGAAAACCTGTGCCCAGCAGTGACGTATATAGTTTGTAACTTTACTTTTAATTTTATATCTTAGTTCACAATATAGTGGAAGCGTAAGAATATCCACAATTCTATTTCATCCCATGGGTGTCGCAAGAGGCGACAGAGTAAAATGAAACGGGATATGGGGAGCAACATCTTTCTGACAATAACTCAAAAATAATTAATATCTCCGTCGCCAATCTATGGGGTAGGCATATTGGTAGTGGAATTTTTATAGCCTGTATTTATGCGAATGATTGAATATCTTAGTATCTAGAGGCGAATTCCTCTGAAGCTTTCTGTTTTAAGCTGTTTCTAAAACATCCGTGGGCTAATTTCCTGTGGTAAAATTTAATGAATCTAAAAAATCTCAAATTATTGCAAAATGTAAACAAGTCAGCAAAATTTACGACTTAGTGATGCTACTGTGCGAGATATGAGTGTGGGAATGTGCGATGTTGTTGGCTAATAATGTACTAGTTACTAATGCCTGATAACCTCGCAATATGACTCACAGAAGGTGACTTAGGTGCCTGTCGAGTTCAGTAAATTAAATCTCAAAAGTCACTGATGTTGTATTCAGAAATTACAATTTACAGGTTAAGCTATATGTTACGGGCGATATAATATATTTTCTACTTGGTTGCGGCCTAGCGTGGGCTGTGACTGTGACGGGGAACGACTGGCATTCGCCGTCGAGCGCACTCAGGACACAAGTGTAAACCGTAAAATGTCAAATCAGCAAAATATATGTAACTACTGTGCCCCTACACTACTCTAGCGCAATATAAATGTTTAAAATAACAACTAAATAAGTCACGACTTGATTCGCTTAGCGTCAACAATCAGGGCCATGTAATATGCTCTATATTTAAAAAAAATACATTCACATTTGTATTAATTATAATAATTATTGAGTGACCCATTCGCAGGGCGGCACAGTCCACAGTTGAGCGACGCGATGCGGATGTGAATTTTAATCAAAATATAGATGGTGCACTTCCCCTACGGAAGTGCCTCGCCTAAACTTTTTACGAACGATAACTTTGCCACACAAGACTCGATGATGCAATGTGACATTTACGCAAAAAATATTATGCACCTGCATAGGTTTTTGATTTATTTTAGAGCAGATAAATGAGTTCAGACCCCAGATTTAAATTCTTACTTTACTTATCTAACCTCTATATTTAATTATTACTACGTTAGTACTCGTACTTATTCTGTGTTGTAGCGTTGAAAATAAAATTCCTGTAATACAGTTTTTTTCCGCAAAATCATTGCAAAAAATAGTCATTCCAATATTAGTAGATTAAGCACATAACATTGTAACGAAATACCAGTTGTATCAAGCAGTTATACATTTTTCATTTAAAGCATCTAGTCTGAATTTTTAGTTTCTGCTATCGCTTGCATTTCATTCTTTTACGATACAAGAGTGCATTCTCAAACTTGGTTTCTACACTAAGGCTTACGAAAGTCAGTTTCTTGGAAAAGTTAGAATTTTACTAAGGCCCTATTAGTGACTTATTGCGGTTACTGAATTTGTTGACTTTAAAAAAATACTAATAACGCTATTAACATCACTAATGCTTGTGTTAGGAGAGGTTCATAGCAGTAGATGAACGGCGGATTCTTATTTACGTCTTTCCGAGTTTGCGATTCGCACTCTTAACCATTAGGAGTGAAATAATATGGCGGCGTGTGTACTTCCGTTCGAATACAATCAAGGCGTCTTTAAGGCAAAAGTGAATAGGCTTTTGTTATGTTAAGACAGTATGATTTACCATCATTACTATAAGATAAAAAAAAATTCAACCTTTTCTGAACTTAAAGTTTCATCACATTTAGCTCAGATATCAATATCAATATCTGCACCAATTTGTATATCGTGGGATAACCTGCTCGACCAGTGCAATAAAATATACAAACACATCAAATAAAGTTTTTAAGTTCGTTCTTATGATACAACTCAATATTATATTTATTATTTAAAAAAGAACCTGTCTGTAGTAATCTATTAATAACGAATTAAATGACACATTCTATACAATTTTGATTCATTTCAAAACATTAACTCTTGGTTTAACAAAATTTTACTTGGACAAACATTTAGACCCGAAACAATTCTTTGTAGACCACATACAAACGCATGGTCCGTGCAGGATTCGAACACTTGCCCTCGCAAGCCGCAATCCCACAGCCATATGCTGAGCCACTGAGCTATCATGCTCCTTCAGATCTAAGATCCTTGAGGGGAGTGGAGGGGGGGGGGGAAGACGAATTTCCAGAGGTGAGATGATTGTAAATCACCCAAGAACTTATAACATATAGGTATATTACAGTCCTACATGCTCGTACATACCCAGAAAATATAAAACCTACTTACGGGTAAATCAAGTACTACTAATTGCACAAATCAAAGAGCCTATAAAATTTTGAATGAAGGCAGTCATACAAATCGCAAGTATAAACCACAGATACATACTTTTTTCTACCGCAAGTCTACCGTGACAATGGTCATGCCTAGTTTAACGTTCCTAGAGAAAAAACTGAGACTGACACAGACTTTTTGCTATGATTTTCTAGTGTAATACAAACATTTTTAATATAACAAAAAAACAACACAGATTTTTTTTATTGAAGTCCATCTGACGGTAAGTCGCTGCCTACCGCAGCCCATGGATACCTACAACCTACAACAACCAAAAAGGCTACATATGCACTGTCACTTAGATAAATGACTAAGCATTTAGATAGAATACCTCTCAGCATGCTATATAGACTTACTCTCTATAACCTTCACACCAGAACATAACGGTGCACGCACTGCTGCTGACCTATACAATCAGACTCCTAGGCAATAAGTAGTCTAGTAAGTAGTACGATAGGTAATATATATATATATATATATATATATATATATATATATATATATATATATATATATATATATATATTACCTAATCAGTTTTTGCGCTGGGGGCCGCGGGTTCGAATCCCGCACGGAACAAGTATTTGTATGGCCTACAAATAATTGTTCCGGGTCTGGATGTTTGTTCTTGTGCAATTTATGTTTGTAAACTGCCTCCACGACACAGGAGAAAATCCTAGTGTGGGGGTAACGTTTTTTAAAAAATAGAAAAAAATATATATATTATATTTACCTATCGTACATATATATATATATATATATATATATATGAAGTAGCCTTTCGTACGAATTAATGCCATACTGCAGATATGTTATGGTTGTAGCACGAATGGGGCGGCTCGACCGCATAAGTACCACGCTATCGCAGAATATTAAAAAATAGCAGCTTAATGCTGCTGTGTTTCGTGAATTGAGTGAGGAACGGGAGACTACTCTCTTTACTGTAATCGAGTCATTCTATCTTAGTCCTTAGGAGTGAATTTTTATTATTGATTGTTAATAATTTGATTCTTAGTAAGATATGAAAAAAAAAACATATTTCAACGTGTAGGCTAATTCATTCTGAACTCTAATAAGTTGTCAGGAAGACCTTTTTTGGTACTACAATTATGCAATATTTCCACAATTTACAAACTTATTTCTATCGCAGTAGTTTCATTAATGTAAAGGAGTTATTAATTTTAAACAAATCGATTAAAATTAATAAGTGAAGTATGTATTAAAATATAAAACATAGCACCCTTACTCAAAAACACCCACTCACCAACAGAGCATCCGTTCTTCCTGCATGTAACACGTAACATAATGACACGACATAACGTATAGATGAAGCGAAAACCTCCCACGCTATATAATATCCTGTACTGTGAAAACGTGTTTTGGCACACCTTCGATAGTGTTATAATTAGATAACGTAAATTTATTTTTATTAGTACAAGAACTGCATGGGTTACGAGGATGGTGAGAAGCATCTCAATATACATGTTATGTGGTATACGAGTTTTAAATTCTGAGAAAATAATTAAGGTTGCTTTTTTATTTACTCTGACCAATAGGAGAATGGAAATGATATATTTATGTAAGTATTCATACTTTTAAGATATTTACTTATTATCAGATATTTATAGAAGAAATAAACTTAAGAAAGTGTCCTTAAAATTAAACCTAAGTTGTCTGATACTACGCCATGTAAACAATGAAGTTATAATTCAACAAAGACATTCAACTTACAGCGGGTTCTCCATCGTATTTCTAAAGGTGTATTTTGCAATTAAAGAATAAATTACCTAATAAGTACATACTTATATATATATGTTTATTCTTTATATAATCTTACACAATGTATAGAAACAAAATCACAATGGAATAATAAAAATATACTACAAAATAAACTAGGTACTGATAATAAACTTATACGTGCATATACATGTATAAACATAAATTCACATTTTTATTTTTTTTAAATATCTGAAGTGACAAACGAACTTACAATCAACCTCATGTTAAGTGGCTATTGCAGTTCATTAACACATGCAGCCGAGTTCATACAAAGAAGCCTACAAATGCTTTATCACACCTAAGGACTAAGATGGAATGCCTCAAAGCTTGTTACTATACTGACTCTATACTCTTGAGACGAGCATACAGCATTAACATTTGGTTGCAGAAATAGAAATAGGTGAAAGGGTTTATTTTATAGGATAGGGAGACAAACGAGCACACAGTCCACCTGATGGTAAATGATTACTGAGGCCCATAGACATCTACATCTATCCTCGATTACGAATCAAAATGCAGATGTGTTGTCACCCGTGAGGACTAAGATGGAATGCCTCTTTTCCAGTAAAAAGGGTGGTAGCTAACCAGACGGACCCTAAGGCTGAAAAGAAGTTCTACTACCGAGTAAATACGCATACATACAAACACGAATTTAATTTTCGATTAAATAAATATACGTTATGTACTATGATTAACATTTTTTAAATATTTGGCTATGTCCTGACAACCAGATAATATTAGGGTTTATTCTTACCTTATTATAAGAATTAATATGCTTCTATGCTCCGAAAAAGGCAGCTTCTAAATATAAATAAAATTCCACTAAACTATAAGGTGTACTACCTTTAGCAAAACCTTAATTAACTTATTATCAGGCCCTTGTCCTATAAACAATTTATTCCAATTACTATAAGCCTTATTGCAAAAGGTTGAGCCAGCAGAGCGTATAGAGCTCCATTCACTCTACACGCTATTATGAAGAGTCAGAATGTGTCAAATAAGGCACGTATGGCTATGTTAGTCCCTACTTTAATATATGGTAGTGAAAGTTGAGTCTGGCAGAAGAAGCATGAGAGTAGAATAAATGAATATATATAATAAATAAATAGAAATACGGTCATTAAGGAGTATGCTAGGGCTGAATCTGAATGACAGGGTGAGAAATAGTGTGATAAAAGAAAAGTGTGATTTGCAAGATGACGTTGTGACCAGGATTAAGAAAGCAATGCTTCGGTGGTTTGGTCGTGTAGAAAGAATGAACGAGAAAAGAGTGATAAAGCAAATTTATGTTGCAGAAGTGAACGGCGGAGTCGGGAAGGGACGCCCTAGACGAAGGTTTATCGATCAAGTCGGTGATACATTGAAAATAGGCCAAATTAGGAGTAACCTTAACCGACGAGCGGGTATGCGTAGATATATGGATGTAAAGGAGGCGAGAGAGGTGTGTCAGGATCGCGCCAAGTGGAAGTCCGTCGTCTCTGCCCTACCCCTCTGGATGACAGGCGTGAGTGTTTGTGTGTTGTATGTGTGTGTGTGTGTGTGTGTGTGTGTGTGTGTGTGTGTTGAGCCAGTTTTAAGATTTTATTTACCTACTTATAAATCCGCAAAATATGTAAGTATATATTCATCTTTTAAAATATTACACGATGCCAAAATTACTGGATACAGGAAATATTAATAAGTGTAACATGGAAACTGCAAATAACTAACATTTATGAATAAATTTAAATATGTAATGAATACTTTTACACTTTTAAGAGTGTATAAGTGGCAATTTCCCTTAAGTTTCAAGCAATGTTTCAACATTCAACCGGTTGGTTACCTTATACAGGTTATTGAGATTTAAAACAAATTACTGTTCGTTTTTTTCTTAGTATACACAAAACGTTTAGAATAAATAAATTTAGGCTTATTAAAGTCATACGATCCTATTCATTATAGAGCTATATGGATCACAAGCGATTACAGTGTTTGTGTAAATTACTGGCTTACTAAAAAAGGAAAAGGAGATTACAATTTGATTTTTTACAAACTTTGCTAGTGAACCGCTATAGTTAGTAATAGACTTAATGTGCTTAATGGTGTAATTTGCACGTTATTACTATATTGCTTCCATCGTCAAAAATTACTGGCGTGTACAGGTTACGTGCAAATAATTGTTGGTTTCCGGACCCTACAGAAAGGTTCATTCGAAATTCGGGATGATGTGCTTAAGAAACGAATAGCTTGGTAGGAAGAAATGTAAGAATATTGATATCTGTGTATGAATAATATGTTTAAACTAGCTGTTCACCGCGACTTCACCCGCGTGGAACTTGGATTTCATTGGTTTTTTTTTTGCGCGGAACCCTAATTCTTTTTGTAAAACAAAAGTAGCCTAAGTTACTCCTTATATTATCAGTTATCTGCCAGTGAAAGTCCCGTCGAAATCGGTCCAGCCGTTTCGGAGATTAGCCGGAATAAACAGACAGACAGACAGACCGACAGACAGACAAAAATTTTAAAAATTGTGTTTTTGTTATTAGTACTTTATATACTTTCATATGAATTTAGTAAAAAGCTGTTATTTTAACATTACAAACAGACACTTCAATTTTATTTATTTGTATAGATGTATAGGTTAATCAACTGTCACTATATTACAACACTGATATATATATATATATATATATATATATATATATATATATATATATATATATATATATATATATATATTAGCTCGACAAAATCAAAAAGTGTGATCCGAGAAGTAACACCATTTGCGGTGGCCTCCGAGAACCGGTCAGCATGCGTTCTCGATTTCTCAGAAACTCTCATTATATCACGATCAATGCACTTTTTACACCAAATATAATAAGAATCTAAGCCTATTAAATATCGATTAGGATATTGCATATCTCGCAAAATTACCAAAAGCTTATTAAGTTGAGGGCAACCTAATTTTTTTGAATTTTAAATGAGGACAGTTTAGGAAATCGCTTTATTTATGCATCATTAGCCCTCACCGCTCCGAAACAACATTACAGACCTTTAAATTTAAAAGCCAGTACTATTTTAAAGCATTTCGTTGAACCTTCCCCACTTAAGTGGTGCATCCCTTTTCTGTTTTGAAATAGGGAGATCGGCCATCCGCGACGGACCCTACCTGTATTTATGTGTATACCTGTACAAAATCCCAGTCGGAATAATTACAAACAAACTACTACGAACAAAATTACTATAGCCTTTGTTTGTCTCTCTTCCGCAAACAGGATAACTGGTAGACAGATATGCTTTCTCTTTCACTCGCGTCCGTTGATGTCTTTTACAGCGAGTTTTAATGCCAGGGGATAATGGAAAATACGATACGAGGCGAGGTGAAGGTAGGCTTTTAAAAACCGTGTTTCTGATCGCCTTTTTTTGTATTTATTATAATAAAAGCCGTAATTACAGACCCACATACGTCTCATATTACATGACTGATACATAACTTACAATCGAAAATTCACTAATCTTTAGGATATATTAATTTTTTTTAATGAAAAATACTGCAAGTGAAGTCAAAAGCATATTTTAAGATAATCGTGCAGCCCAGGTTGTCAATTTAAAATTCAGGCACGAGGGATAAAGTAAGGAAGCGAATCAGGATTCACGACTTAAGCGCCGACACAGGCCGGTTTGGTCTGGATCGCATTACTATAACATAGACTATTTTTGAGGTTTTAAGCAGATTTACACTTTCACGAAACTACCAAAGTCAAATGCAAGTATGCTGTTTATTTGTGAAAGAAGTATCTAACAGGTTGGTGCAAATCAACTTTACTAAACTACAGGAACTTGAACTAAACCTGTATCAATTTTCTTTGAATAATAACAAGTAAAATTCATCTATGAAATATATTAAAACAGTAACTGATCAACAAAAATGTCTTACCTTAGCGCTATGATAGAGCGCACTGCTCCGATTAATCTTAGCCTTAGTCATCTCCGAGCACGATCCTTGTACGTAATCCGGTCAAACGTCACAGAACAACACAGTTCACACTACACAATCATCATTATTTCCATACTGTCAACAATCCCCTTATAATAACATTGCGAACGGAAACTGCACAACCGAACAGTGTTTACAATAAGAGATCGTACGTGGGAGTGTAACGATGCGCGTACGGCGCGCACGACTCCAGCGCCGCCGCCCGAAGCGGCGTAGAGGAGAAACAAGTGAACATTATATATCGCTGCCAACGGCTACGATGTCTACGATCCCCAAGCAAGCCTTTAAGCGGCCATTTTGTTTTGTGTGCTGAGACTTCATCGTCAAAACAAGGGTTACCTAAGTAATAAAACATATGTTATACAACAATGTTTTTAGTACATAATCGTGTATAAAATTAGTAATTAACTGTAATTGATACTGGGAATTATACACTTTATAAATTTATTATTATTTTTCATTCGTAAATTAAATGTTAATACATATACGACACAGTTTAGTTGATATAAAAAAAAACGTATAATACATTTTACCTGGTATATTTTGAATACCTTTATTGGTATCGGAGCAGGTGCATCAAGCAAAAAATTCGTCAATAGGTTCAAAACTTTAAGAAAAGATGTTTTGGTCAAAAAGAAGCTATAGAATTTCAGCAATACAAAACCAGCTTTACGATTACTTATACGCTTTTTGCTGTTGAAATAATAAAAAAAAATATTTTTATATAGACAGAACATTAAAAGATTTTTTTCAGTTCTTTGCTAGATACACAGTCACAATCAAGTAAGAGTTAAAAAACCTTAATCAACATGATCCTAGTGCTATATACTTATGCTATATGACTTGCTCGTATACTACGAGTAAGTCATAGTCAAGAAATTATAATAATGTCATCGGTTCTTTATACTATTTTTGAATTTTTTTTGAAAAAGATTATTCAGCCATCTAGAAGTGAGTAATCACTAAATACGATTACACTCATGCATAATGGGTACATAGAGGTCAATCTAATATAAAGCGATGATAAAGGTTGGTGCTCTACAAACTAATTGCTCACGCCATTTTAATTTTCACGCAAATTTAGCCAATAAATTTTAACATATTTAATATCTATAATAATTAGAGACTTTGTTTGTTTAAACTTTAATTATAATCATATGATAATTCTTCGTTATTCACGTATACTAAGGAAATAAGTATTCATAATCAAATCTGTGATATAAGAGAGCCAGCGCAATGTTAAATTAAAACAAAGGTTTCAAGTTTCCTTTGTCTGGACGCACGTGCAGATTTTGTGCTATATCTATTTCATGTGACCGGTTGGATCACTTTAAGTTATTCAGTTGTTATAATTTTCTTGTATAATATTAGTTATCAAACACTAAAATGAACCTAGAATTAATGCAATAAATGACGAATAAAATTGGTTTTCTTTATGCGAATTTCTTACCGAATATTATTTTGAATTTTCAACAACAAAATTGCAAGGAATGATTATCCATTCCATCCATTGTGACCTATAAAAGTGAAAAGAAGAAAAGTGAAAAGAAAAAAAAAGAAGAAGAGAAAAAGAAAAGTGACCAAAAAAATTACGACAGATTACCTCATAGAGAAGGTATTGGCGTAGTTGCCACTCTTGGCAGGCGGGTTGGCAACCGCAGTTTTTTTTATTATTTTGAGTTATTATCAGGATATTTTTAATGTTTAATTTCCCTCTGTCGCCTCTTACGACATTTTAATTTATTATTTGCAGTCGTGTGTTCGGCTCCGCCATATCACTACTTTCGTGAATCACTCCTGATACAGAGAGCAGTTCAAGCCTACTTGTTAATTAATGGAAATGTAATTGGGTATTTAAATGTTAATTAACCTTTTATTTCCCCATATTTTTTATTAAAACATATTTTTCATTGTTCTGCAAAATAATTATAGAACAACATATTTACAATTTTCGAGTATTTATTTTCCGTATTCTGTAAATATTAGATGGTTTAAAAATCACAATGTTAACTAATTTTAATTTGTTTCGGTTAGAACCCAATTTATATATAAATATATTTTTGTATTTTAATGCACATTTTTATTAAAGTGACTAACTACAACGCACCTACGCACCAGTATTTTTTGGTTTGATCTAGATTCTGACTTTGAATCAAACAAATTGACTCTTATTTTTTTTAACATAAGGACTTGCAAATTTTAAGAATACTTTAATGTTTACAGACTGACCAATTATTTATTTATTTAATTAAATTAACAACTATCATTACAGGAAAAACCTAATGCGACAGTCAAATCATCTCTGTATAATTTCTTCTTTTTACTTTCACTGCCTTTGTTGCAAACTTCTTTTTAGCCCATAATAGTCGTTTTTGATACTTCATTTGATTCTCGATTAATTAAGGTCTCCGATCACCACAGGAAACACAACAGAAATAAGCTGCTATTTTACGCTGGTATTCTGTGAGAGCGTGGTCCTTCTTTAAGATGGAATGTCTCGTTTCCAGTAAAAATGTTCACCGGTTTTCTACACTTGAATACAAATGACAACCATACAAAACACAACAGTATTAAGGTGGTATTTACGATTTTTTTTGCTTTTTCATTCCATTATCAAACACGGACTTTTCCTATATTAGGGAGGATTGGCAGATGGATTGACAATTGACAATTCCGGCGCTCAACGTCTCGCACTTTTGAAGCTACTTCGTCACTATGTGTTTTAACCGACTTAAAAAAAGGAGGAGGTTCTCAATACGACTATATTTTCTTTTTTTATATGTGTTACCTCAGAACTTTTTCTAGGTGAACAGATTATGATGATTCTTTTTTTATTTGAAGCTGGTGCTTCTCACGTCGTCCTATATATTTGATCAAGATTTGCCCAGTAGCTTTGGAGTTGTCCTTAATAATGGGTATTTAATTGACTTCGACTACATTGATGATGTTCTCATTTTATCTGCCGACTTCCTAAAAGGAGACGGTACTCTATTCGACTGTATGTTTTTTTTTATGTGTGTTACCTCATAACTTTGTACTGGGTGAACCGATTTCGATGATTCTTTTTTTATATGAAAGCTGATAGTTCTCGTGTGGTCCCATATGAATTTGATCAAGGTCAGACTTTTGACTTTTGACTTTTAACAGTGGTAGAGCCACGCGGCAGCTTTTGCTGTCGCACGGATGGGCTGGCTCGAACCGGGGTGGTACCACGACCTCACAGAAAACCAGCATGAAGTAGAGGTTTACCTCTGCGTTTCGCTTGGTGAGTGCAGGTGGCCGGAGGCCTTTTTTACTGGAAATGAGGCATTCTTTCTTAGTCCTCACGGGTGACAACGCATCTACATTTTGATTTATAATAAAGGATAGATGTAGATGTCTATGGGCCGCAGCAACCACTTACCATCAGGTGGACTGTGTGCTCGTTTGTCACCCTTATCCTATAAAAAAAGACTAATAGTTTTTGAGTTATTCTTAAATAACTTATATTGAAGTCGGCTGTACAAAATTTTTAATTTTTAATTATTTATATTGATGTCGGTTGTACAATTTTTAATTTTACCACATGTTGATCTAATTATTTACAAAATGTTTAACCATCATCTACATTATTTCATAGGAATATGAGATATTTCTGGCATTAGCCTAGTCGCCATTTACGGCATCTACTCGACGATATGTGGTTTTGGAATACAATTATTACGTCACCACCATAAGTCGAATAAACGTGATAATTTATTTAACTTTTCACTTAACTGAATATGCATCGCATTGTTGAGTTGCATTGTTACCTTTCACATCTGAATGTATTGAGTCTTTTCGATGCTGAGTGGGTACATCCTAATGTACTTACAATTGTTGTTTAGTAAAGTTGCATCTCCAATGCAGAAAGATTAGTTGCTGCCTCTGTATATCATCATCATCATCATCATCAATCACGGTCCTGAGCCACCTGTATCCATCAATTTCCTGCAGAGCCTCACTCCACGTGTTTTTTTTTTAAGAATAAGGGTTACAAACAAGTACACAGTCCATCTGATGGCAAGTGGATCCTGGGACCCGTACATACATTTTTCCTGTGCATTGTCGCCACTAAGGACTAAGATGGAATGCCTTATTTCTTGTAAAAAGGGTCTCCCGATCTCTACACTCTCCATACGAAGGACAGCAGCATTAAACTGCTATTTTACACTGGTATTATGTGAAAGCGCAGTCCTTCCCCGGTCGAGCCGTCCATTCGTGCTGCAGCCATAACATAGCTGCAGCGTAGCTCTACCGTTAGAAAAACGTAGGGGGTTGCCTGCACTGGTTGTTTTGTCTGTTGTCAATATTGTAATTACCAGACAAAAAATATAATGTGAAGTTCGCGACTTTTATATTCGTAAAAATGTTGGAGTGAGTTAATCCAGTCCTAGAGATATTAATGTACCTAATTACGTTTTTGTTTTCTTAATGTTTTTTGTCGCGTATTTATTTATTTACTAATCAGTCAAAACTAAATCTTACAATAAGTATAATATATTTTATCGTTATAATACGAAATCATTATAAAGCTTTATAAAATATACTTAGCATCCTACCAAAGATGCTGCACTTGTATGGTAAATTGCACGCTCTGAGGCGCTTTTTTTCATTCCTCTGTAAGTGTTGTGTAGCTGACGACGCTTCAATTACATTCGTTTGCGGCTAGTTAACTGGAAAAAGTAGTACTAACACCATGACTACCAAGTTATATTTTAGTTATTATTTAGTTATTTTCTAAGAAATAATAAGAAATTCGTTCAATTTCATTGCATCAGTATTATTTTATAGGATAAGGGTGACAAACGAGTACACAGTCCACCCAATGGTAAGTGATTGCTGTGGCTCATAGAAATATACATCTATCCTCGATTAGGAATCAGTGCAGATGCGTCGTCAACCGTGAGGACTAAGATGAAATGCCTCGTTTCCAGTAAAAAGGGCCTCCGACCACCTGCACTCACCAAGCGAAACGCAGAGGTAAACCTCTACTTCACGCTGGTTTTCTGTGAGGTCGTGGTACCACCCCGGTTCGAGCTGGCCCATCCGTGAGACAGCAAAAGTTGCCGTGTAGCTTTTTTGTGCTTTTGTACGTGGTAGAGCCATGCTGCAGCTATATTAGTAGTATAGTTGCAGCACGAATGGGTCGGCTCGACCGGGGAAGGACCACGCTCTCACAGAATACCAGCGTAAAATAGCAGCTTCATGCTGCTGTGTTTCGTACGGTGAGTGTAGAGAACCGGAGACCCTTTTTACTGGAAAAGAGGCATTCCAACTTAGTCCTCACGGGTGACAACGCATCTGCATTTTGTCTCCGTTGTTCTACAGTCACCATACGAAATACAGCAGCGTCAAGCTGCTATTTTACGCTGGCTTTAATAAACGTAAATTGTAAACATATAGATATATTATTGTATCACTTCAATAATTTATTTAAATTTATAATAGAAAAGGTATAATTTATTTTAGTTTCTTATTTTTTTTTTTAATATAGATTACAAGATTACTTAGTATCAAGAAGACCTCTACTAAGTTCACGTATTGTGACGGGCAACCACGGAACCTGCCTCTACATTGTGCGTGGTCCTACACGCATTTGGACGGTTTTTATTCAATTAATTCAAACGTAATGTTTATGAAGAATTATTTTTATTATAAATATTATAATAACAATATTTAATTATTACATATACAAATTACTTTAAAGCTCATTAACACAGAAACAAGAGTAATCAGCAATTAGTTTAATAAGTATAATAAATGGTTTTAATACAAACGTTTCTTGCAAGAAACAAAGTTTACATAAAATTCTATTACAATTGATTTAATTCATTTATTCATAACAAAAGTCCACTGCTGAAGATACTAACTTATAAGGGGGGTTTTTACTATAGTTGACTGTTTACTATAGTTGGTGGATTCCCATCCGTCGTTCCTACACGGCATTATTTTTAATTATTAATTTAACGATATAACAAATTGATATAACACCATATTATTCCTATTTTAACTTACGAGTATATAAGTGCCCTACCAAACGAAAATATGGACAATATAATGTTAATAACATTTCGAACGAGTCACTTGTTCTAAAACTGCGCTTTAGAAGCCCTATGATTTAAAAAAGGCTGTCGTAACACACATTCCCTGCAGCAAGGAATGCAGAAAGAATTACATTAATAAAAAAATTGAGGCCATGAGCGAGTGCGAAGCCGTGTCATTACTTCTACTTAATAATAGTAAGGACCGACAACGTGCGATTACACAAATTGTGATAATCAACATTTTCTACCGGCTTTACGACAAATTACTTTTCCTATTAAGTTATTAGTAGTAATTACTAGATTATTAGATTATTACCTAACTATTCGTAGACACAAATTAGAAAATGATACTTAGAGGAATAATAAAAACACTTTACGTAAGAATTTTTTTTACTCTACGATTTTTTTAATTTATATCAACAATTTTGGTATAAAATATATAATATAAATATGGTAAAGTTTTCAAAACTTTTTTGACCGCTTTTTGGGAAAAGAATGGGAGCAAAGAACTCTAAAAGTATCCTATTTTTAGTCATTTAGTGCTTTTTTGAAAAAGAACCAATACGCATGCAGTTTTCACATTAACTTCATAAAATGCAATATTACTCGTATACGAGTATCTGTGAATTTGTAACACTGTAACACATCTATATTCAAAATTATTATTTCTCCAAAAATGACGATGGCCTAATGGTTCCTGGTTAATATGTTAGAGCCCCTACGCTTTAACTTGTAGAAGACCATCATTTGCGCAAAACCATAGTTTTTTTGATATTTTAGTTTGCATATTTTGCAATTTTTTTGTGTATCGACAGTACGACCAAAAGTTGTTGAAGGGTGAAAGGTGTGTTATGCAGGTGTAGATAGAGGCTTTGTAGGAATGTGCACTTTGTGTTAGGGTGCGCCTTACAAGGCTGAGAGATGGGGAAAGAAAGAAATCAGGAGACAATGTGGGCAATCGTACGGGGAGCGCAACCTTCTGCTTTCGGGCCTGGAGCGGTTCATTACGGATTTCCAGCCGCCTCAGATAACTCAAATTAACCCGTTATTATTATACGTTTCCTTTGCAGTGGAAAATAAGTCATAACAGCATCATTATCATGAACATCATGCCTCCAAATATTCATGTGTTTTTTTGCGTAATTTTTTTTATGGAATAAGCGTGACAAGCGAGCACACAGCCCACCTGCTGGTAAACGGATGCTATGGCCAATAGACATCTACATCTATCCTCGATTAAGAATCTAAATGCAGATGGATTGTCACCCCTGACGACTAAGATGAAATGCCTCGTATCCAGTATAAATGGTCTCCGGTTCACAACACTCACCATATGAAAGACAGCAGCATTGAGCTGGTATTTTACGCTGGTATTCTGTGAGAACGTGGTCCTTCCCCGGTCAAGTCGACCCATTCGTGCAACTACTATGATATAGCTGAAGCAAGGCTCTGCCACGTATAATTTTTAATAGAACAACAATATAATTTATAAACTGTACATAATGAAATACAAAACATTCGGCATGAGATTTACATAAGGCTTACGTTTATGAATAGTCACTAATTAAGTCTTAATGCTTTCACTTAAAGTAAAAGTAAAGAAGGAATGTGCTAAGTATGTATGTCCAGAGGCCTTTCTTGTTTTGTTATATAATGCATATAATGGTTTATTACCGTCGTTATGCTAGGTGAACGCAGCTCAACGTGGTAAACTCAAAAACTATATATCCGATTATTATAATTTCTAATTTGAACGCCTTTTAAATCCGTTTTATAATGAATAGTATAACTAGTAACTTTGTAAATAAAATCCAATTTTGAAAGATTACCGCTTGGTTGTCGGATTAACGATAACACTACCGTCTTCTATATTAAGCTTAAAAGTGACAGGTAGCCGTGTCCGATTTAGAATAATATAATGTTCAGTCCAATAGTTCTTGAGATATATCTCCAACTGTCGGTAGCCAGTTGATTTATTTTGACTTTCTCTCATGCTTTTAAGCTTGGACAAAGCTTTTAACAATATTTAAAGGACATGATGTATATAAATTAATAAAAACAGATGTAAGAGAAAAATATTTTTTTTTATTAAAGTAATGGAGACAAAAGACAGTCTACCAGATGTTAAGAAGGTACATATGTTCATCTTTCATTAAGACACAAAAATGCAGATGCACTGTCACCCCTGATGACTAAGATGGAATATGGTTCTACTACTACTATATATATACTACTACCCAGCACACAAGCGTTATGATCATCAATATACCAGCCCGCATAGAACCTAGAAATCTTTTAAAAGCGTATAATGTTGAAAAGAGGTTGTATCCTTATAAGAGTGGTTTATGAGTTATTATACAGCTCAAGCTGTATAAAGTCTGTATTATGGGATCTATGTAAGCTTAGGGTTCTTAATCTGAATATGAAAACTCTACTAAACAACTTTAAGTATTATGTATAACTTCAATCTGATTTTATCATTAAAGTTGTATAGAAGCTGTCCCTTATCTATACAGCTCTAAGTGTTATTATATTACTAAATTCTTATTCTTGAACAATGGTTTATGCAAACTATCTTCTAAAACTTATTTTTATGGTGTCATTGTACACTTTTGTAAATACAGTAGTTTTATGACGTCTGTCTATGAGAGTGATATAAAACTAAATAAATAAATAACAGCTATAGTACAACTTAAATCTGTATAGATGACAGAATATTGCCATTTGATATGCGTTGCGTGGTTATATTGTGCTAGTGAACAAAATTAATTTGTTATCAATATGTAGAAAAAAAGAAAAACATTTGGTGCAGTTTAAAGATCATGTTAAATCTAAACAAAATTTATCCAACACTGTTTTCAAAACAAGGTTTTTCATCTTTTATACTTATCTCTAAAGAGGGTTATACATTATGTTGAGAAAACTGCTATACAGCATAAGTAATAAAAATATAATTATAGAACTGATTAAAAACCAATGGCTACATGATATAATCCATATCATACATAATACAGCTACTAAGACTATAAGACCCTCAAAATACCGTTTAGGCTGTTTAGCAAATTGTCGCCATTTAAAGACACGTAAAAACAAAATTTTAAATATAATTTTGGGAATATTAGACATTAGTCTAAGCCTATATCATTAATTTCAGTTTGTATAATGATCACTGTGCCCCAAAGTGCCTTCATATTAGTAAAAATATTAAATTAAATAATTTAATTTTGTTTTCTAACCTATACAACCGATATTTCGTTACCGTATTTAGTATTTTGTCCTTATATTATTTTGTTATTTTGCTAACCCGGCAATTTTTTGATAGAAAACATATACAAGTTTAACGGAAATCTAATTATGCACTTTCAATTCACCAATTATCACCGTCAAAACACATCTCCAATCCGAATATAATATTAATATGTTAAATATACATTAAGGCATTAAATGTCGCCATAATTCAATAAACGTTCTTTTTGTTTTATATTCATTTGTAATCCAGTTCAAAAACCAATTTAGAACGTTTGTCTTTATAAGTTACTTTAAGACAATATGTGTAGTGTTATAGTTTCCTTGCACACCAAATAACAGCTGTAATACAGCAGTTATACAGCCTCTTTTATACTTGTACAGCTACTGTACAGCGCTACTAACGCATAAAGCTGCATAATTTGTGTCAATGTTTTACTTATAAGAACTGTATAGCGCTGATACAGCTTTTATACAGCTATAAAATACAGCCTCTAGTATAAAAACGAAATTGAAAACAACTCGTATACAGCTTGGATGCTGCTTGGGTAGTCACTTGGCTTATGAAACACTTCGTGCTAACACATCAAACGTGGTGCTTTCACGGTCAAGCTGACCTATTCGTTCTGCAGCCATTATACTCTGTGTCATAACTCTATAATCACCATCATCATTACAGTCTATCACATATCTACTGCCGAACATGCCATAAATTACCACAAAATACCGTCTTGAACAACCCACATCCATTTTGCTCCTACATGTTTTGTCAGTTCGTCACTCCATCTATGTGAAATCACCCAACCCAACTTGCCAGAGAACTTTTCCTCTCTACTCTCTGTCATGTGTCCTCTTTCTCATTGACTAGTGTTAATTTGGCTGCCTCATTAATTTTTTTGAGATCGGTGGCCGTGACCAAAATTATTTTTTTATGTTCTAAATGTTACTAGGGAGACGCCATTTCCTGGATTTTTTGCCCTCTATCGCATCTTATGACACCTACAAGACGATAAAGAGGGAGTGAATACTCTTACATCGCCACTACACGGTAACGGTCGATTCCTAACAATTTACTGACAACGACACTTTTTAACATCAAGTATCAAGACACGCCGGAATTTAACTCTGAGATAATTATATTTAAAAATTATTTTATATATTTAAAGAAAATACAACAAAACGGAGTCACAACTTAAAGTAAATAATATTTTTTTTAAGTTTCATTTTGTGCACTTACATCTTTTACACTCACAACGCACTTACAACGAGGGCTAATAATTTTCTGCTCACCAGATGTCGCTAGTTGACACTGAGGTAAAGTTTTTTTGTTACACAATGTCATTTAATTGAGAATTTAGTTTTTAATAAAAGTTTTATCAGTTTTTAGAGTATTATATTGCTACCCAAAACAATGCCTCAGTGGTTTGATCCTTAATTATTTGCACATTTTTAACTCTTTTTAAATTTTTCTATTTTTGTGAATATCTGTTGTTCGGTTTATTTATTTTAATCTAATTAATATAAAGTATAGCTAATAGTACAGAAAGAAACAATAACTTTTACATTTTCCGAACAAATTAACTTCCCCGCCATGAAATCTGTAAAATATTACACCTTATTTTTAAGTGGCGCCGCCCTGGTGGCAGAAAAATTCGTGGATGCCCTCATTTGTGCCCAATGCGAGGCGAAGTATTAGTATGGCAATTGTATTCTTATTGTGCGCTCATAGTAACTTATATATCTAAGCTATATTCTGTTAAACTCGTGTTATAAATTCCTTGGCCTCGTCTTCCTTTAGACATAGAGTCACTTTATAGCACCACTATTACCACTTATCCTATAAAACCTCTACACATAATGTTCTGTGTATCAAAATATGATAACTAATTTAAAATAACCTGCGCCACGATTCCAATAAGTACATCATCCATAATCCTTTATTATACTCTTAAATTTAATACGGTTTGGCATTTCACGCTTCCCTTTTCAACCCTTCGAACGGGCTAAAACCAATTACAAACTCTTTTTTTTATTTCTAAACAACTGGTTTAAAAGCGATACACAGCAGGACAATGCTTTCAACTAAGATAAGACAGTATTAACGGCACGAAATAGATTAAATTATAAGTTCTGTTTAAGATAATTGGGAATTGAAAAGTATCAAAATGGACAATGATTCGAACAGAATTATGTAGAACTAAAAGCATTTTTTAAGTATTATAACACAGTTTATGTATTTACAGAGTTATATTGTTTCATTTTGACAAAATTTTATCATTTATTGTTCGACAAGCATAGATATATCATATTGGGAATGAAAATCGTTTGTATTGAGCCCATTTGGCTCTCTTGTAATCAAAAGAAAATTGATTAGGTTAGCACTGACAGGTTTTTTTTTATAGGATAAGGGTAACCAACTAGCACACAGTCCACCTGATGGTAAGTGGTTGCTGTGGCCCATAGACATCTACACCTATCTTCGATTACGAATGAAAATGCAGATGCGTTGTCACCCATGAGGATTAAGATGGAATGCCTCGTTTCCAGTAAAAAGGGTCTCCGGTTCTCTACACTCACCATACGAAACACAGCAGCGTTAAGTTGCTATTTGACGCTGGTATTCTGTGGGAGCGTGGTCGTTCCCCGGTCGAGCCGACCCATTCGTGCTACAACCATAACATAGCTGCGGCATGGCTCTACTCTACCACGTATAAAATCCTATCTAATATTATAAATAATGGAAGTTTCTCTTCATACATACAATAATCGTATGAATAACTTTTTTATTCGTCCGATATATTTTAGTAAGCCGCGTACATTATAATGATATACACTTAGCAGCACGGAATGTGGCCCAAACATAAACAAACCGATAACAGGCGATTTTGGTGCAGTGAATAAGAATTTCAAGTGGCAGATTGTCAAGACGTTTGTTTTTGTCAATTTAAGAGGACAAGCACGAAAAAAAGTTACTTTCTTTAATTTTTGTGACTTTCAGCGTTAGTTTGTCGCTAGAACGCATGAAAATGTTAAGTGAAATATGTTTGGGAAAAAAAAAGTCCCGCTGGGTTTCTTGCTGGTTCTTCCCAGGACAGAAGTATTTTCCGAACCAGTGGTAAATAAAAAATGACTTTCAATAAGAATTATGTAATAATCAACATTGAATAAAAAATTATTCTATTCTATTCTAAACACAGGTAAGTTAAAATTTAATGTTTAAATGATGGCTCATTTTATTGTTGGTGAATCTTCTTTTGGTTTCGGTTTTCAATTAATGTGTAGTCTTTTCTTGCTTTCAGAATCGGAACGAAACGACTGTAACTCCAGCTCAAGTTGCTCAAGCTGTGTTGCTTTGGAGTCAAGGGCGAACGCAGCGAGAGATTGGGGAATTTTAAATGTACCGCGTACAACCCTTAAATACGCCTTAAATAGGTACGATCAGACCTGTCTGTACACGAAGAGACCAAGAAGTGGCAGAATCAGGTGTATATCAGCGCAGGATGACCAATTTATCACCCTCGCAATTTTGAAAAATCGGTTCCTTACTGCGGTTGAAATAAGGCAGGGTCTGCAAACGGCAAGAGGGGTCAACGTTAGTGAGCGGATCATAAGAAGGAGAATAGTGGAACTGGATTTGCGTACTCGAAGACCAGTACGAGGTCCAGAACTGCTCCGGCGTCATCGCGTAGTTCGACTTCGGTTCGCTACCGAGCATACAAATTGGACTCATGAGTAGTGGAGTAAAGTTCTGTGGACCGATGACTGCAGAGTAGCCTTAAGAGCTCCAGATGGCCGTGAAAGTATGTGGAGAAAGCTTGGAGATAGGTTTCTGCCAATCATCACCAGCCAAACCGTAAGTTTTCATGGTGGATCCGTAATGGTTTAGGGAGGGATCAGTGCAGATGCACGTACAGAGTTAGTGGTAGTTGAAAGTCGTTTAACGGCAGTGCAATACATTGAAGAGATCCTCCAAGATCATGTTTTACCCTATGTGGAATTCATTGGGAGCAAAGAATTTAAGATAATGCAAGATAATGCCAGACCACACAACGCACGATGCCTTAATGATTTTCTTTCGGAGGTGACAATTTTTAAATTGGAGTGGTCAGCACGAAGCCAGACATGAATCCCATAGAACAGGTCTGGGACATGCTTAAACGTCGCACCCGATCCAATCTCAAACCTCAAGAGAATTTCAGTGCACTGAAAACCGCTCTGGTGGCCGCCTGGGAAGAAATACCCCAAAGGGATATCAAAAACATCACCCACAGCATGCCTGATTGCATGCAGGAGGTTTTAAGGGCCAGAGGTGGAAAAACCCGCTACCTACGTTAGTTACTGTTAGCTTTAATTTGTTAAATTCATTAATAAACATTTTGTTAAATTTAGTGCTTAATGTCTTTTTTGTTATTTAATAAAAAAATTAGAAAGTTACCACATTTTTGTTTATTAATCATTTGCATTTATGATTTGAATAAACAATAAAGTTTTTCAAAGACAAAAAATAACAGTATCGCGGTTCATTTTGATAATAACCCCCATAGTGCGTTTGGGCTACATTCCGTGCCGCTAAGTGTATATATCAACCATAAATCAGTTAAAATATAATATTGAAAGAATAGAACGTTTTAATTTTAAAAATTATCGGACGAATAAGTATTTTTTATTTATACAATTATCGTTTTAATATTTATTTTTTTATAATAAGATTATTATCGTATGATTAGTAACAGCCATACGCGATAAGGAACAAGAATAGGATCAGGAATTATAAGTATTTATCTTAGTGAAATTTCACAATATTCAAAACTACAAAGGCGCCTATCAGTGTCTGTCTGTGTATTTGTTTAACACTTTGAAACTACTTAATGGATTTTAATGCAAATTTCTCACTAATTTAACGAATTTCTAGTGGAAGAGTTTCTTAATAACATATTTTATGCAAGGATTGTATAGTATTAGACATAGAATTACTATGGTATTAGACGTTTTAAGATCGGTAAAAAGATATCATCAAACCAAATCGCACTAGCAAATCTATTTAGTTTAAATATCTACAAAATGTAACACTTACAACAAAATAATAATTCGATTAATACCTACATTCCTTAAGTATTAAAAATAATATATTATGTAAGTACTTCTACATATACAACGACTTTCGCGTCTATTGTAGACGATTTAAGCAATGTGTTGCTGACTGTTGTGATTGCTGGAGTATTGTTGCTTTAGAGATTTGCTGAAAAATATTTCAGCAAGTCAGCAAGTTTGAACCTCTATATTCCCTCTTTTTGTGATATCATTGTTGTTTGTTTGCACGGAACACAATTACTCTTTATCAATTTGTTTGTATTTTTACATTTATTGACATGTTCTTATTTTTTTTTGGTGTTTATGGCCTGGTATCTAGACCTTTAGGTCAAGTCTTCAGTATTTTTATTCGGTTTATTATAATTTCCCCAAATGTATAATTATCCTTCATAGTTCACTGCTTCACAATATGTTGATGCGTCACATTATGCAGCCCTTGGGAGATTTTGACGGCAACTTGAGCCAGCAGACAGCTGACAGTTGGCGATGGTATCTAAAGGCGCCTATGCAAACAAACAGCTTATCTTGAGTATCCATCACCATCAGAGCACTTGTTTCACCATTTCCACTAATAGTTCACATGCGTAGTTAATACATAAAATCGCACCACTTTTACATATCAAAATCCACTTCAAACTATTATTTAAACTATAATACAGGAGCAGCAAACCCCCGCAGTTCAAGTTCCCGCCAAAAACTCTGATATGTTCTTATTCTAATCGTGAGTGTTGCTAATAATTTTAAAAAATATGGTATCTTCCATTCCATCACAGTCACAACAAAGAGAAGATGCAAAAGAGTCTTAAAATGAACAACCAATTGCAATACTAACACATTTATATTACATTTTAAAAATTTGTCTTTGTTTTCGAATGATTTTATAATAAGTATCTATTTCTTTTCATGTTTAAAATGTATCCGTTCTTATGTAAAAATAGTAAATATGGGAGTACATAATATGGCAACATTATTAAAAAAGAGGGGATTATGGAGCCATGAGACGTTTGCGGGGTTTTTAAGAAAACATGGTGTATGGTATACCATACACCATGTTTTCTTAAAAAACCTTATATATAAAACTAAGAATTTTAATGGGAGATACATATAAGAAGAACCTTTTATTAGACGGTGTTTATGAATCTGTTTAAGGAGAGAGGAAAATATTATTTGTTGAGAATGGTGATTTATATATTTTTGTCGAAAATACTTGCGAACAGTATATAGGTATAGGGAATAAACATAAAAGTTATAATAATAATGTAATTAAAGTGTATTGGATCCAAATCATAATTTATTATTTTATTTCGAAGTGATTCAGCTAACACAATAAGATATTTTTTTTAAAGTTAAGAAAGTGTTACTCATTAAGCGAGTGGGCCGTGACTTAATTATCATTAAAACAACACTAAGCTAATCTCTGATAATTATAGTCTTACACTACGTTAACGGTTAAAAAACTGGACATGCAGCGGATTAGCAGAATGTTAAGAACAATGTCTTCAAATGATGTAGCGACAGAAATATTCTCCTAAAAACTTTATAGCCTAAAGCCTGTAATATTATAGCGTTGGCTACTCTGCGTATACGTTACACGTGTTTACAATTACAACACAAATTTTGACCGGTTTTGATGTTCCTGTTCGTCTACACTGCTGCTATCTCCTATGCACGACATGTTTGATGATTTAAAACCTGTTCTCGATGAAATCAAACCTATATTCGAAACGGTAAGATCTAAATTTAAATGACACATGCCTAGCAATGCTCTCTATATCGTACTAGTATGTGCCAAATCGATTGAGAAAAACGGACAATGACCTTTCGGTCGTTTAACCAGGGGTTACAAACCTTCAATATATAGGCACATTTTATATGTAGTACTTTCTTTATTTATAATGATTTTTTTATAATGATTGATATAATATATATTTATTAACTATTATTAAAAAGTTATGTGAAAGATCGCTGTAGAAGAAAAATCATCTATTGTTATAAAGTACTTTATTCATTTAACAACAAAAAACATTAATTTATAACACATATAAAGATTCGAGTGATAACGACACCGAATAAGTACGTACTTATGCAAAAGATAAAACTTTATTTTTAATATTATATAAGAACTTTATTTTTATTCGGTGCAATCATCACTCGTATCTTCACTTGATGAACTATCTGTAACATTAATTATAAAGCGATCTGCAGTTTGGTCAATTCTATCATCCATGCCACGCATTTTTTGTTCAACCTTAAGGACATGCTGAACACAGTTTTTCCATTTATCTGGCGTGATTTGAGTTAAACCATCTTTAAGTAAATTTTTAACATCTTTTAACTTGAAAGTTGTATTTTTTCGTGCAACGTACCCTTTCACATCTGCCCACACAAGTTCAATGGGGTTAAGCTCACAGTGATAAGGAGGTAACCTTACCACTGTGATGCTTTTTTCTTTTGCCATCTCGTCGGTGACGTAACTTCGATAGTTATCTTTAACTGCCTTTATTTTTTCCATTAAGTGGGTCTTTGTGTCCGAGGGCACGTATGCGATCTGTTTAGATTCTAGCCATTCCTGCATATTTTGTTTCCGCCAAGACATTGTTGGGGTTTTTTCTAAACGTCTGGAGTGGTAACTAGCGTTATCCATAACTATGACATCGCCGCTTTGCAGTTTTTCTATTACTTTTCTAAACCAGTCCTCGAAATGGAGAGCGTCCATACTCTCATGGTAGTCACCAGTAGATGATGATTCAAATACCCAATTACATCCCTCCAAAAAGCCATTTTCATTGCCAACGTGTACAACTATTAATCGCTTTCCTTTACCCGAAGGGGCTTTCGCGCCAGTAGAGTAGCCTTCTAACCGTGATTGACGAGAAGATTCAATTGTGGTGTCTTCCCATACCTTTCCCATAGTATGACCTGCGTTAATCCATGTTTCGTCAAGGTAAAAAATGTTACGTCCCTCGTTTCTTAATATTTGTATTTCTCTCAAATATCTGGTACGCCACAGAACTATCTCTGGGCGATCTATTAGACCACTTTTTCTGTTTCTCTTTATATATTTGAATTTTAAATGGCGCAACACACGTCGCAGGGAAGTTTTGCTCAAGTTTGGCAACTGGTCATCTTGATTTATACTGAGCAAAATTTTGTCTAAAGTCGGTAATTCTCCTGCAAGAAAGAACTGATGCACTTTCGCTCTTATAGCCGATTTATCAAAATCGTCCAACTTGTCAATTACAGACTTTTTTCTTTTATTAATTATTCCCTTTTCTGGTATTTTATGGGAATCTCTATACACGCTTAATACGCGATATATAGTGCTCTTGCTGACTCCTGAGATCTCCGAAACCTTTTCTACCATATTAACGTTTGAAGGATACACGTCTTCGGGCCAGGTGTTTTTGACATATTTGTATACATTAATGATAATCTCTTGTTCCCCGACCGACAAAGTGGTAGGTTTTCTCTTTTTTACTGGTGACGTTAAAGGTGCTCCAGAAGATGGGCCTGTAAATAAATGACAAAAATATACTACCATAGTACTACATCACATAAATACATATTGTTTTAGAAAATAAATACCACATGGTCACATAAAAAGAGCGCTTTAAGAAATAGAAAGGCTACGTCGTCGCATTTGTACCTATTTGTACGTACCTGCTACGTTTATTATGGGTCGGCGACGTCTCTTTCCACTTGATGTTGAAGGACCGGGTCCTTCACCAAATTCTCCTGAACTCATGTCGATTTAGTAACGACCGTCACAGTAAAACTAATATAACAGATTCAAAAAACAAAAACTTAACGATATAACAAATTTAACAGTAAAAACTCAACTAAAACAATGCAATGAATGCTATGAATTACCCGAGACGTACACACGCAAGCGCTATCCGAACACGAATGAAAACAAAATGGCGGACCGGCCCAAAAAAGGTGACGCATCTCTGGCTGCCATTGTCACGTTTCTTTTAGAACGAACTGACGTAACGCGCGTTTTGTTTATTTTAAAGGGATGAATTTGCAAAAGCTCAATATGGTGATTATATTGCTTCAAATATTTTTTTAATATGAAACTGTTATTAAATGAATTGCTGCGTTACTTACCATAAATTGAAATATAAAATATAACACATTTTTCGCGATGTACCGTAAGATTTTACTATGTTTATAGGAACCACAGACAATATTATTTAAGAAACAAAAAAACAAAACATATGTGCTGACCTAGAAGTGGGAATAATATCAATATTTAAATATTGTTATCACATCTAAATTGAGATTTTGTAAGTTACGCCTTTTGACACTCGGCTCATATCTGAGGTCATTGTCCGTTTTTCTCAATCGATATGGCACATACTATACGAGTTTGTAGTAAGCCGTAGTAAACCAAAACAAGTTTCGTGCTAAGTGGAAACGCTAACCAAACTCAAAAAGTTGTTTACAGTTAAGAACGTCTAAATAAAGGAGAAAGCAAAGCAAATAGAACGTATTTTGAAATAAGTTAAAGCACTGAATTTGGAATTGTATTTATTACAGCATTTTTAATAGTCATACGAGTATTAACAAAATGTTTCTAAATTATATATAATTCGCAATTCTTGTGTTTCCTTCGAAAGTGCACGAATATTACTTGCATAGTTGTTCAAAACGCTATTGCGCCTGCGAATTAAAATCTGCAAAATAATTACGTCCATCATTTGCTTTTATGTTTATCTTTATATATAAAAATTACGTGTCACGTTGTTTGTCCGCGATGAACTCCTAAACTACTGAACTGATTTCTATGAAATTTGCACACATTTGATAGTTTTTATCCTGATAAGTGACACTCAATATTTTTTTATTACGAATTTAAGGCCTTTTTATATGAAGGGACATCGAAAAGGACAGAACAACGTCTGCCTGGCCAGCTAGTAATTATATATAAAGACATTTCGGTCTTTTAGGTAAATATAAAATGTATTAATAACTCGAACGGAGCGCCACCTATCGGATCCGAGAATAGCTATGAACCATTATTTCGACAAAACATTGTGTGAAATGTGAATATGACCTCAACAGTTGCCGTTAACAATGGTCGGTAAGTTAGGGTTTTTATACAATACTAGAGATCCACCCAGGCTTCGCACGGTTGATCTCGAGATCTCGAGATCCAGAGAGATCAGCGCCACCTTTCGGGTTCAATTGTGAATCATCCGGGGATCCACTCAAACTCTAACAAAAAATTTCATCATATTCGTTCCAGCAGTTTTTGAGTTTTAGCGAGACTAACGGACAGCAATTGATTTTTATATATAGAGACTAGCGATCCGCCCCGGCTTCGCACGGGTGATTTCTGCATCTCAACAACAGCGTCACCTATCGGGTCCATTTGAGTCTTTAAACCATCCAGGAACCCACTCAAATACACACAAAAAAATTTCATTAATTCAAAAAATAAACATTAATATCATATATGTCCAGCCATTTTCGAGTTTTACCGAGACTAACGGACTACAATTGATTTTTATATATAGAGATTAGTCGGTTCTGCGTGTAATGGAGCTAAACTATTACATTTCTAAATGCTTTAGTTAAATCACCTTGGGTCGTACAATGAGCTGATGGTCTTGTGGCATTCTCTGCAAGTCAACCCTATTTATAAAATCCTATTAACAGCAAATCAGGGAGGATTTTTGGAAGACCCATGTCGGGTAGTCACGCTGGTCATCGGTCAAGGTCAAGGTATTAAACAACTGACATACACAATATAAGGCGACCCGCCACTAGATGGAGTGACGACCTGGTAAGACATGCAGGAAGTCGATGGATGCAGGTGGCTCAGGACCGTGCTTTGTGGCATTCCTTGGTGGAGGCCTATGTTCAGCAGTGGATTTATGAAAGGCTGTAATGATGATGATGATAGACAATATGACCGAGGCACCGCATTTTAACTGAAAAAAAATTAAAAAGATTTTTTTAAAAGCAGGAGGTACTAATTTCTACTGATTTTTTTTATGTTTGATATCTTTAAAAATTTTTTCTAGGTGAATCGATTTTGATGATTTTTTTTTATTTGATAGCTGGTTCTCATGTGGTCTCATATAAATTTGATCAAGATCTGGCCTAGCTTTTGAGTTGTCATTAATAATGGGTATTTAATTGACTTCGACTACATTGATGATGTTCTCATTTATACGTGGTAGAGTCATGCTTATACGTGGTAGAGCCATGCTTATACGTGGTAGAGCCATGCTGCAGCTACATATATTAGTAGTATAGTTGTGGCACGAATGGGTCGGCTCGAACGGGGAAAGACCACGCTTTCACAGAATACCAGCGTAAAATGGCAGCTTGACACTGCTGTGTTTTGTATGGTGAGTGTAGAGAACCGAATACCCATTTTTCTGAAAAAGAGGCATTCCATCTTAGTCCTCACGGGTGACGACGCGTCTGCATTATAATTCGCAAACGAGGATAAGTGCAGATGTCTATGGACCACAGCAACCACTTACCATCAGGTGGACTGTGTGCTCGTTTGTCACCCTATCCTATAAAAAAAATATATTGAAGTCGGTTGTACAAAACTCTTAATTTTACCACTTGTATTGAATTAAATTGTTTTAGTTGCTTGTACTACTCGTCGCCTTTTACGACACCCATTAGGCAATCTATTACCATTTCGCAGAAATGGCTTGTCTTACTCCGCCATAACACGATAAATATAAGTTAAAAACGATTAATTAATGTGAAGATGTAGGTATTGTAGAACCTTCCTGCTTGTCACGCAATTTAATACACATTACTTACATAGGATATGTTTCCAATGAGCCGCCTTAGTGTGTGTGCTAAGACGCTATTGTTACCATTATCATAATTTCCCAGATTGATAAACTTTCCAGGCGTGGTACTGCAAACACACACCTTTGGAAATTATGAACCATAATAACGCCACTTGTTTCCCACGCTACTTTCATTCACACACAGGTACCTTACTTGTAACAATTTATGTTTTGTTAATTTTAGAGTACTTGCTACATTTTTTTTAAACTAACACTTACAAATAAAGTTTAGTAATCAGAAGCCCATGTTGCCTATGGAGAATTTTAATAATCTGTAATGATAATTCATTACAGAGTCTCAAAGTATAAATAAAAAAAACGAATGAAGAAGTTCATACTAGGACGTTGGAAATAAATTTAATATTTAAAACATTTATGTAATTTACGTGCATTCATGAATAGTTTCAAGGAATTTTTTTATAGGTTAAGGTGACAAACGAGCACACAGTCCACCTGATAGTAAGTGTTTGCTGTAACCCATAGACATCTACATTTATCCTCAATAATGTGTGTGGTAGAGCTGTATATATATATACTAGCTGACCAGGCAGACGTTGTTCTGCCCTTTCCGAACGACCATTTGCTTTCCCAAAAAAACTCCTGAAATTAGCAATAAAAAAATTTAGGGTCACTTATCGGGATAAAAACTACCCGATACTACTGCATCTCTCAAGTTGGACCAAACTGCACAGTCTGCAAATTTTTTTGAAATCGGTTCTATCTGTTGAATACTTACAGCAACACGTGGTGGTTATACTACTAAATTGTAGCTTATATTAAACATTTGTATTTTTAACATAGCGCCATCTATTAAATATTTACTCAATCCAGTCAACAGATATCGTCATCTGACAGAATCGTTTGGAGCTAACAGATAATTGTTGTGACTGTCAAATAATAGACAAACAATTTTCAATAAAATAATATTGTATTACGACTATAAATTGAGTTGTAAGCTATCCTATCTTTTAAGTTGGACCAAACTGCACATTGACCAAAAATTTCATTGAAATCAGTTCAGTAGTTTAGGAGTCCATCGCGGACAAACAACGTGACACGTACTTTTTATATATAAAGATATATATATATATATATATATATATATATATATATATATATATATATATCTTCTGTCTCACTTCACTACGCTGTTGTTATAATGTCCAGTACTAAATTTTTTTTGTTTAATCAAAACTTGGAAAGGACCAAACAAACACAGAATATAACCGAAAAAGCTGAATCGTAAAACATTTGCGTTGCGTCAATCCTAAGATCCTTTTTACTTATAATGAAGCTTTCTGATAAATCTCTCAATAATCAGCATCTTTCGTGAATGTCGTGAAAGTCAGTAAATAGTGTATTATTCATAGATATTATGAAATGCACATATGAAGGCACTTGGCATCTTGGCTCAAAGATTGTTATGAAAACATTGTTATGCCGGCACTTTATAAATAACATGACAATCATAATACATCTAATATAAAATAACAATGGCTTTAAAAAGTGGCTATGAATATTGCTGCTTTTGTTAATTAATCATATAGTGGAAATTGCCAACTACTAATCACCAAACAGTATAAAACAAAGATGGCATCCGGGCATACTAGTACTATTATTTATTCTGTGATCCGGGTCTGCTGTGTATTCACAAAAAAACTTTAAACTTTACGGTAAGATTTTCGTGCATTCTATATTTATATATTATGTTAGAATAAAAATGTTTGCGTTTTGTGCTTACGATGTAAAATGTATACCACCACACCGTTTAATCGCGGCCGTGTGAAGCCGAAGCAAGTCGCTTATTATAGTCTAGTTCTCACAAAATTACTTCATAACGTATTATATAGAAGCAAGACAAATTTACTTTACAGCCATTTGAGATCGCGAATTGTTATTTAAATACTTTTACCAGTGACAAAAAAAGAAATCAGCGTCAGGTATGCCACACTCACAATAAAAGCAGGCGTGAAGGAATGCTTTAACTGATATTATCCGTTTATGATCGCAGTTTATCGAAGTAAGAGCCAATGTACGCGTCATAATCTACTAGTCCATTTAAAGTTAACATCAAGCAGTTTTGCAAAGCTGTATAGTCCACTACAGAACATAGAGGTTATACCCCATATAGGTTATTTTGCCATAGCAGGACGGTCTGTTTTTTTTTTTCTATAAAAGAATAAGTTAATATCAGAAAGATCCTGCTGCCCATCTCCTGTATCAGTTTCCCTCTGCCGCCTCTTTCGACACCCACGGGTATTGATATGGGGATGGAGTAGTGGTTATTCTTACTCCACCACTACACGGCTAATACATGTTTTAATTGTCCTCAAATATTTTTTTTTATATAGAAGAGGGGGCAAACGAGCATGCGGCTCACCTGATGGTGACTACCACCGCCCATGAACAACTGAAACACCAGGGGAATGCAGATGTGTTGCCGGTTTTAAAAAAGAGTAGGCTCTTTCCTTGAAGGTCCCCAAGTCGTATCTATCACAAAGAAGAAAAAAATATTTGATACTTAGGTAGGGGAAGGTGGGGCAAGACGGGGTCATTAACGTTTGGAGCCTAATAAAACGCAGATTCTTAAGTATTTTGAATATTTATTTATTTATAATTACTCTTACATAATCAGTCTTTGGAAATAAGGAACTTCAGAAACTTTACACCCAAGAAAAAGAAAAAATCACCAATTTTGTCAAAAACGTCCAACACCCCATCTTGCCCCCCAGGGAGGGTAAGACGGGGTACCCTATTGGGCAAGATGGGGTATGGAAGACATACTCTAATTTTGGTCGCAAAACTAGCAAACAAATATTGCCTCATCGTCCTCGTCATCTATCCCAGTACAGCTACAGTGAACCCAGTTCCACAGAGAGTACATGCAGCCTATCCTTCATTAAAATCCAAGTATTTTCCATGGCAGTAAAAGCAAGGGACATTATCTTCTTCGTTGTCACATTCTGGTGAGGAATTAGGATTATTGTTGGTTTTCTTCCTATTCTTTTTCCTATTTCTTTTGGTCTTTCACCTCTCTTTTTTTCTTTTTTTATCTTCTGCCAGTTTCTTTTTGTTTCATTGTTTCTTCTAACTTATTTTTATACGGGGAAGAAGTTACGATAGCCGTTTTTTCCCGTTTCCTCGTCACGCGTGAAATTTTGCGAGTTACAGGATAAGGCATCACTTCCTGAGGACTAACAACAGAAAATACTGATGGTGGGGTAGTTGGCCTTTGATTTATTTCAATATTGGTCATCCAAGTGGAGCATCCTGGCTCAAGCTCTGCTTCAATTTCAGATGGTGTCATAACAACAGACATGCGGCATATCAGCGGTTCGTCAATTGCAGGTATTGTTGGAGATGTTGCTCCGTTGCCCGACGTAGTGGTTTGTGGCAATGCTTCAGTGATGGATAATCTCTCTGTTTGTGGAATATCTGTCATCAATGATGGAGCAAAATCAGTATCGAAAAAAACTGTTGGATCGTATGGGCAAATCCCACATTTTTTGAAGCCATTTACAGCCGTTGCCATAGTAAAACCTTGAATAAAGGCTTTACCAAAAATCTCTGCTACTTGCCGGATAGTTACCACCATCCCTGGATGGCTTCAAAGCCAGGCTGTGATTTGGTGGTCGTAGTATGTGCTCAAGGGATTCATGTATGCTACATCGGCAACTTGAAGTCGATCACTCGTATGTGGGGGGAAGCATAATATAATAACCCCGTTTGAAAGAGCTTCATTAAAGACGTCAAGGTTTTGTGTGTGAGTGCTGTGGCCAACTAACAACAACAGTACAGGTCGATCAACCGTTGCTCCACTAAATTCAACAAACTTCTTAAACCAGCCAAGGAATTATTCAGCTGTCATCCAGCCAGAATCACTACACACACCCAAAGATCCAGGCGCAGCATTCATTCAGCATTAGCTGAGAATCCATCCTCTTTCTTGGGAATACCATAATTTTTTTCATCACAATTAAATATTCTATCCGGTGAAAGTTTGTGCTCATCATAAACTTTGCCGAGGAAGTTGAAAAACTGTTCAACAGCTTGTTTGTTAAGCCCAGCGGCACGTGCAGCTGAAGTGTTTTCTGGTTTTCGTATCGACAATTTTGGATGCCTGCTTAAAAATCCCTGAACCCATCTTTGCCAGTTTCTTTTTTTCAGAATTAAAGAAATGTTGCTGCCTATTTTTTACTGCAAGAGTGTATGCCAAAGTCCTTAAATCTTTTGTTGTAAGTCGGTAAAGATGACTCTCCATGTCCATTATATAATTGCAAAGTTCTTTCTCTTCATCATCAGAAAATGTTCGCTTTTTTGGGCCTAAAAGAACTTTCACTGAAGTTGTAGGAGCAGCAGGATCTTCTAGGGCTGCACGAGCTTTTTTAACTTTTCTTTAGAGGGTTGGCACAGAATATATTTTCGCCACTAATTTGTACCCTATTTTTCCTTCAATTACAACATCTACTGCATTTTTCATACTCTGTTCACTCCAATTCCCCCTCTCTATCTTTCTATTATAATCTTTCACCATCCTAAAACAAGATAAAACTCAATTATAAGTTAAAAGGATCATAAAGTGTCATAGAGAAATCATAACTTTCTTCGAGGGGCAAGATGGGGTGCCCCATACCCCATTTTGCCCTCACACGCTCATTTGAATAAAATAAGATGCCTTAAAAAATAAAATCGAAATATGGGAACAAACATGTTCTTACCTGCTGGTGTAATCATTGATAAACAAGTATAACTTCCAATCAGTTCTAGACAACTAATGTTGAGGTACAGAACACATGCGATGTATAAGAAGAAAATCACAACGAATTTGACAAAAACCGAGTTTTTGGCAGTAGGGAAAATACACATGGACTCACAAGCCGGTCACAGCGCTGATTGATAAACAATACAATAACGCGTCATTACGAGCCAGATCGGCTGTGATTGGTTGTTCGTACGACCGATGAGACCCGCTACCCCGTCTTGCCCGCTACCCCATCTTGCCCCCCCCTTCCCCTAATTTTATTATTCCTTAAAAATTTTATTATATTATTAAATTATTACTTAAGTAACTAAGTTTTCCACGATTTCAACAGTCTATTGATCTATAGTCTATACAATTGACTTAGGTGGTTTTATGACACCGTTTATTATACGTTCTGTCGTAATAAGAAATCTATGAAGCGCAACTGCTCGTTGTCTTAGAACTTCTCACGGCGATCACGCATCGTGCTCGCTGGCTGCGCAGGCGCCGACTCGTGGGAGACTCACGTGAACTAACTAATAAATTTTATTCTCGTATCTTATACTTATATTATGCATTTGAAGTTCATTGAGGATCAAAACTAAGAAATGTCTCAACAAACATTTGACAGCAATAAAAAGACTTCAAACTTTCGCTACATTCTTTAATTATTTTGGGCAGCTTTCAACCACTTTCACATTTGTATTAATGTTTTTGATAATTTTTATCTTGTTTTTTTTTTTAATTATTTTGGTAAGTTATTGCTGTGGCTCATAGACGTCTACATCTATTCTTGATTACGAATCAAAATATAGGTGCGTTGCCACCACTGAGGACTAAGATGGAATGTCTCGTTTCTAGTAAAAAGGTTTTTTACGCTGGTATTCTCAAGTCAAGCCGATCCATTCGTGCTACAACTACCACGTATAACACGACCGTATTAAAAGGTTCTTATTTTTTTTTATGTGGTTTGACCCCATTTCTAACAATGAAATCATCAATGTTGTTGTGTTTATATTATATTGCGAAGGTCTGTACCCATCAGATATTATCATCGCTATGGAATTCGTAACACTAGACCAAGGAAAGCAAAACATATAGTAATTCAAGAAGGATCATAATTGTATTTAGGCTCTGATAGGTAGATGTTATAATAAATTTCTAAAATAGTTTTCTACCGACTTCAAAAAGGAGACGGTACTCAATTCGGTTGTATGTTTTTTTGTGTGTGTTATATACTCATAACTTTTTACTGGGTGAACCGATTTCGTTGATTCTTTTTTTATTTTAAAAGCTGGTGCTTCACATGTGGTTCCATGTAAATTTGATCAAGGTATGACCAATAGTTTTTGACTTATTCTTAATAATTTATATTGAAGTCGGTTGTACAAAATTTAAAATTTAAAATTTAAAATTATAGTTCTTTATATAATTTAAGAGTTTTACCTTCTTCATAAACCTATTAAATGAGATCAATTAAAATGAGTTATTAATTATTATGCAAATAAATCGTTTTCAAAAACTTTAAATAATTAAATTATACACACATTTTACATTACATTTTTATTTATTAAAAAATTATTTAAAACTAAGTCTAACCATAGAATACTATTATACATAGTATTCTATAAATCCGACTACAATTTAAGTCAAAATGAAATAACGTATTTTAATTCTGTTTTGTTATATTGTTGGTATTATAAAATAATATCTAAGTTATTGTTACCGCAACGTGGTCAATGGTGCTGGCACATAAAAAATAGGTGCCAGTATGGAGCGACCGCGATCCCACAGTTATCTTACAACCATAAATCGATACAATTGCACTTAATTGGTCAAAACACAACTTCATAAATCATAGTCCATTCAATTTAAACACTTTACAGAGCTATTTATCAACACATCTTTTGAATTAATCAAGCCTAGTCAACGGAACACGTATTAAAAGAGCTTCAAATTTGAAAGTATAAAAAATAAAAGTAATTCATAGCATTTTTTTGAGTTATAGGTAAATTACGCTTCGTGAGAATTTTTTAAGTGAAATGTTCATAAATAACTCACTTTTTTGTAAGTAATCGAATCGCAAGTACTACTGAAGTTTGTAGTATAATATAAATATTACAATGGAAAGTTATATATATTTAATATACTTATTGCTGTATAAGCTCTTTGTGCCATGTAATGACGGGGTGACAGGATCCACGACTCCATATCATCCCGCGGGTGTCGTGAGAAGCGACAGAGGGAAATGAAACTAGAGATGGCAAACAGCATCTTTTTAATAACAACCGAACATAATAAAGAACGGCGCCCGCTATCCCGTAAGTAGCAACTACGTATAGGTACTGTGACTACTACAAATATCCTCCCTATGAAGCAATTTATGTTCGCCTATGTAATAAGATATATTAAAAAGCCTTGGGGTCATGATAAATCCACACCATAAGCCACTAAAACCCCTTTCTTATTTAAAAATAGCAATTAATCGATTTAAAAAAAAGTATTAATAAGTTCAACAATCATTTATCTTTCTAACAATGTGCTTTTTATATCATTTATATGTATAATATGATTGCTAGATACGATTTTATTCGATAAAACGTTGGAATCTTAATTTTTAGGCGATAGTAGAACATACCTTGCGCTTTCGCTTAAGGCATGCAATATTCTTACATATAAACAAACTACTGCTTTGTTACTAATGCATAGCGAATTACAAATGCATGTTAATACTAACAGAAATTATTTTTATCTAAAACGTTTATATGACCTGTGCTTTTACTGATCACTAACTTATGAGAATTTATCCTTGAACCCGCAGTAAGCAGACAATAAAATGGCAGGCTACATCCTCGCTCTTGCATACTACAATGTTCTTTCGAGAATTAGCGAAGCGACTCAACTTTCTCATTACACATTATAATCAAAATTGTATGCAATTGTGAAGCTAGTCATACGTCTATACAGACAACCTTTGACCGGCCACCTGTCCAGTAATTAGATCGTTACCCGAGCCATGCCCCGACTGTTTTGCTTGGCTGCCGTTCCCACACGTCTTGACTCTTGAGACCGCACCCCACTATGAGTTTGATGTTGAGATAAGACTAAGTTACACTACCGTAACTAGCTGTTTATTCTATCCGTATATCGCAAATCATCTTTAAAATTTTCTGTATGAATAGATTCTTTGACAAACGACAAGGTTTTTAACAATAGTTTTTTTAGAAAACAATTTTGAGTTTAAGCCTATTATGTATTATACACTCAAAGTTCTCGGCGATTCGATGTCACAACTTACAACTGTAACTTGTATATATTATGGCCTGTAAAAGTCACTCAAGTAATAAGCGTTGAAATGTTCGAAGCAAAATCCAAATTAGACGCTATAAAAGTTGGTAGGTACGACGGCTGACGAATTAACGATGGCAGCCGTTTCACGAACAGCCTCTTACGAACAATGGTGGTTTTTTCCGTGGTTAGTCACAGGCAACACCGAATCCTTCGAGACCAAGGATGAGTCATCAAAGTTACAGGTCGCGGAGTTGCGGTTCAGCGAACACCAAGTGTGCCAAGAGAAAGATACCATATTACGAAAGAACGCGAGAAGCGGAAAGAAAAAGAATTTGATTGTCTAATATACATGTTACGAGTAATGCCCGAAGAACGATTAAATCTAGGTTTACCCGGTGTTTTTTGGGTAAAGTCCAAATAATTTATAAATTTCTTAAACGTCCTTAGTTTTTACCTACTTCTGCCGTAGATGTTTTATCTCACGAAGGCGGGCAAACCTTACATGTAGTTTTCTTGAATACCAAGACACGTGTACTTGTGTACGTTACTGTAGACAACATTAGCAAGCTAATTATTATTGACAAAAAAATTAAGTTACCTTAAATAAATAAGTTTATAGCTATGTAGTTATATTTATGTATGTTACCTAAAATAAATATAATTAATTTAGGTACATTTAAATAAGTTAGGATCTTAAAGATCTTAAATTTATATTGTCTTGAGAAAATGAACCACAAACTGTGAAGCCTTGCAGATTTTGACCCTCAAGCTTACGCACACTAAAACAATGTGCATGCACACAACAAAGACCCACCGGCCATCGAGAATAAAACATCTGCTTGATATGCAAGCTTCAATTTTTTAACAAATTTAACAGAAATGGTTAATTTAAATATTGTTCAGTATTTGACAGCAGTGAGTGACTGCTGGTTCATGGCAGAAATAAGTAAGAGAGTATACTTATCCAGATAGAAAAGGAATCTTACGACCTAATATACACGATAAACTTTTAATGATAGTCTGTTACGAATGAAATAATTTACCAAGTTTTCAAGGCTGAAGCTGAACAGGCTTGCATTGGACTGCATGCCATGTTTGGCATTGAAATTGGCAGGCAAATTTTTCATTTTATTTAGTGTTGTTATCAAGAAGATGCTGCTCTCTCTGAAGCAAATGAAATAGAATATTTCATTTGCCCCTGACACCTCTTATGGATATAAGTACAAAATAATAACAAGTTCTGTTACATATTTTTGTATTCTTAATTCAGCAAGGTACTTGAACTACAAATGTAGGTCACAGTGTAACTTTACATGGGTCTTGTAATTAACAAAAAGCATAAACCGTTCAAGCAAGTAGCTTCACGCCGCAGCCATTGATAGAAAAGTGTGTCCAAGCGATCGACAGAGCGATTAATGTTTTAAACGGGGATCAAACGTGGGGTCGATGTGGTAAATTCAAACAATAAGCTTCCGTAGTGTAGATTCAATGGTGTGAAACGTAATTTAACAAACAATTATTATTATATACTTTACACAGGTTTATTCATAAACTGTAAAAATATTGTGGAAAAAAAAATAGAATATGATATAAAATTTACAAAATAATTTTTAAAACAACTATAAATATTCCATAACTTAGTAATAAGGTTTTAATACAAATACATACGTCTAACTTGCTTCATTTAAAAAGGGGATGTTCAACATTACTATTTCAATTTAATATTACTTTTTTTAGTTAAGAATTATATTTGTGAAAGTTACATTTTCTTAGAAATATATGGAAGCAGGTAAGCAGTAAAACTTTTTTAATATAGTCTGTCACTTTAATACTTTCTCATCTCATCAACCAACTGCTCAACCTGTCGCAACACCTGCAACTGTCTTCACCTGGACACAGGTCCAGAGTCGAGAAGGTTGATGAGATATGATAATGATTGCTTCAGAGGTCTAGCGGTGGTAAGCACGACTGCTGGCCCTAATGTAAATCTTTATATATAAAAATTACGTGTCACATTGTTTGTCCGCGATGAACTCCTAAACTACTGAACTGATTGCCATGAATTTTGCACACTGTGTGCAGTTTGGTCCAACTTGAGAGATAGGATACTTTTTATCCCGATAAGTGACCCTCAATTTTATTATTGCTAATTTCAGGAGTTTTTTTAGGAAAGCAAATGGTCGTCGAAAAGGGCAGAACAACGTCTGTCTGGTCAGCTAGTCTATATATAAAAATCAATTGCTATCCGTTAGTTTCGTTAAACATCATAAACGACTCGATTGATTTTGATGACATTTTTTGTGTGTTTGAATGGGTCCCTAGATTGTTTAGATTCACATTTGGACGCGGTAGGTGGAGCTGTTTTGAGATCCAGAAATCACCCGTGCGAAGAAGGGGAGGATCCGCTAGTAATATGTATTTTGATTAGTGTTTTACAACAGGTCTACTGACGAATATATAGAACACAACGCGAGCACATTAGCATTTATTTACATCGCCATGATCCACATCTTAACTCTCACACATTTTCCCCGTATGCACGAGCAGGCTACAATGGGGCATTAACACATGCACAACGCACTTTCTCACAATTCATTTATAAACCATGATTAGAACGAAACGAATAAATGTTGATATTCATATTCTAATTATTTAATCATTAGAACAGAAACCAATCTAAATGTCAAAAAATGATAGATTATTTTAACGGATTGTCTTAGCTCTTGACATATTTCCGGGCATTACATCACGGTGGTCCGGTACCTCAAAATTACACCAGAATCACAAAATTTCAAAATTGAGATGACATAATTTTAGTAAATTCATCGGTTTCCGTTTCCGTTGGTAAACATAATTTGGGGTATATTTTGTAAAACAAAAATAATAAGGCATATGAAAATGAATAAACTAAGACTAGAAAAATACGAATGAAATACAAAAATTAAGGATTTTAAGTACGGTAGGACATCATCATCATCATCATTACAGCCCATCACTGCCTGAGTCACCTGTATTTTTTATAGGATAGGGTGACAAACGAGCATACAGTCCACCTGATGGTAAGTGGTCGCTGTGACCCACAGACATTTACATCGATTCTCGAAAAATAATCAAAATGCAGATGCGTTTACACCCGTGAGGACTAAGATAGAATGCCTCTTTTCTAGTAAAAAGGGTCTCTGGTTTTCTACACTCACGAAACACAGCAGTGTTGAGCTGCTATTTTACGCTGGTATTCTGTGAGAGCATGGTTCTTCCCCGGTCGAGTCGACCCATTCGTGCTACAACTATACTACTAATATAGCTGCAGCATGGCTCTATCATGCTTAAACCATTAACTTCAGCACCAATTTCCTGCATCTCTTACCATATGAATGTTCTACTACGGATATGCTCATTGCCAAGTCTTTCACGCAGAGAAACCCCGAGCATAGCCTTCTCCATAGCTCGCTGGGACCACGTATCAGATCCATAATGTTGTAGCAGTTGTAGGTACACTCTTATTTCAAATTTTGAGGGTACGTGAGAAGATGTGTCATAATCTCCCAAACGCTGCCCAACCGAGTTGGATCCGTCGGTTGACCTCTTAGTCGAGGTTTGATCTAGTCTACTCTAGTAGGTACGTAGTGGTGGGATAGAAGTCGTCGATTACGTCTCCCGCCGTCACCGACACAGTGGCCTTTACTAATTTAAAAAGTGACCAGTTAAAGGATTCTGCATTACTTAAACATCTAAAGCAAAGTAACAAAGACACTGAGTCATTTCTAAGGACATTTTTTACGTGGTTTAGTTTTATAGATATTTTGAATTGGCTGAGGGCGGGAGGTTTAGCAACAGGTCCCTGGTAGCAGCATCCTAGGCTACGCTACTGCACCAGGTGGACTGTGAGTCTTCACCTGTATTCTATAAAAAAACCTCTCAGCACACAGTTTAAATTCTTCACAGGCTGTAGATATACTAGATCTTCATTCCCTTTAAACCGGAACCGGATGTACAGTTACTTGAAGGTAGAAATCAGTAAAAGAGTTTTCTTGATGTAATCCTTGGCAGAATAGAAGCATTTTAAGGACAAAGTGTCGAGTCAAATGAGTGCGCTTAAAATATTATAATCAATCGTTATTAAGACAGGCCAGGTGTTGACAACATTTTTCGTCTCTGCTTACAATACCGAATTAAAAAGTAAAGCAAGCCATACACCTGCACCTGCACTAATAATCTACGTCTCCGTTCCCATAGCCCGATAAGATACCAACCATCGGCAATTAGATGAAACATTTACTAATTACTACTTAGAGACATCAAGAAGTTGGATTAAAGAAGGGCGCGTATGAGGTTCCCACGAAGTGTTCCTTCCGGAGGCGACGACCCGTGACGCTACCGTCTTCGAGTCTCAGGGTTCGCTGCTCCGCCCGACTGGACTAAGCATTGTAAAGTAAAATTATGATCATTAGGGACTAGTAAATGCATTTAAATAATGCCCTTCTTCATGACATAATTTGAAGTTGTTTTTCACCTGTCCGTTGCTCTGGGTTTCAACACTACATTTATTTACACGCTTTTATTAGCTATGTCTGTATGTATGTGTGAATGTAATGGAGTTTTATATTTCAGTTTCCACCTGCTTCTGGAAGACTAAATAATATGAAATTTACCGACGTATTAAAACCGATGACAATACAATAATTTCATTACTATGGACACGTATACAGAATATTTGTATACAGCGTATTATTAATGCGTGGTGTTCTTTTAAACTTTTTCCTTTTTATTTCTTTTAATCTATAATATAATATGTATATAATATACATAAGCGAAATACCACCGACTCACTTACTCATCATCACTAAGAAAGGATTTTGGAAAACGAAACCCCCGAGGGGGTGAAACAGAGCTTGTATTATATATATAGATATATATAAACAGATTAATACATAACATAGATTAATAAACCTAGCAAGCTAACAGCATAGCAAAGTGGCGAAGCAATCAGATTTGTAGCGGTTTCTAACGGGAAAAAAATCAAAATAGGAGGTTCAGATGCCTGGGTGATCAGTAATCGATTGCTGAAAACAGAATTTGAAAATTCGAAACCGTTCTCGAGATAATCGTGGGACAGACGGACAGACGGACGGACAGACGGACAGACGGACAGACATCGTGAAATCAATAAGTGACTTCGCAAGCTTCGCCACTTAATAATGACTTAATAAACACAAAAATCTGTTTATATATTTTTTTTTATATTATTGTTTTATTGTTTGTTTTATATTAGATTTTTGTACTAACAACCGAAGAACTCAATATAAACCAATTTGTAAATGGTCGCCTAGTACGATAAGCTATTGACATGTTTTGCATTTCAAAGTAATATGCAAACCCGTACGAATCTATTGAATCCGTTGCTTTTGTATTCCTATTGGAAATACTTCTTAAAACCTTACTACTTGCATTTTTGTAAATTTTTCTTTTGTAGTCGGTAAAAAAAGCCTTATTGTTGGGATTTGCCTTAATCGTCATGCCTAGTAGGCGGCTATTCTGTGTTAGGCGGATTAGAGATCGCAGCACCAGACGTCTCACACCTTGGAAGCTGCTCAAGTCACCGGTCTACGTCTGGCGAGGTGAACTTGTTATACTACCGACATTTCTAGGATTTCCCTTTACAACACGCGCGCAACGTTTTTTACGTGATAGAGCCACGCTGCAGTTATATTATGGTGTAGCACGAATGGGTCGGCTCGACCGGAGAAGGACCACGCTCTCACAGAATACCAGCGTAAAATAGCAGCTTAATACATTTGTGTTTCGTATGGTCAGGAACCGGAGACCACTTTTACTGGATACGAGGTATATCATCTTAGTCCTCTGAGGTGACAAAAAATCTGCATATTGATTATTAATCGAGGATAAATGTAGATGTCTATGGGCTACAATATCCACTTAACATCAGGTGGACTGTGCGCTCGTTTGTCACCCTTATTCTATATAAAAAAAAAAGAAAATGGTGCAATGAATTTATACGCCGCCAATTTATTATACCTATTTATTTTACTACACTTTATTTATTCTCTACAAGCGCTTTTAGTTTTTTATGTGTTTTGTCTATAAATTGTTGAAATGCAATGGAATGCACACCGCTAACCTACACCGTGATAATTACGTGCTCATATATTTTTATAATCATTCTGATACATATTTATAAATATTTACTAGTAATGAATCGACGGCAAAAAACAACATACATCGGAAACGGCTGGAATAATCTGAGAGAAGCACACGACGGAATTTCACCAAAGTATATTGGAATGATATATGCCTATAAAAAAGTATGAGTCACAAGTTTTACTGTTTACACTTATCATTACCAAATTTACAACTTTAAGCACTTATAATATTATTGTGAAAAATGTGTAACGTGAACGTAATTTTTCGCTTATTTTTTTAATTTCGAACATAAAAATTTTTTTTTATAGGATAGGGTGTCAAACGAGCACAGTCCACCTGATGGTAAGTTGTTGCTTTGACCCATAGATATTCACATCTATCCTCAATAAAAAATCAAAGTACAAATGCGTTGTCACCCGTGAGGACTAAGATGGAATGCCTCTTTTCCAGTAAAAACGGTCTCCGGTTCTCTACACTCAACATACAAAATAGAGCAGCATGAAGCTGCTATTTTACATTGGTATTCTGTGAGAGCGTGGCCCTTCCTCGGTCGAGCCGACCCATTCGTGCTACAACTATACTACTAATATAGCTGCAGCACGGCTCTACCACGTAAAAATATGCCATACATACCACAAGGCTTTTATAATATTTTGTAATGGGCTAGACAAAGCCCGGCAGTGAGTACCTTTTACCTCTCTCCTTTGCTTAGTTATACAAGTTACGACGCTAGGACGTAATGCATATTATATTTTTTTTCAGATAACGGGGCTTCTAATTAAATAGTGACTTTTATAAACTTATACTTTATTTTTATTAACAAAAGAAATTGAAGTTAACATTGATTTGCCTTTTCACCAGAAGGAGCGTAATTTTTTTCGAGAGTTTGTACGTATGTATGTATATCTATTTGTTTAGCACAATCTGTAGACCAAACGGCTTGATGGATTTTATCACATGACGTGTCGTTATATTCGTCTTAGTTGTGAAAGTGACAACAGATATAATTTTTTTCTCTTTTTAGTTAACTTTTTTACGTAGTCGGATTTTTTAATTACTGTTTCAACATTTAAGATTGTTAATACACCGAGCACTGATGCATAATAAAACGTCATCAAAGTGTTTGCTTGATTCCCACAGGAGACGATTTGCATGAGTTATTCACGCTTCTAAGTTCGTTAGGCTTCACTTGACTACAAATTAATCTCATATTTGCTGCCGCTAACCATGCGTGAAGCTTGTCACGAAGTTTTTTGACGCCAGTGTGTTACTGGATATGGGTTACGTGATCAAAATTTAAAAAAAAACATCGTGTAATAAAATCACTCATAAAAATAAAAGGCTAGAAATCAACATTTAGTTAAAATGCTGTGTTCGCTCTATTTTATTACATAAACATGGTAAACTAATCTATGTTTGATGTTTGAATAAAATTTACTTAGTTGCTTATTTTACAATTTCAAAAACGTTTAACAACACCCGCCCTTTTTATATCAGAAACCTTCGCGGACATAACAACTCGCCCATGTTTCATCTTATCCGGATGAATAGTATATTATATAGACTAGTGGTCGTTATACTGCGGCCCGCGGACGATATTTGTGCGGCCCGCAACAAAGCAAATAGTTTTATGTGATGATATCAAAATATCATCTACTTAACACATTAAGTAAACTAACTAAATAGAAGTACGCGGGTAGGTATAAACTTCCTCCTGCAACTTGCTCTAAGTGAGCGGGTTGGGGGAGGGGGAAGTCACGGTAAAGGCGGCCGCGACGTCCCGCGCTCTCTGCCCTCGCCATCGCTCAGCGCTCAGTGCGTGCGGCCAGAATTTTCCTACATAAAAAAGTAGGTACTCTGTGCCAGAATTTCATTCATTTGTTTTGACTATGTGTAGGCGTAGGACACTCGTCAACAAAATACGCGCGAAGTATTCTTCTTTAATAACATTATAATGGCAGGAGTATCATCAAAAAGTGCTACCAAAAGGAAGTTAAATGACGAAAAAAGGTAATTTTCAAGAAAAATGGGAGGAAGAATTTTGTTTTGTAAGTGGACATACTGAAGGTATTGCAATTTGTTTAATATGCCAGGAAAGTGTTGTCGGAATAAAGCGATGCCATCAAAAACATAACTTGTAAAAAAAGCCAAGTCTCGCAATTTAGTTCTTCTACCGTAAAAAGTTGTGAGATCCATGTAATACCAAGTCGGTTAATTTATTCAGTCCATAGATTGATTACATAGATTGACTTGGCAATCGCATGAAAACATAATATATCTTACAAGTAATACATATTATATTAAATTAGATTGTTTAATGCGATTGCCAAGTCAATCTATGTATCAATCTATGGACTGAATAAATTAACCGACTTGGTATTACATGGATCTCACAACTTTTTACGGTAGAAGAACTAAATTGCGAGACTTGGCTTTTTTTACAAGTTATGTTTTTGATGGCATCTCATTTCTTTTTGTAGATACTTATATCTAGGTAGCTATTTACACCTATTATTCCATTATACATATATAGGTACACTGATTCATTCACTGCAAATGTAACTTTGTAATACTATATGTTTATATGGGATTACAAAGTTATTTATGCAGTTGGTGTATCTCAAAAACTGGTCTGAAATTGTAAAATATTTTAATTTTTCCTTGATTTATATATTAAACAATAATCGTATTCCAAATTTGAAGTTTCTATGTCTGCCAGAAGTGCCTCAGAGTTTTGATGATCGGTCAGTCAGTGAGTGACAAAATTAAGAAATTTTGACTAGTTATAATTCTTAAACTACTGGTTCAAATTTAATGAAATTTGAAATATACCGAGTCTATACAATGCCTACTTGGTTAATAAAAATTCAGGCTTCTAGTTTTATCCATAACGAAGTTATAGGGTTTCAGAAATGGCCTGAACTGCTTCGAGAAAAGGATGGTACGGCCGTGCCGCTTTTTTGCTCGACTTGGCGGGGGCACTGCCGTGCCCCCAGAAAGGATGGTACGGCCGTGCCGCTTTTTTGCTCGACTTGGCGGAGGCACTGCCGTGCCCCCAGATACAATTTATTTTGCAACTGCACAAGTAAGCACGATTCATTCTCTGAGGACTTTCCTTTGGAATCGAATGAAAGGAAGAATAAAGTAGCTGCTTTGAAATCTGCAATTCGTCGTCAACAAAATATTATGACGACAGCAGTTCGACAAAAGCAGGCTGTTACAAAAGCATCTTATGAATTTTGTTAGATACTTGCAAAAAGTATGAAACCTGTCACTGATGCTGAATTAACAAAGAAGTGCATGTTAACTGTTTCTCAGACTTTGTTTCAATAAATTTCAAATAATAAACAAATAATAGCGGAAGTAAAAAAAGCTTATTCTTTCTGAATCAACTTGTCGACGCAACGCCGGGTTGAAGATTTATCAAGAAACATGATTGAGGCAGTAATTTAAAGGTTGAAAAACTGCAAATATTTTAGTCTTGCGTTTGATTCTAGTACGGATATATCTTCTATGTCCCAGTGCTCACTTTTTGTGCGGTACAGCATTATGGACGGAATTATAGAAGAAAACTTCTTAGCCATCATAACCATGAAGGACCATACGAGAGGTTGTGATTTTATGGACGCTCTGAAAGAATTTGTCGAAAAGTACGATATACCTGTGAGTAAATTGATATCAGTGTGTACTGATGGTTGTCCGTCAATGTTGGGTGCAAATAATGGTCTTATTGCCTTAATGAAGAGAGAACGGAGTCTACCTAACTTGCTGCCCATTCACTGTTTGCTGCATCAAGAAACCTTGGAATGTAAATTGAAGGATGTAATGAATACTGTCATAAACATAATCAATTTCCTTCGCGCGCGTGAACTAATCCATCGAAAATTTAAAGAACTACTTGAGGAATTACAAGCCAATTATGGCGATGTAGTCTTTCACACTGCCGTCAGCAAGTTGAGCAAAAGAAACGTTCTAGAACGGTTCGTTCATTTAAAATCCGAAATAATTATATTCTTACAACAATGTGGTAAAGGATATCCTTAACATCTCAACGATGAATGGTGAGTATTGACGGCTGCCTTGGCTGATATTACCATGAAGTTTAATAGATAATCGGACAAATGACGAATAAAATATTTGCAATTAAAGCTAAACTTCAATTATATATAAATGAGGTCCAAGCTGGAGACTTTTTTAATTTTCCAACCGTTGCGGCTATGCAATTAGAGGTGTCTATTTCCGATAGTATTTATCAAGATATGGTTTCAGAAATTCAAAAAAGATTCAACGATGTGAGAAATATTGAGAACTGTTTTATTTTTGTAGAAAACCCTTGGCATTTTGAAGACATTGATGTGATTTTATATAGTCAGTTTGGATTTTCTAAGACTCAGTTGATGAATGAACTCATTGAACTTAAGTACGACACAGAACTCAAAGCTCATTTCATTAAATATCACGAACAGAAGGAATTCATTGAATTTTGGAAAAATGTGCTTAATAACTATAAAAGTTTACGAGACTGCGCACAATTTATTTTGACAATATTTTGTTCGACATATCTGTGTGAAGTTTCATTTTCCAGAATGAACTTCTTGAAAAATAAATACCGCAATTGCCTTTCTACTCATTTAGAAGACACTATGAGAATCGTATGTAGCCCCAAAATAATTGAAAAACTAAAAAAACCATAACACTTAAATTACATGATACTTGTAGTTATACCTAAATAATAATATGTTTGTGTACTTATGTTAAAATAAAAAATACTGATATACTATCTATTTTCACTACAGGTACCTATATTATGTAAAATCCATTCGCTTAGATACGTTTGCCTTTATATTGCGCCACCTTGGCACGTGCCGCCTCTTGTCAAAAGATGCCGCATAATTACGCATAACTATAAATATAATAATAATTGACGGCACGTCTGGTCTACTGGTTGGTGGTTACCTCACCACTACCGTTGCGCCGGGTGTTCGTGGGTTCGATTCCCATTCGACACAAATAAGTCCTCTATGAACCTCTGTCAACACCTATCACGCAAATGTGATCTAATAATATTTGTTTCGTGTGTTCTTTGTGTCTGTTTTCATTGTATGCTATTTAGTTCATTGAGTTGGCAAATAAAGACTTCACATTAGTCACAGGTAGCAATTGCCATAAAATGATCTTGCAGGCAATCGGGTTTTGTGACAGCTCACAAAAAATATATCAATTGATTGGTGGTGTCAACTAAACAATCCAAGAATGTGCGGCCCGCGGTGATGCCTCACATTGCCCTATGTGGCCCATGATCAGATAAGTGTGACGACCACTGATATTGAACAAATAACGTTCAATGAAACATCAATGCAGTCGTCTTTTTATCAAAGATTAGATGAGCCTAATTATTATTATTCACCATAATATAAATATTGAGCAAATTTAATTTTAAAGACATAAAATACAACAATAAAAACTTTCACATGGTTTATAATTTATAACAATACTAGCTGACCAGGCAGACGTTGTTCTGCCCTTTCCGACGACCATTTGCTTTCCTAAAAAAAACTCCTGAGATTAGCAATAAAAAAATTGAGGGTCACTTATCAGGACAAAAACTATCCTATCTCTCAAGTTGGACCAAACAGCACACAGTGCGCAAAATTTAATTGAAATCAGTAGTTTAGGAGTTCATCGCGGACAAACAACGTGACACGTAATTTTTATATATAAAGATATATGGCTACAATTTTGTGTTTACATAATGAAAATGGAATTTAATTGATCTCAATTTTTGAAACGTTATTTGCTAATTTGCATTCAATGGGTCATAGTAGACGGACTTTTTTTTTTTCAATTAAGCAAGTATACGTACATTAGTAAGGATACATTTTGTCAACAATACAATTACGGCAGAATCACTGGAAGACCTTAACATAATATTTCAAATAAAGAAGGCTACAGGTTTTTTTTTATAGGATAGGGTGACAAACGAGCACACAGTCCACCTGATGGTAAGTGGTTGCTGCGGCGAATCAAAATGCAGATGCGTTGTCACCCGTGAGGACTAAGATAGAATGCCATTTTTCCAGTAAAAAGGATCTCCGGTTCTCTACACTCACCATACGAAACACAGCAGCATGAAGCTGCTATTTGACGCTGGTATTCTGTGAGAGCGTGGACCTTCCCCGGTCGAGCCGACCCATTCGTGCTACAACTATACTACTAATATCGCTGCAGCATGGCTCTACCACGTTAATATATATATATATATATATATATATATATATATATATATATATATATATATATATATATATATATATATATATATATATATATATATATACGTTAATAAGGTGCATTATTACTAGAGCACACTGAGAGCTAAGATAGAATGCCTTACAACCTGTAATTATACTGATTTCTAACCCTTTAGGCAAAAACACAACAAGTGCTGCAAGCAGCAACTCAGAGCAAACAATTCTCCTAGGCAAAAATCAGTACTAGCCAGAGTCCTACCTAGCAAAAATAAAATTAATAATAAAAAGATACAAAATAATAATAAAAGGTGAATTGGTTTATGCAGCTCCATTTATCTCATAAAGTGAATTCAAAGAATACGCGACTACTGCAAAGGTTGATGTGAACATTAATCACGTTGGATAGAATGCTTGGGCGCGAACACCACCCATGAAACTAACGAGCACACATTTATCAACACTCTACATATTGTTCAGTTTTTCTCTCATTTTTCAAACACCGCATACCGTTTTTAATCAAGATAAAACTATGAGTACGCAATAGCACTGTCCAAGATTGAATAAAAATATTGTAGTTGCCTGCACAGACAAGCTGAGCGTTTGTAAACAAAACAATGGTAATAAACGTGAGTCAAACAGTTGATACCAATATAGTCAGTAAAATAACTTGTGTAAGCGCACGTGCACCTGTTCAAAGAGGATTGTTTTTAAACGCACAGGGCACGAACATTGCGCGAGCTGTACATTTCAGGGGCCCTTCTGCAACTCTGAGTTTGTTTTCTCATTGGTGCGTGTAATACTTTCCTTTACGTAAGGTGGAAAGACATAAGGCAGAGCGTTTTTTTGTGATGATTTTTACACCACAGTTCTTGCAGATTAAAGCGCGGCGTCTGAGCAAATGGCCATTCAGTTCGTCGTATTATGTGGAGTAACCAACGGGGTCAAGCGGGCATATTTATTTAAATGGGGAAACAGCAGACGTGTATACAAAAATGTGTTAAAATGATACTATTAGGCAACTTTATTTGAACTCAAACACAAAACACCTTGCGTCAAACGGAATTCTTTGATACTGAAACTCGTAATTAGGTATCTGGAAGAATATATATAGGCCTGCTATGTTTATTTTTCATTTTTTTTATTAGTATGTTGTAGACAAAGAACTACATGTTGAGAAAAAAGTTGAAAGGCGAACATAATTGTTTGTTTCAAACATATAAATGTCAAGAAGTATCTGCTTAATTTAATCAGAATTTATTCATTATACTAAGAATCATTAAAACGACTAAAGTTAATCAATCAAAAAAATATTTTGTTACAATGTTAAAAATTGCTTGCGTAAATTAAAACAGCGTCCTCTTTTATCACGATGACATAAATAATATTATATAAACAACAAAAGGGCTATACTATGAGACAACGCCGGCTACACGTGTCAGTGCAATGATACATGTTGCGTAAACAAGTGTGATGATCCCGTTGGAAGATAGTAGGACTAAGAAGTGTTATCAGGAGATGATTAGACACGGCTTGCGTCATTAACATTACCTGAAGTTCATTGACTTTTATTTTACGTTAACTAAATTTGGAACACTTTAATAGCAGGTTGAAGTTGTATGATGAATATATATATATTTTTATCACAAAATAAATAAGAAAACATATTGAGAATTTAAGATGTTTTAAATCCTATACAAATTAAACTTTATAAATAAATTTTATTAATATGTGCTATACCAATTTACCAATTAAATATTAACAAATAACTAGAAATCCGTTTGAAAATAAATATGAAATCTAATACAAATATGAAAGTTTCAAGGTCTCCAAAAATTATCAGTTTTAACGTATGGATTTCCCACAATACGTTATAGAGGTTTTTCACAAACAAAAATTTGGAGACAATCATTTGGAGGTCATATTTTATTAACGCATGATTTTTAGCCAATTTCAAAAAGGAAGAGGTTGTCAATTTGACTGTATGTTTTTCGTATGTATTATCTTCATCAATTGTAAACCAATTTTAATGATTTTTTTTTTAATTTAATGATTATAATTCAGGGGGGTTCTCGTATAAATTTAGAGAAAAACAGGGTACTAATGAAGTTTTTACTTGAACTATTTAGATGGCATTCTAGTTGTTATGTTGGGCTTGTATATATGAAATGTCAAAATTTTAATAAAAAATAAAAGTCAACTTTAAGATCCTGAAAATAATAATAAATAATAATTTCTACGTAAAAGCTTTTGAAGTCATAGATACCCGTACATAAAATATAAATTAGGCTTGGGTAAAAATATCGATATATCGAAATATCGATATTTTTTCACAATGCTATCGATATTCTTCCTCGATATTGATATAGGTATCGATATTCGATACTTATTTTAGAGTACCGAATTCGTATCAATTTCGATATATTTTAAAATGATATATTTATTTTAATAATGTAATAGAAAATGTAATTTATCAGACAAAATAATTAAGCAACAAAAGCAACTACAAAAGCATTCATGTGCTGTTGTTTTTTTTTATCGACTATAATATATACTATTCGAGACTGTTAAAAAATATCAAATACGATAAATATCGACATATTCCTTTCACTTGCTCATCCCTAATATAAATAATTGCTGAAGATAAGCTAACGACCAAAGAACCCTTTCTATGTTGCCATCATCTCGCATTAACTGCGCACATTAAAGCGCGGTAATCCATCAAGCGCGTTACCGCGCAATCTTTTCGCCACCATATTGGAAAATCAACAATGGGACTACAGAATCCCTTTGCTCAAGTTTTTCGTTTTTCTCGCATTCCAAGCACGTGCTAACAGTTCACGCTTCTTCAAACCTTTATCTACGGTTTCATAAGGAATTTTATAGTAAGAAAACCCTCCAAGTGCAATTTTGTTAACAATGTGTGAACTGGAATTTTAACTTGAGCATTAAATAAAAAGTTTAATCCATCAAACTATTTTACTCCTTAATCCGAGTATGTAACAAAAGTCTGAATCCGGACGCAAAATCGTGAAGCATTAGATATTCTTTATTTAAACACAAATGCGTTTGGCATGTCGTTCTCGTTGTTTCTTGGTAAATGGAAGCCTCTTCATCGAGCATTTTAATGTAAGCTTGATACGGTACCACGGTACACCATTACGTACGTACGTACTGTAGGCGATGGCTTTTTTGTCCGACCACGTCCGCACCCGTCACTCCGTGTGTAATTACGCCAATGTAAATTGGATCGGATTTATCAACTTCAACCACGTCTAAGGAATTTAAATTATGTATATTTATCAAATACTTCATAAGGGGCGATAGTGAAGGCTTTAACAGCATGAAGAATTGTAAAGCAAAAGATGAGATTAGAAACGGTATCGGTACGGTAAGGCTTTTAACTATTATTTATTCTTTGGGTAAGGCAACGTGAAAACAGAAACGCATATTATACAGAGAGAGATTTTTAATAGGATAAAGGTGTCAAATGAGTCACAGTCCACCTGATGGTAAGTGAATGCTGTGGCCCATATACATAGAGGCTACATACATCATCCTTTGATTTACAGTCAAAATGCACATGCGTAAGGACTAAGATGGAATGCCTAGTTTCCAGTAAAAAGTGTCTCTAGTTCTCTACACTCACCATACGAAACACAGCAGCGTTAGGCTGCTATTTTACGCTGGTATGGCATTTAGAAAGCAGTTATTCTGTTAGAGCGTGGTGCTTCCCCGGTCGAGCCGACCCATTAGTGCTATTCCTATACCAGTAATATAGTTGCAGCATGGCTCTACCACGTAAAAAATAAAGATAATACCTAAGTGTGGAATATCTTGGGTGTTAATAATGACAACACAGATATAAATATTGTCTCATTTTAGCCAAGTTTAACTAGTGTTCTTAGTCTTTCTTATGGGCTGGATGCGGTCAAGTGGAAGGAGCTGACACTGGGGAGCCCCTGCACTAAGATGGGAACAGTATTCCATGTGGGGCCGAGCCTGTGCCTTGTAAAGTTGCAAGCGGTGTCGTCATCGTCATCATCATCATCATTACAGCCCTTCACAAGTCCACTGCTGAACATAGGTCTCCCCCAAGGAATGCCACAAAGCACGGTCCTGAACCACCTGCATCCATCGACTTCCTGTATGTCTTACCAGGCCGTCACTCCATCTAGTGGCGGGACGCCCTATACTTCGTCCGCCGTTACATGGCCACCACTCGAGAACCTTTTTTCCTCATCGGTTGTCGGTTCTTCGAGCTATATGGCCTGCCCATTGCCACTTCAGCTTACTAATCCGTTGGGCTATGTCGGTCATCCTGGTTCTACTCCGGATATCCTCATTTCTAAGTTTATCACGCAGAGAAACTCCGAACATAGCCCTCTCCACAGCGACCTTGAGATTCCTCTTCAGACCTGCAGTGAAGGACCACGTCTCAGTTCCCTAGGTCATCACTCGCAACACTCACTGGTTGTACAGTCTCCTTTTCAAGTTTTCAGTTATACCTGACGAGAAGATGTTCTGTAATTTCCCGAACGTTGCCCAGTCGAGTTGAATCCGTCGATTGACCTCTCGGTCGAAGAAGCATGAAATACTGTCTCGCTCTGCTGAGAACGCCAAGCGTTTTAGAGACCAATTTAGCCTTCTCTTCCAAGTAAACACGAAACTGCACATCACTCGATATGTCGACTCCAAGGATTCCGATACTGGCTGAGGCAACAAGGGGAGTGCCTTGAAACTGAGGAGATACGACAAAGGGGTTCTTTTTAACGGTAAACGCGCAAACTCGTGTCTTCTGGGGATTGAACTGGACTAGATTAGGCGCCCCCAGTCCGACACTTAGTTCAACAAAGTCTCGACTTCAGACACAAGTTTGTTTAGGTACTGGGCGAAGTTTTCCCGAGAAATATTAGCACGGCCGGTGTATAAAGCATCACCAGTGCTGTCGTCTGCTAAGAAAAATATATTACCAGTTTGCAATATATCATTGATATGCAGAATAAACAGCGTTGGTTATAGCACGCAGCCTTGTGGAGCACCAGCGTTAATTGGCTTGTAATCGGAGCATGCTGGACGTCATCCAGGGAGAGAAGTGCTTTGCGCACCAAACGCTGTGTAAACAGCACTTCCTGCAAGGAGCACTCACACCGCGGGATGGTCGGCGGTGTGTTCCCCCCGTCATCGAGAGTCGAGTTGGAAGTAAAGAGAGAGCATAGCAGATCGGCTTTCTCTTTTGCGGCATGGGCCAGTGAGTTGTCGACCCTGTGTAGAGATGGCAGAGATGGCTGACAGAAGTTTCCTTGGACAGCCTTGGCGAGAGACCAGAATGCATGTTTTCCCGAAGGGAGGCGAACTAGTTTCTCGCTAATTCTGTCGATGTGCTCTGACTTTGCCTTGGCAATGACACTTTCGAAGGACCTGGATGCGGAATTATACTTCTTTTTAAGAGCGCTGGTGTTTACATCCCAGATCCGGAGGACTCCTGCTGCTTATAGCGAGATGTAATTTTACAGGAGTGTCCAAACCATGGCTGAGTTCTGCCTCAGATAGGAACCACAGATGATGGAATAAATAATTCCATTCCCTGATGTACAACATCAGCGACAGAATCAGCAACAGATAGTAGGATGCAAAAAAAGACCGTATTCCGTCCCAATAGACGACCTATAGTCGACAAAGACACGGCAGCAAGCTGCAGATCGCAACTGCGATGGGAGTAAGACTCGGTTAGAAAGCGCAAGGCAGGCTTTGCCGTCTACAGAGCCTCCCCCCCCCCCTCCTCACACACAGAATACGTAGGGCAGCCTGAGCACCCGGCGTGGGTGGATGCGTGGATGCTCAGCGATGGATTCTCCGTTACCAGGGGTGCTGATACCCTCCTTGGTAGTACTCTACTTAACTCCGCTACCATGTTAAGGGGGGAGGGGGGGGAAATTCGGCCTCCGGCCACCTACACTCACCAGGCTAAATGGACAAGTAAACTTCACGCTAGTATTCTGTGATGTCGTAGTACCACCCCGGTCCGAGCCGGCCCATCTGTGGGACGTCAAAAGCGGCCGCATGGCTCTACCACTGCTCAAATATTCATCAGTATTGAGCGCCTTAAAACAATATAGGGTCGTGATTCGCCAATAATTGTAAAATTTTTGGGTGAAAGTCGATTGAGAATCGAGTAAGAAATAAGAACAGGATTATAGTGACCTATGAGTGTATTTTATAGTGTACCTGTACTGACAATTTTGTATTTCTAAATAAATGTTGATACGTGCCTAATAAATATGGACTTTGATTATTATATTCTTTAAAAAAACAAGTCAGTCAGGTTTAAACTTGTTAATTAGTAATCAGTAATCGCAATCATGCTGATGCAGTTTATATTAACTGAATGAGTTAAATAGAAGATTAGAAGTGGATTAAAATACGGTTAAAAACAGTTTTAATCTCAAACAGGTTTAATATGCCTATTTGATAACCCATAAGTCACGTTAAGGGGCGACCCCTAACGTTTGGCATTGACAATGATCATCATCAAGACAACACTTTGTAATAGATCCTAAAGCATGCGCAACAAGTTTTAATTTCGTAGAAACACTGTGAAGAAGAACCGGCTCAAATGAGCGCACGCCGTTATATGTATAGATATGAGTGTCACCAAACAATATTGTCTGTCTAGCCGTAGCTTTGTCTCTTAATATTTACCTGTGATTCAAGTAAATTACTGCTGCTAATAGATTTCTTGCCGCTATTTGTGACTGATATTACTTTTGTGTCACCGTTTATAAGTCAATTTAGACCAAGGATTATAATTTGAATACACACTGTTATATACATTTGCAGATAAGAAGAAGTTGTATGTCCATAGTTCTGTTTTGAGCAATTGTTTTAATAATCTTTGACTTACCTGAACAGCACTATTTAGGAAGCAGTTATTTTGGCCGGGTCCATTCCAAAGGCCTTTTGTTGTGTGAAAAATACCAGAGTCTCTTGAATTTTCCCTTGAATGTTGTGGTCTTAGATCGCGTAGATAGTGGTCGTGAGTCGGAGCAGCCATGCTAGTGGCCATTAATAGGGAACCATTTCGTTACAGTTTCTCCCATATATTGGCGCCATGACATCTCGTTTTTTAATCTGTAAAATAAAAATAAAGAAAAAATTAAAATTAAATAAAAAAGCTTTAAAATAATAACTAAGTTAAAATCTCTTAGCGCCACTTTATGATATAAAATCCATGTTTCAGAAGTAGACTTTTGATTAGATGTAATAATAATTACTAAAATTGCTGAAATTGCTGAAATAAATTCAAATGGCCGATAGAGACGAAGATGATTTTTATTTACATTTAAAATATTTTCTTCTTTTTTGTTCGTATTATCTTTTTTTAAATACATCTAGTTTTTACGTGTTTTATCGCGTATATTAAGTTATTTTCATATTCGAGACGTTTCGATAATTTTACAAAACCCATAGTCACGGGGGGGACAAAGGTGTTCGACGTCCCAATGTTATAGATAACCACGACTACTTTCATAAATTTTTAGTCCGATCTACGCAGTATGATCTTATACGTATATTGAAGCAGAACGTATCTTGAAGTCTTTTTTAGGTTTATATTTTATATATATTTTTTAAAGTTTGCAAAAGTTAGAGAAACTATATTGTTTTATATTTAGAAATAATTCTAATAGCTTCCATTACTTTAAATCCAAAAACAATCTTCTAATTTTAAATGCCTTGAAATTACTTTTTAATTAATCTCTCCAAAGTTCACAGTGAAGGTGCCAAGAGGCGGAGACAGGACCGTCGTCTGTATTAGACCTTTTCATGCGAAAATTAGCAATTTGTGCGTTCCTTTTTATACGATGCCAAGGACAAGATTTGTGGACCTAAAAGCTCGTAATTCTAGTATCTACATATATATACATCGGTCCAGCGCATGGCGACACTAAACTTACTTGTTTGTAAGCAAAATAATTATTGCACCTAACCTAACTAATGTAATTCGAATAAGAATCTGTCAGCTAGTTTGTTCAGGAAATTAAATATTTTTTATCTATAAATTACGTACATCCATTTTATACAATACAAAAGAATAATTAACTATAATGACTAAAATACTAATATGGTATGTCTTAAAATTTAAATTAATTTTACTTAATTAGAAATCATTTCTATTTCATTTACACTTAAGCTTTAGAGCTTAAACTTAGAAAAGCGTGTTATTCGCTTTTCTATGTTAAGCTAAAAAAATGAATGAACAATTTAATACTTGCCTTCACTTCTCACGTATAAATTAATTTAATCAAAGTATTATTATTTCAATTAATTACTGACAGGAAATGAAATATAAAGAAAAATATTTCAATATTTTTTCGAAAGTAAAATTATGTAGGTTTGTATCTTATATAACTTATGTCAAAATATTTGTGATATTTAGAAATCACCTAGGGTGTGGTGACGAAAATTTTATTTAATATACATTTTTACAAATTGTAAATTAGTAGTTTGTACACTTGATACCGTTTGCATGGATTAATCATTTAGTTTGCATTTAAATGAGAACACATTATTAGAATGTAACCCAGTCATAACCTGGTCATAACCAGAGTCATAACAGACAATAACATCGATGGCGGGAATCGCATCCGCCTGCAGAAGTAGGTACGCCATCTGTTCATCGAATATCAAATTAACGTTTAGCTTATGTATTTTCAATAAATTATTGTTGTTATGATAACATTTCATCGAAAGTAACGTTGTAATAATATAAACATCCGTAGAAAATTCTTTAAATAGATACTTAACCCTAACTTATCTTTATGATTTGGTAATGATCCGTGTCTTTGTTTCATTTTACTCGTATGTGTAGTAGGGCTGTAAAAGTATAGCTTGGACTTTTTAAAATACTCGGATTTTTAAACCAAAATTATCGACTTCAAGCCCTTTAATTTCCAGCACGATTAGCACTTAAATTAAACCGATTCGTTGCGGCACCAATTTTCGACAACAAATATTTCATGACACGCCGGGCGTGTCAAGCGCCATCCGCCATGTGTGAAAGTAATGTTCTTTTTTATGCTTTTTTTACTTGTTTAGACCTAATTAAGTTTATTTGACATCAAACATACGTTACAAATGGAAGGATACTTGTTTTTAGTGGGTAACTACGTGTTTTTTTACGCGTTTTCTTTGAAATTGAGAGAAAGTGACTTTTTTTATGAAGAGATTACAAACCTTTTGTACTATTTATTGTTGTTATAAAAAAAAATCATTTATATAAGTAGGTACATCTAAATCACCCTGAAAACCTTGGTTTTTATTAAATTAAATTTTCACCAAATAATAACATTTGTAAATATCAAACAATGAAGAACCTTTATTTGAAAAAGGTGTTATTTTAGGTATTAATTTATTTGAAATCTGAATCTCACCTTTGTGTAGTGGTGTTCGGACCTAGTATTGATAGTGATAGTGCACGCAAATTAGGGAGGCAGGAGGTGCTCTTTAAACTAGATAAGGCACATCACTTTTAAATTCTCTTCTCTTATCTATATCTATCTTAATAATTAATTTTGACACATTTAATTTAGAATATTTAACAAAATTGCCTGTTTTCAATATTACACAGGTGTCACGTCACATAGGAAAATATATAGGTACGAAACTATAAAAAATGAGAAAAATGTAAATTTCTTTTATTTTAATAATAATTCTAAAATCATGGTTCTTACCGCCTTCCTAATTTTTTGTCAAATTATAAATAAAGACAATACATTGCCATAAAAGTAAACATGTAAACATTTATCAGAAGTCATAAAAATAATCATAGCAATCCAAACCGCAACAAAAAGCAAAAACTCATCGAACACGATCATCAAGGAAGAATGCCCACGGAAGTTAAAGCAATAGAACAGAATTCTTCATTAGCCAGTAGCTTTTGGTATCCCATCGCGGCCGTCGGCGACCGCTAATGACGGGCAATCGGAGGACTCCAACGCATTCCAGTGACCCGGCACCCGTTTGATCGTTTGCAGCCACATGAGTACAAACATCACCACTAAAGGCGTACACCGTAAACTATAATATAGTATTTTTGTTTGTAATTGAAATTTTATAAGCAGTTATAATTTTCAGACATTTACAAATCGAAGGCGAGTGATATACTCGCCGTTGATGTTAATACCGTATACTTTCCAGTCCAGAAGCTTGAAAACGTCTTCCAATGCAGCGGTGAAGAGTTTCGGGGATAGGTTTCGTACTCTAGTTCTGTACTCGAATAGCCATCGTATCCCTAATGTACAAACACTTCAGCACTTCGATATGCCGACAGTCAACTTGGCACCGCTGGAGGGACTGCAGCACCGCCCAAATTTCGACGGAATCAAAGGCTTTCTCATAATCCACATACGCCAGACATAGTGGCAAATTGTAGTCCTCGGACTTCTGTACAATTAACCGAAGGGTATGTATGTGGTCTATGGTGCTAAAGCCTTTTCGGAAACCGGCTTGTGCGGGAGGCTGGAAGTCGTCGGGTCTGCATGCGAGACGATTCGTAATGACTCTCGAAAACAGCACATAGACGCGGCTTAGAAGAGAAATCGGTCTGTAGTTCTTCAAGAGAGCGTTGTCGCCTTTCTTGAAGAACGAGACCATCGCACTTCTGCTCCACGCCTCCTTACTTTACTAATCCTTACTTTTATAAATCATGTCACACCTTCAAAGTAGTGTTTTCTGCTTACTGGTAGAGAACGCCTTAAAGCGTTAAGTCCACCTTTTTACTTTTTGTGCATCAAAGTTTAAATAAATAAAATAATTAAATTTAAAAAATCCTAGACCTTCCTGCCTGAGGAGAACCAGCTTCGTGAGTACGGACTACTCTTTTAAAAATATCACAAAATGGCTTTATTTTATTTTTACGCGGAAAACTGAAAGTTCTTAGAAAATCAAAAACTGGAGAAACTAGCAATTTATAGTTTTATTATGTATTATCAAAATAGTGTCCAATTACATGAATACATCGCTGCATCTGATGGAGCCACTGAGAAAAGCACTTTGCCCACTCGTCCTTAGAGGTCTCTTCGTCGGCATTTTGAAACGCAGCTACTGCTTCCTCGGCGTCCATAAAACATTTACCTCGAAGTTTTTCTTTATTTTCGGAAATAAATAAAAATCGCAATGTGCAAGATCTTGGCTATAGGGCGAGTGACCCAGTAATTCCACGTCTGACGTCGCCAAGTAGTCGATTTTTTGCTTGGCGGTGTACGCCGAGTTGTTGTTGTGGTGAAGAAAGATCCTACTGCCAGGTCGTTTCTCCCGAACTTTTTCCAAAACAAGTGGCAAGAATTGTTAGTGTACCACTCCGCAGTAACTGTTTTTCGATCGTTGCGTAATGACTAATGACCTGTCCTTCCGAAGACCGAGGCCACCATCTTTTTTCCCACCCTTCGACCTCTCTTCTCTTAGTTTCAGAATCATAACAATAAATCCAGCTCTCGGTACGCGTAAGTATGTCGAACACAGCATTTGAGTCACTTCCGTTAAATCTTTGAACCATTTCACGACACCAATCAACACGACGGAGTTTTTTGGACCTCTATCATATTACGAGGTATTCACCGGGCACAAAGCTCCTGACTGCTAAATTTTCATGGAGAATTTTGTACACTTGACTCATACCGATGCCTAAGCTTGTCCGAATCTGCTGATAAGTCGCCCTTTTGTTAGTCTTTATCATACGCCGCACAGCACTAATGTTATCTTCGGCCGTCGCCGTAGAAGGCCGTCCCTCACGCAGATCATCGGTGAGATTAGTGCGACCACGTTTAAACTCATTAAACCAGTTGTACACAGTGGCACGAAATGGGGCTTCATCGTGAAAGGCCAATCGAAGTCTATCATAACTTTCTTGTTGACTTAAATTACATCAAGTCATAAAAATTCATGGTACGAAATGAATGATGACATTACACAGACAATTTTCAATTTGCCGCCAAGTCGTAAATAAATGACAAATTAATAAAATACATACACAATAATATTGGCAAAGAGTTCCATTTTCAAAATTTGAACTTATTTTTTTATTATATTGTTTACAAGTGGCCAGTTCTAAAAACTTTCAGTGTCGCCCTCGTTACTGTAAACTGCTATTTGGCGGTAGAAATAGACAAGGGTATGGTAAGTACCCAAACGGGCTCCTAGACATAGAAGAGAGTCTTACCACCTAGTAAAGTATAAAATAAAGTGCTAAGACATACCTAGTTTAAAGAATAATTATAGGCCCGACTCCAAAATGCGAAATGATTTTATTCTTTTTATTTCTTTGAAGTAGCTTTCATTTTTTATTAAAAGTAATTTTTAACCCTTTTGAGTGGACTAAGGAATATCAACTAAATATTTTATTTACATTAAAAACTTCATCCCCTATTGTATCACCTTTAGAGGCATTCATAATATATCAATGTTTAGAGGTCCATTTTTTTTTCTCTAAATTTATATAAGACTACTCCTGAAGTATTCGATTCACATTTGACGAATATATCCCATCACAGTAACATACATAGGTACAAATATAAACATATAGTCGAATTATAAACCTCTTTCTTTTTTGGAGTCGACTAAAAAACTGTTTAATTAAAAGGTATAATATGCCGTGCACTTACGAGAACATTATAAAATGTACAAGCTGTAATACCCTATTTCACTCCCTCACGGGTTGAATTATCCAAAATCCTTTCTTAGTGGGTGTTTACGTCGAGAAAGGAGATCAAATTTCAAGTCCATCGGGCGTATAGTTTTGGAGATTTCGTGATGAGTCAGCGGTATTTTGCTTATTTAAAAGTATATAATATAATAAATAATAATATAGATTAGCTGCCAGGCCATTTAGACTTTAGACCATTAGTTGTGTGAATTGTCACAATTCCTTCCTATAACAGGAGAGACCCATGCTCAGTAGTGATGAAGAATGTACTATAATATAAATTAATGTTTATGGACGATTGAAAAATAATAGTGTGGCGGGTGGAAGGAAAAGGGGAGATCTCCCGCCGGGCAAGGTGTTCTGCCCGGGGAGCGGCCAACGCTCCGATTGGTAGTTCGGAGCTATTCTATATATTATGCTGCTTTAACTTCGGAACTTTGTTAGTGCGATTTAGGCTTCTATGTGTTTCACTTGCGGCGCGACGACAGTGCCGCCACAACAGTCACTATAATTATTGCTATGGTGAATTTCTGTTATTCTGTGAGTGATTAAGAGTTCTTCTTATTACAATCATAACCAGGTTCTACATAACTACTTATATTACACAAATTTCTATAACATAACTTTGTCGCACACACTCACACAAACACATACGCATGTATACACGCAGACACGCACGCACACACACGCACTCATACTCCATTTTTCTTGGGCTTGTGAGTTATTGTGACATCCTATTGACCACATTAACATTAATTTACGAGCGTTATTAATTCATGTACTGGTAAACTGCTACGACGTTGGCACTTGGAACAATAATAATAATAGAGACCATAAACGCAATCCATACTGCACGTGCGCGGGCGCCAGCTAGGTATACGGAAACCAGTTGTTAAACGGTTTATTTCGAACGACGACGATTACCTACGTATGACATGATATTTTGTTTGATTAGCTTGGGACTTTGCGTGAAATTAAAGAATTTATATGTATACGACTAACGCCACTCAATATAAATTGTTTATAATTATTAACTTATATTATCTAGCTGGTACCTAGTAGGTATACTATAAATCTACTTTTAGCTTATATGATAGAATACAAAGTACTTGTAGACAGACGTTTTGGTATTGTTTTCGTAACATCGTACGTGTTTAAGCTTGTTAGTATATACAAGTACATAGCAAAGCAACTCGAGTTTATTTCGGTACACCCCCTAGCAACCAAGATTTCCGATCTAACAGATCCGAGCGGTCGTGATTTTAACAAAAATGAGGTTAATTCCTGGATATCACTTGCGTAAACTAACATATTTAGGCTGGTAATCTATTTACGAATGACGAAATGAGGAAACAAACATTTATACAAATGTAATAATGTTTACATACGTATATCTGGTAATGCGATGTTACGTTTCTGCCGCATACACACTGTATTTAGAGATAGAAAGCACCTTCCCCCATATCTATACACTTATACATACAAATAAATAAAATTGAAGAGTCTGTTTGCAATTTCAAATTTGTAAATTCTGTTTAAAATAACAGCTTTTTACTTAATGCATATGAAAGTATATACGAGACTTATAACAAAAAAAACATTTTTTTTTAATTTTTGCCTGTCTATCTGTCTATTTCTGATTGTCTGTCTGTTTGTTCCGGCTAATCTTTGAAACAGCTGGACCAAAGATGTTCTATAGGTCCAGATACCGTGTACGCGCGCCTAAAATGCTTCCATTTCAAAGGCGCCAGTATTGGCGTATTCGTTCGATCGTTCCGCCATTACGCCAGCGACGTTTGCTGTGAATATACGTCACGCACCGGTGTCTTTAATTTCGCAAAATGACTGTTTGTGCTGTGAAATCATATAAAAATTACTCTGGGAAAAAAGATAAGGATAAGACCATCACTTTTCATAAGTTACTATACAATTTTATGGTGTATTTATTTGTAAAATAATACGAAAGCTAAATGTCAATACAAGTAATAATACTGCGCAATAATATTCGAGTGTTCCCTAGTCTATGAAATGTTTTTACCATTTTTTAATTTTATGATCAACCGCAAAGGTTATCTGTATAGGGGTTTTAAACAGTCTAATTTTACAGATTATACCCAACCTATAGAGTTAAACCGTTTTAAGGGTTAGGATTGAACTACATTTGGCAGCATGAAATTGCACTTTCCTGTGCTTCTATCCTTTTTGGTCACTCAGAACCGTTATTTACTAGAGCGAGAAAGACAGCGCGAGTGTATAGTTCCACCCTCAAAAAGCCTGTTTCAAAACTTTATCTATTATTCTTGACAATCCATACTAATATAATATTATAAATGTGAAAGTGTGATTTTTTGTTTATTTGTTTTTTTTTCCTTCCTTCACGCAGCAACGGAACGGAACAATTTAAAACAATTAAACATTTTGCTATCTCTTGGCCGAAGTTTACTCTTAACCAAACTTACTTTTTTTCGTCATTTTACTTAGGATTGAAAAATAATTTAATGTCTTCGTAAAAAGCGGCAATATTTTGTGTTCTACAGTACAAAAGTGTAGTACTCTGTATATATTTAGTAATAATAGATTATAAATATATGTTACATACATAAATATCTACTGTGCTTTTTTATTTATTTTAACTGTTACATTAATTATAGGTTTTATTACATACCTTCAATATTTTAGTGCGATGTTCGTACCTACATAAAACACACATAAGCAACCATATCCCCATACACACACGCACACAAATGCACACGCCACGCACACACATTTTATACTCTTAGAATCAATAGGTACGTCAATATGAATGAAATATAAAATCTCCCACATTTTTTGGGTAATCGATTCGCACTGTTATTACCGAAGTCACGCACATTAATGCAGCCATGGTGCGTAAGATATGCGCGTCACGTGATACTCACGCACACATGAATCAGAGACTGTCTTCACTATGAACGTTGCGGTGTGTTAGAAACACGGTATCTGGACCTATAGAACATCTTTGAGCTGGACCTATTTTGACGAGACTTTCATTGGCATATAGCTGATGTTATAAGGAGTAACTTAGGTTACTTTTATTTTAGAAAAAGAATTAGGGTTCCGCGCAAAACAATTAAAACCCATGAAATCCAATCGTAATAATTTCGACGCCAACGAAGTCGCAGGTAGCAGTTAGTGATTCTCTAAATTGTAGAGATCCTTATAGCGAAGGTACAAAGAGTCTAGATTGGGACTATACTTTTACCTCTTTCCGTCGCTAAGCAACAGTGTACTCACTGTTTTGTTCCGTTTTATGTAAAGGACAAGAGAATCAGTGTAATGACGGATTATGAGGCATTTCATCATAGCCTCCAAAAGTGGGCATTGCGTCTTTTCTTTGTTTGAAGTTGGTAGCAGGTTACCATTAAGTGAATTGACGATCAGATGGATAATTTATGATACAAGAAAATTATTCTTCTGCTGTACTGCTATATTATATTTGGAATGTACACATTGTCACTGAATAAATAATAGACATTGTGTACACATAGGGGCATTAAATACCATACACGACGCATTTGCTTCTTATCAAAAATTGTTATTTGCGAAATTATGTATAACCTATTGCGATATCAAAACTTGTCCGAAATTCGACTACTTTCGGAGTTACAGTCGGACATAGAAACGGGCATCCACAATGCCTATATCGATGCCAGCCTCAAATATTAATCTACTTTTAAGTTCCGCCGCAGTCATGTAAAAATATAAATACATTAACATTGGTTTTGCCCAAAAACCGCAATTGTTTCAAGCGTTAAATCGCAATACAAATAAAATAATTGTGAACGATAAATCTGTAGACATATTGCTTCAAGGTTATTGTTCTAAGACCTATCTGATCAATACAAATCTAGATTAGAATCGTCTGACCTTGACCTAGTATCATGAATTCAGATTGAAACATTCACTTTAAAGAGTATGAGGGAATTTGAGGAGCAAATATATTTTGCAAAAATAAAAACCGAAGAAAGGCTCTTTACTAGGCCTTCCTTTCCTTCTTCTTCCTTTCCCCTTCGACACCAATAAAATTGTTAATTGAAATTTTATGTGATGTCTCCTACATATCTGAGAAATTATATTAAATAATTTCGAGCAGCTCTCACTGGAGCAGCGCGGTGGGCTGACTGACTCCTCAATAATCCTAAAAAATTAGATTAGGCCAGAGCCCAGCTTTAGAACGTACTCGTTTAAAAACTGTAAGTAACTTTAGTGTTGTTAAAGGAAAAACAATTTATAAATAATGATTTCATAAAACAAATTTTACACAAACTAGTGTGCAAATTCCATATGTATCGTCTTAATGGTTTTTAAGTTTAACCCGGTTGAAAAGACGGAAAGAGAATAATTTACATATTATATCTATTTACATATTAAATCGCGAAAATTTTATATAACCGGCTATCACTTCTATTTAAATGCAATACGACCGTTGTCATAGTTTTTTTTTTATAGGATATGGGTAACAAACGAGCACACAGTCCACCTGATGGTAAGTGGTTGCTGCGGCCCATAGACATCTACATCTATCCTCTATAACAAATCAAAATGCAGATGCGTTGTCACCCGTGAAGACTAAGATGGAATGCCTCATTTCCAGTAAAAAGGGCCTCCGGCCACCTGCACTCACCAAGCGAAACGCAGAGGTAAACCTCTACTTCACGCTGATATTCTGTGAGGTCGTGGTACCACCCCGGTTCAAGCCGGCCCATCCGTGCGACAGCAAAAGCTGCCGCGTGGCTCTACCACTGTTAAAAGTGGTATTGTAATTCGTCTACTGAACTATAAAAGACGCATAATCACGCTTCGAATCACGCACACACAAATACGTAAAAATATATAATATAGTATCTTCTTTGATACTACAACCGAACCGTCTTTAGGTATACATTATATCAAATCAGGATAGATTGTAACATATGATGATTGGTTGAGCTTGAGACACATTGAAACCATGACAGTAGCCTTGGTAATAACAGGAACGATTGCCTATAATATATAGTTTTATGGCCAACGAATACCAGTGTAAAATAACTGGTAACAAGACGTTCCCACACATCTTAATACTCGGGGGCGACAACGCATATGTATTTTGAATCTTAATCGCGACTATTAGCTGCTGTAGCCACTTGTCATCGGATGGACTCAGTACTCGTTTGTCATCATTAATTATTGCAAAAAAAACATGCGTGAGTGTTGTTGAACACTCGCTTGGAACGAAGTTCCTTTCGTAGTATATTATTATTGATAAACGTATTATATTATTAATTAACAAATATATAATGAATCTGTCTATTAAAATGAAGCGTTATTTATAATAATATTTCTTTCATGGCAAGATAAGAAAAAGTGCGTGGGACATGAATATTGTTCCATCTCGCTCGCACTATAGAAAGGGGATCGTGACTAGTGACGGAATAATCTTATACTTTTTCTGCTAAGCTAGCCCCATCCGCCAAATTCGTACAATGCGAGAAGGAACTTCGTTCCAATAAACTGCAGTCATTTTTAAACCTTTATAGGTACACATATCTTACACAGTTGACATTTTATACTATTGTTCTATAAGCGGAATATTACGCTGTGATTTAAGCAAGTCAAATAGACAATATAATCATCGTCATGCAATGTATAATACTTTAACACGATAATATACAATAAAGTTATAAGAAACCTTAGTTATTTAATGATTAAAGGAACATTAAATGAAGGCAATTCGAAACTACAAACCCACACATTAACATACTTAAGTAGGGTTAAAAATCTCGTAGCGAGTCAAGAGGTATCCGAAATTACCCCTTGAGAGGCGTTGCCAGGCTAGTTCCTTTGAACTAGCCTGGCAACGCCACTCAACTTATTTATAGTTTTATTGAACTTCCAATAAATTATACACATACTGACTTAAAAAAAAACAGATCTAATAATTCTTGTAGTTAAAGTTTCACTGTTAGTACAACTAGGGCTCTGTGACGACTACATCTGACGCAGGGTAGGCCTTTTAGGACGCGAGTTATTTAAAAAAGGGAAAGGCAATGATGATGAGGATGATGATATGGTATTGTTACCAATCATCATGTCCCCTCTGTTGAGGATTTTGAGCTATCTAACCGCTGTCCGAGTGGGGAGTGCGGACCCCCGCCTCTGGCTGCTTAGCTCGTGTCCGTCGATGTTCTGGGCAGTGAGAACCGGCCAGGTACGCGGGTGTACGGTGTGTACGCGGTGTTGTGCTGGAACGCGTCGTGCCCGCCTACGGGTGCTACGGGCCCCATCCGTTAACCTACTTGTGCTTGTCCCATTTGGTGTGGGTGTAGGTGTCACTGTATGATGTGTCTGCACTTATATAATACTTAAATAATTTGGGGATTTATTCTATTATTTACACATTTGTCGGACCTCCAATGCGTCTCTTTTGGGAAGATTTGCTGTAATGGCTGTGCTTGGCAGTTGAATTAGTTCAATGTTTGGCTTGATATATTTAAGACAGTTATACCATCGTATTCCACAGGACTATAACAGTACACTGCCTTAACCAACTTGTACCTTCTTTTTTATAATGGTGTACCCATGACTATGTTCTCATTAATTGTAGATGGAATAATTTGAGACACAACTTGGAAAGAAGTAAGTGACAAGTTTAAGTAAGTAAATATGCGACATGAAAATAATAATTTAAAATTTTGTAAAACCGACTTCAGTATGAATTATCAAGAATAACAGAAGCTTTCAAATAAAAGAGAATCGTCGAAATCGGTTCACCCAGTAAAAAGTTATGAGGTAACACACATTAAAAAAAACATACAGTCGAATTGAGTACCGTCTCCTTTTTGAAGTGAGTAGAATAAAATAATATCTACATGACAACAAAATAATATTTTGCTATCGCAATGTGAGAACTATATGTTCTAATAGAATACTTTTACATAAATTAATGTTTTTGATAAAATTTTAAAAAGCATTGGGAACATTTGAAGCGATTTCAAAAAGATGCTTAATTCGACTTTCGATTGTATGTTTTCTTAAGTATGTTAAGTTGTGAACTAAATGTGAACCAATTTTAATAATTATTTAAGTATTATTTATTAAATAGGCTTTTGTTTTTAATTTAGACTTGTAAGACGATAAGCTTGTGATATTTATTGCTCCACTCAATAGGGTCAATAAAACAAATTGTTAATTAAAAGATTTCACTACCCCATATCGAAGGAAACGTTTCTTACGATGGTACGGAACCCGTCATGCGCGAGTCCGACTCGCACTTAGCCGGTTTTTCGTTTCATCGAATTTCAAATCACAACGATTCTAAAGAAGTTTTCTTTAAAAAAAACAGAAGAACTATGAATTAGTAATAGACCCAATCGGAAATATTTTTTCCATAGAAATAATTTACACAAGAAAGAAAGACTTCGTGCGTTAGTTGCGAAATTTATGCCGGTCAACAAACAACGACATTGAATGAAATCTGAATGCAGTGAAAAAGAAAGAAACGCCACGTAAACCTTAACCAGAAAAGTTGGCTTCGAAACCCTCTGTTTTGAAAACATTCTTTGAGATTACGAAATTATGTTGTTAATTCCATCCTAAAATACTGCAAGGAATATCGGGAATTATGTTGAAATTTTAACATTTCTTGACATTTTAAAAAGAGCGTCAAATCATTTTGCGGAAAATGCGGGAATAAGAAAAATACAAGTACGGAATTTTGTTTCGCAAGACAAAGCGCCATTCTTACGCCGCGTGGTTACCTTTTAGAAAGACTGGTCTTTAAAGTACCTAGTAAATCATCGAGAGTGGTCGGTTAAAGACGGCGCGGGGGTATAACGCACTTTTCACTTTAAAAAGCATTTTAAAGTGAAAAATGCGTTATACCCTTAAACTGGATTTTTCTTTATCGAAGATATAAAATTTGTAAACCTAAAAGATATATTTTAGAGTTTTACCTTGACTTGATAATTATTTTAGGCTTTTGAGTTAAATAGCATTACAGTCAGACTCTGTCAGCCGTCCATCTTATCGTTCTTTTGTATCGTTTGTTTCAATTCGTTAAAGGACAAAAATATTATTCCTTCTGGACTCTAGAAAATAACACAACATAACACGCAGAAAGTACGAAGACGCAACGATTAATAGTGCGCGAAATTATTATTTTTAATTAGGTAACAAAAAATTGAATTAACAATTTCGTACAGTTGGACGTACAACACTATAATACCACCATAGAAATATACTTTCTTATATCTATGAGTGCCACTTAGAGGCAAATTCACAGCCTTGAAAGAATTGTCATACCTTCTTCTTTATCGTTCTGAAAAAATCCACTGCTGGACATGGGTCCTCCCGATGTTTTTAAACGTGGTAGAGCCATGCTGCAGCTATATTAGGAGTATAGTTGTAGCACAAATGGGTCGGCTCGCCCGGGAAAGACCACGCTCTCACAGAATACCAGCGTAAAATAGCAGCTTAAGGCTGCTGTGTTTCGTATGGTTAGTGTATAGAACCGGAGACCCTTTTTACTGGAAAAGAGCCATTCCATCTTAGTCCTCACGGCTGACAACGCATCTGCATTTTGATTCTTTATTGGGGATTGATGTAGATGTCTATGGGTCACAGCAACCACTTACCATCAGGTGGACTGTGTGCTCGTTTGTCACCCTATCCTATAAAAAATATGTAGGAAGAACTTGCCTAAATCGTCGCGCTTGGCAGTCGGATCGATGATCGCAGTGCCACACGTCCTGCACCTGCAACCTTCGTATACGTGGGACATATTTGACGTCTACGTTACGTCACGTCGAGGTGGTTATAGCGCCATCTATCGGAAGTCATAGACTTTTCTGGCATTTATCATAGACAGTCGTCTCCTAACTTATACCCACATGACGAAGTGGGTTCGTGAATTCCTCATGCCACCCCCACACGGCAAACGTCATATCCATCCATCCATTCTTCCATTACAGCCTATAAAAATCCAATGCTGCACAATGGAATGTCATATATACAAGGACAATAGCAACACATTCAGAAATCTACGTGGTAGAGCCACGCTGCAGCTATATTATAGTTGTAGCACGAATAGGTCGGCTCGACCGGGGAAATATATGCTCAGTGTTGCTTTGTTTCGTATGATGAGTGTAGAGAACCGGAGGCACTTTTTATCGGGGCATTCCATCTTAGTCCTCAGGGGTGACGACACATGTTCATTTCGATTCTAATGGACTGTGCGCTCGTTTATCACCACTTATTCTATAAAAAAAGAACCCGAAAGCTAACAATTTGAGTTACTGGATATTATAAGCAATATTTTTTCCTCAAATTCTGTCTCGCTCAAATATTTTCTTCTAAGAGTTTCAAAGAAATTATTAGCAAAAAAAAGAACGGCATTTGTCAAGTGGTTCCATATCACTCTGGGAACACAAACGTAAAGTGTGAGATTCAGTAGAGCTAAAAAAGGTCGGACCGTCTCAAGCGTTCCATTACTAATACATAATTTTAAGTGATAACCTTAAAAGCTTTCTCGACGCAGCGGTTCAAGTAGCTTGAACTTAAAGTTCAAGGCAATCAAATGAAGGTACCTGATACACCAAAATTTAAGTTCAATACAAGCTAATTTCTTAGAAACTGCAATCATCCCATTTGAAGTTTACCATAGAATTTTAAACGTAAAATAAACAAGAGTTAATTTTAAGAATAGTTCTTTAAATTAACTTTTGAGAACTAAAATTTAATATCTGTTTCGTTTACAGCATAATTTGAACATACATATTTAACTATTTTCAAAAAACTGGAAAGATTAAGAAGACAAAGATTTCTTATAACGCATGTGAGTACTCACGCATACAAATACAAACTCAAGTAATACCTACATATTGAAGAGACACACAGAGAGAAATGCTTTAAGCCACAGCTTTAAGCTTTGTACGTGACACAAAAGGAGCAAAAACGGAGGCTGCGCGTGCGCCGACCCGCGAGACGGCACGAGTCAAACCAACGTCTTGGTCATGAAATTGTATTATTATTACTTGACTCTCTTTCATACGCGTAGCAGTTAGCATAACATGCTTATGCGCCAGTTATAATATGTTTCAGTTAATGAGAATGATTTTGAAATTTAAGAAATGAAATTATTCTATAAAATATGTATTTAAGATTTATTTTTATTTATTACGATTCGTAAGAGACGTTTTTAACTATAATTTCAAATAATTTATTTTTATAAATGAAGTCAGCCGTTTTTGACCAATAAAGTATGATAATGACATCAAAAAAATTAGAAAATATTGACATATTTTAACATTAGACGGTCTTTTTATGCGTATTGCAAATGTAAAGCGCGTGAGAGGAATAAAGCTCCACCGAAGAACGCCACGCTCTCAGAATACAAGCGCATAAAGTAACAGTATACTGGTGTTGGCGTTTCGTGTGGTGAATGATGAGGACCGGAGAACTACATATCATATATGTACCGTATTAGCAGAGAGGTATCTATTTAGTATTTATAAGAGACACGTAAGCAAGGAATATACTACTTATTAAGAGGCACCATCTACTCGGTAAAAGACTGAACACTTGCAAAAAAATTAGTATATTAGGCCATCAACGTCAATTCGGTCACGCCGGCAATTTGCTGACCACTGAAACAGTCTTTAAATATCAACATCTTTACAGCATATCAAAGTCCACAGCTGAACATAGGTCACCCTATAGATCACCTAAGAGGGATATTTGCATAGTTTTTTAGCAACTTTGGAAAGAAGCTGCTCCCATCTCCTGGATTATTTCCCACTGTTTCCTCACCCACGGGACCGTATGGGGTAGAGGATATTCCTACACCGTCACTGCAATGTCACTGTAGAACAGCGTGAAGAAACTTGCATCATTTGTGAAACAAACATATAATGAAGATACAAAAGCAGCGCGGTAAACACTTTCCAGCCTATATAACCCACTCAGAACTGAGAGGAAGCCTGCCCAGAAGTTAGATGCGTTGAAATATTATATACGAGGGCGGCTGATAAGTCCGCGGTCTAAGATACTTAATGAAAGAAAATATATGGTTTATATTTTTATTTTTCCATATAATTTCCCTCAAGTGAAATGCATTTCACACATCTCGCATACAAAAATACAATGCCTTTAACCCACCCAAAAAATATTCTATATCTATCTCTTCAAAATGACGGTCAAACGCAGCTTTGATTTCGTTGTCATCTCCGGCCCTATTCGTGACTATCCGTCGCCAAATGTCTTCCTGGTTATCGCCGACTAGCTCCAAAAAATCTTTTCAACTTGCGAGTCGACGTTGCTTTGGTGTGAGCATTTACGGTACCCAGCGCGCGCTAATTTTTCTCATATTCAAATGTTCATCATGTCAATTGACGACTCCGTGGCGCAGTGGTTTAGCAATGAGTTGTTGCGCTAGGGGCCGCGGGTTCGAATCCCGCACGGAACAAGTACTTATTTGTATGGCCTACAAATAATTGTTCCGGATCTGGAATCTGGATGTTTGTCCTTGTGCAATTTATGTTTGTAAACTGCCTCTACGATACAAGAGTAAATCCTAGTGTGAAGTATTAATGTTTATTTAAAAAGAAATCTCTAACTCATTCTTTGCTAATCTGCAGTTCTTCAGCAATTTGCCACAATTTAATCCTTCGGTCGGCAGACCGATTTTTTCGACTTTTCGGACGTTTTCTTCGGTCAGTACCGTGACACCGTGGCCTGGGCGAAGGACGTCTTCACAGCTCTCTCGTCCTTGTTGAAATATGCGGGCCTATTTTTTCAACATCGTATATGAAGGCGCTGAATCCTGAAGAACCGATGACATCTCTTAAAAAATGTCTTTCCGTGTATTTCCCTTCTTTACGAGAAATTTTATCACGGCGCGGTGCTCAAAATTCCGAGAATTTCCAGATTCGGCTGACATGGTGATGATGTTTGTTGTTCAATAAATAATTGAACTATGAGTGCGAACTTAATTAGTGATTGCTTTTATAATACTACTGAGTGTTGCAGTGTGTACTAGTGACATGAGTAACAAGTTAATTACTCATCGATAAGTACCCTAAGCCGTGAACTTCTCAGCCGCCCTGGTACGTAAGTGACATTATACTATACTTCATTGACTAGACGTAAAGTGTTTGTTACTATGGATCACAACTTGCCCGTGTATATTGGTTACGTTGATCGTTTACTATTAAGTGCGACGTTTGCCCGTTTAAAATTTTTAATTGCAAGTTTAGTACCACGTTACTGATACAACTTGAAGTTGAACTCTTAGCCCTTATCAGTTTCTTAAGAAATTACTGAAAATTGTAACGCAATTTATGTAAATTATATCTTTGGAACTAGAAGCTTCATCCATCCACCAAGCTAAAGTCCATAAAAACTTAAATGGAAACGGTGACAGCTTGGACGAAACGAGCTCATTAATGGATGCCATCAGTCAATGTCTCCGTGGACAAAGAGCGTCTGCTGAGCAACAAAATTGCTCAAGCGTGGAAACATCTTATTTTTCTTTAAATCAAATAACGTTAGAATGTTAAAATGTTAAAGTTCCTATGTTTGTTCAGATGTGTGTGCTTCAAATACAGGTTTTCGATGACGATATTTGACCACAGTTATAATGGTTATCTAGTGCGAGAATATAACTTCTGACATTTTCATCACGAAATACAACAGTGCCGTTAATATTCATGCTTTGTAAATAAAGAAGTTTGAATGCATTAATTGTCCATTCAAAGCCTAATGAAACGCTTAACTGATAAAATCGAATTAAGAAATTAAGAATTGAAGACAATATCAGATAAAAAAAAAATCAATGGTAATAATGAGATAAGAAACGTTAGAGACAATCAGTAGCAGTAGAGTATACGAGTAAATACGAATAAACACGAGTAAAGCTATGTCGCATTTAAACGTGAAAAGTAGGATTTAATTGAGCATGCGTATGTGTAATAAGTCTTGTCTAAAAGTATGTAATAATTACATATCTCGGTCACAATAACTGTAACGAAATTATACAATCGGTCTGATGACCGCCGATGTTGATGAAACATTTTAAATTATCGGTGTTACTAACGGTGTCACTTTGTACATGGTACGTGAATGTTCAGACAAGCAAGTAATATTATGTTAATGGACAATCTTTAAACCAGTATCGGGTTATTTTTACATTTATAATATAATAGTAGGTATTCACGAACATAAATCATTTTGAAAATTCTTTGATCTTTGATTTACAAACTATATAATCCAAATTTAGGCAACTTTAGGACGTATGCTACTGACGAGCACTATTTTAAGAATTACGAATTTTGGTTTCATAAAATATAAATTTATATTTTAAAATATTAATAAAATAAATAAAATAAACAGTATTTAATAGCTACGAAGCCAATCGTTGGCAAAGATTGGCAAACAGTAACGATGTTAGTACCCGTATATTGAAAAATTAGGTACGTTGCCAGTAACATGTTGATAAGTGCAACACATAAAATTCTAATCGTTCTGTGACTTTCACGCCATGCAAGTTCGCCTGTATCTAATTAACATGAGCAGATGATTTAATCTATACATACAATATACAATACAAATAAATAAAATTGAAGTATCTGTTTGTAATGTTAAAATAATAACTTTTTACTGAATGCATATGAAAGTATAAATGGTACTAATAACAAAAAAACGACTTTTAAAATTGTTGTCTGTCTGTCGGTCTGTCTCTCTGTCTGTTTGTTCCGGCTAATCTCCGAAACGGCTGGACCGATTTTGACAGGACTTTCACTGGTAGATAGTTGATGTTATGAGGAGTAACTTAGGATACTTTTATTTTAGAAAAAGAATTAGGGTTCCGTTGAATAAAATAAAACCCATGAAATCGTAGTAAATTCCACGCGGACGAAGTCGCGAGGGACAGCTAGTAAAATATATTATATTTAAAATATTTTAATAATTTTAATTGAGTAATAAACAAACAGCTTTTCACTAAATGCATATGAAAGTATATGCGGTACTTATAACAAAAACATAATTTTTAAAATTTGTCTGTCTGTCTGTTTATCCCTGCTAATCTCCGAAACGGCTGGACCGATTTTGATGGGATTTTCAGCGGATGTTATAAAGAGTAACTTAGAATACTTTTATTTTAGAAAAAGAATTAGAGTTCCGCACAAAAAAATTAATAGCCTAATATACACGCGGGCGGAAACGCGGGGAACAGCTACTTTAATAATAAATAGTAATAAAAAACTATTTATCTATAGGATTGTAGTTAATAATACGGATATGCGATAAAAAGCCACTATGTTTCACCTGGCTCGAGGCACGTGCCACATTCACCTGTTCTTGGCCAAAGTTTTAAATAAACATCGTCTTAGAACCGGCATCTGTAATTCCATAATCGCCTAAAGAAAAATGCTATACTTTTTTGCCTGCGACAACACGTCAGTGCGTCAAAGAATATATATTATTACTAGCTGTTCCCCGCGACTTCGCCCGCGTGTTATTTTGGGGGTTTTAATTTTTTTGCGCGGAACCCTAACTCTTTTTCTAAAATAAAAGTAGCCTGAGTTACTCCTTGTGACATCAGCTATCTGCCAGTGAAAACGACGGACGGACAGACAGACAGACAAAAACTTTAAAAATTGTATTTTTGTTATTAGTACCACATATACTTACATATGCATTTACTAAAAAGCTGTAATTTTGACATTACAAACAGACACTTCAATTTTATTTATTTGTATAGATTTGTATAGATTATTAGTGCGTCGTCTTTGCTATTATACGGCTCTAGAATATATTTGACTGTATGTATCATTTAGCTGAGCTGTGGAGGTAGATCAACATAAAATAAAAATACGTGTCTCTTACACAAAATTATTATTTACCTAAATATTTTATAATTTTTATAAAAGTAACTTTCGTAAACTGGCACATAGTCCGCATGATATTAAGTAGCCTAATGGCAGGACGCGGACCGCGAACTCGAAAGGTCGTGGGTTCGAATCCGCCATTCGACTACTGTCGTGAACCACTTCTAACACAAGCATTTTAAGCTTACCAGAAATTGTTAAAGGGAATATTAGTAATGTTTCATAGTATTACCAGTATTAAAAAAAAACTAAAAAAAAGATGCCAATTATCATCATCGTCATTACAACTCTTCTTGATCTGCTGCCTCGCCATAGATTGCCCCATAGGGTGGATATTTGCCAAGTTGCCACGCCTGGGGCAAATTGTTACACCGTCACTAGAAGGTACAGCGCAGCTGTCTAGTTGCTCCCAAAACTATAACTCTCTCAGGAATGAGAGGAGACACGTGCCTAGCTGTGAGAACGTATGTAAGAACAAGGCTGGATTTAAATGTGTGGACACCCCGCGGCAACAAAGATTTTCAAGCCCCAAAAAAAATTACAACAGAAGAAAAAAATGTTTTTCAGTTTTTCATAATTTATAAATACTAAAAATATACTTACAAAAGGAAAAAAAAGCGACCAAGTGCGAGTCGGACTCGCCCATGAAGGGTTCCGTAGCAGCAAGTAACATAATTTACGATTTATGAAGTATTAAAAATAAACTACTTACTAGATCTCGTTCAAACCAATTTTCGGTGGAAGTTTACATGGTAATGTATATCATATTTTTTTTTAGTTTTATCATTCTCTTATTTTAGAAGTTACATGGGGGGGGGGGGGGGAGGGGACACATTTTACCACTTTGGAAGTGTCTCCCGTGCAAACTATTCAGTTTAGAAAAAAATGATATAAGAACCCCTTAATATCATTTTTGAAGATCTATCCATAGATACCCCACACGTATGGGTTTGATGAAAATAAAATATTTGAGTTTCAGTTCTAAGTATGGGGAACTCCCAAAATTTATTGTTTTCTTTACTATTTTTGTGTGAAAATCTTAATGCGGTTCACAGAATACATCTACTTACCAAGTTTCAATAGCATAGTTCTTATAGTTTCGGAAAAAATGTCTATGACATACGGACGGACAGACAGACAGACATGACGAATCTATAAGGGTTCCGTTTTTTGCCATTTGGGTACGGAACCCTAAAAAGATAAAAGTCAAGCGAATGGAAGTTTGCAAACTATTTTCGTCGATAAATCATTAATAATTTCAGTGAAATCTAGTTCTCAAAGTAAATCACTTTCTACTTAGTAGGGACATATACGTGGTGGACTCACACTGCAGCTATAATATGGTTGTAGCACGAATGGGTCGGCCCCATCGAGGACCACGCTCTCACCGAATGGTTTTCTGTGAGAGCATGTTCCTTCCCCGTAAAACAGCAGCTCAATACTGCTGTTTCGTATTGTGAGCGTAGAGAACCGGGATCCTTTTTATGGATACGGGGCATTCCATCTTAGTCCTCAGGGGTGACAACGTATATGCATTTTAAATCTTATTATTTAGAGAATAAATGTAGATGTTGATGGACCAGCATATCCACTTACCATCAGGTGGACACTGTGTTCGTTTGTCACCCTTATTCTAAAAATAGTTCATTTTTTATAATATTCATTTTCGAAAATGAGCACTCTCAGTGCAGTTCGACATCATCTTCACCGAGTATGTTCTGAACTTCAACATTAGAAAATGTAGTTCTGATATTTTGATTTTCGAGTAAGAGTACTTAATTGTTAGTAGAAATAGTTCCTTAGATTGATCTTTTTGACAATCGTTTTTGTACGAAGTGAACAGTGAAGCGAATTGGACCAACTCTTTACTAAGACAGAGTTTCAAATCGTTTTTGTATATTTTTTTTATATTTTTGCCTTTGTTATTTCGTCTTTATTTTTCGTCTAGTTCCCCTATTACCCTTTCATGAATCCGGTCCTGTATACGCTACAATTTTACTGTACTCTTATACTATAATTAGGACATCTCACATGCCAATATTTGACAAGGCGTTTAAGCCAAAGAGAAAACTGAACCCTATTATAATAAGAAGAAACATTTGTCGCAGTAGTTAGGCTAGATCCTATGAAGGCTTACAAAATCCGCTTTGACTAGTGAAAATCTACGTCGTGAACCGTACCAATCACCTTGCTCAATCCTACTAATTTCCGTTATTTAGGAATTTAGGCAAGTACAATTTTACAAGGAAAGGTTCAAGCTCCAATGAGACGGTAAACGCTTTAAATAAATTCATCTATTAGAAGCATCCATGGTACTTTAATTATAATGCAAATGCAGCTAAAATAATGGTAGATAGTTGCGACTTATTAAACATAATCTTTATTAAATTATATTAAATACAAGCTGTTCCCCGCGACCTCGCCCGTGTATAATTTAGGTTTTTAATGATGTTGCGCGGAACCCTGATTCTTTTTCTAAAATATAGGTAGCGTAAGTTACTCCTTATAACATCAGCTATCTGCCAGTGAATGTCCCGTCGAAATCGGTCCAGCCGTTTCGGAAATTAGCCGGAACAAACAGACAGACAGACAGAGAGACAGACAGACGGACAGACAGACAAAAATTGTGTTTTTGTTATAAGTACCGTATATACTTTCATATGCATTTAGTAAAAAGCTGGTATTTTGAAATTACAAACAGACACTTCAATTTTATTTATTTGTATAGATAATTTTTATTAAATTATAAAATTAAGAATATAAAATTCTTATATTTTAAATTTCCTTTATAAAACGGCAATTTGATTGTTTAATTTTGCTTTAACCATACGGATATTGTATTTCCTCCCATTTCTGAGAGGATTTTATGGCAAGTTTCTTAGATATGCAGGTTTCCTCACGATGTATTCCTTTACCGCCGAGTACGTGATAAGTCAACACTTAAAACTGCTATTACGTGGTAGAGCCAAGCTGTAGCGATATTATGGATGTAGCTCGAATGGGTCGGCTCGCTCGGGGAAGGACCACGCTCTCACAGAATACCAGCGTAAAATAGCAGCTTAATTCTGCTGTGTTTCCTATGGTGAGTGTAGAGAACCGGAGGACCTTTTTACTGTACTCGTATCTTAGTCCTCAGGGATGACAACGCATGCGCATTTTGATTCTTAATCGAGGATAAATGTCTACGGGCGACAGCATCCACTTACCCATCACAAAATAACTTCATTGTCCGGCGGGAATCGAACCAGAGTTGTTGGCGTAATATGCTATCACAGTTCTTACGGCATGGATAACATACATTTATGTGTATCTGTTTTGTTGTGTTTGTGTATTTTATATGAATTTAAGTAATTGTAATAATTTAATTTAAATTAAATATTTTTTTGTGTAATTCATATAAAATTGACATCATAACTTAGATTTAATATTATAATTTCGATGTGCATTTATGAAGTGTGATATGGACTAGTTACGAAATGAATGATTTTCAATTTAATTTTTAATTTATATCATATATTTATATTATATTATGTAAAAACCATATTAAATAAAATATTATGTTTGCATAATATAATGTAATAACATGTGTTCAAAAATTATTGATAATTATTTTAAATCAATAGGTATTTTGTAGTTTTTTTTAAATTTTATTTTAATACCAAATATAAATTATGCATTATTTTGTTCCATTGATATTTATTGGTATTTAATCTATCTGTATTTGTGAATGATACTCAAACCTAAAACCATTTTCTTTGTTAATAATAAAAGCAGTATCTAAAGTCAGAAAATTACAGTTTATTACTTTCTTACCTGCGGAGCAGACTAACTTTTCTACAACCTCTGTCAACACAAAAAGTTCCATTTATCGTTCACAATACGTTCACGTTTGTTTTATTTATCACATCTATATTTTTTTTTAATGTTATCACAAAGTGTTAGTTTTCTATAGTTCACTTATATATATTTTTAAGTAAATTGTAGTAAAGTATAATTATTTTTATAATAATAGTTTTAAAACCTGTATGAAACACTTAATAATACAAATTCAAAGTAAATATTTCACTTAAACAAATCACTAACGTCTAATACAGTTCAAATTTCCCGCTTTTTTATACAGCTGTAGTAACGCGCGTCCTATCGCCAGCGAAGCCGGTTCAGCGCTGTTGATTGTTTTATTTTGAACCCGACAAGCGGCCGAGTCGTTGCAACGAACGCACGAACCTCCTTCGCCTTTCCATGCTTAAGAAACGTTCCGTTAAAAAAATATTTCAAAACAAGCTCCCGTGAGGATTGAATAGAACGCTACAGACTGTTTATAAAGTTCTGTTATAACTTATTCGGCGACATAAAATATCTCACCTGTAGGTGTCATGACTATACCGAAGGAAATGCCAGAAAATCTCCTGAACATTAAAAATAACTAAATAATATATGACGGAAAATGTTTCGAAAGTCGAATCTATTTCTAGGAGTTGCACTTTTTTCAAGGTAATGATAATGAAGTATTATTTTTCAAGCGTGTGGCAAATTAAGGGGATCCACTACCACAATCACCCCGTAGATGTCTTAAGACCCGACGGAGGGAATCTGAAATAGGTGCAGCATCATCCTGATAACAACTATACCCTTAAAAAATGCGGTTTTCAACCCGTCTGTCAACTATGGCAAATATTCACCTCGTAGGGGCAATCCAAGGGGGGGAGTCCTAATCTATGTTCAGTAGTGGCCTTGATATGCTGCAATTAAACGCTGAATTTGGCACGCCGATGATGTGTCGTGAAGCGACAATTAAAAGAGAAAAAGAGAACCTAACCTACGAACAGCAAAACAACAAAATAGACCAAGAAAATAATATATTATAATTTTTTTAAAAGGTATTTACAATCTTATAAAAAAAATGAAATATGAAGGTAATGGATGAAATGAGATTACAATTATATTAAAAAAAAGGGATAGGAGAATAGGAGAATTAGTATGATAGTGGAGCCTGGAGCCTCGCTGCTTTTGTAGAAATCGACACACGCAGAGCTTGAGGTTTCTCAGCGGCGACGGCACGTAGCGCCTGGGGTAGGTGCGCTCAGTTCTTGGAGAAGTAGTCGCCGCGCCCAGAGGTAGCGCGGGCAGTAGGGACGCAGCGCCTGGAGCCAGCAGTCGAAGCGCGCCTGAAGGTAGCGCGGGCAGTAGGCTGCACTCAGCGCCTGGATCAAGCAGTCGTAGCGCACGGAGTAGTGTGGCCCCGCACTTGAATTAGAATTCACCGACGACTTCACGTGTAGATGGAGGCTTGCAGGATCCCGGCGCCTGGTTTGCAGGATGCGCCGACGACTTCAGGATGCGCCGGATGTAGATGGAGGCTTGCAGGATCCCGGCGCCTGGTTTGCAGGATGCGCCGACGACTTCAGGATGCGCCGGATGTAGATGGAGGCTTGCAGGATCCCGGGGCAGAGCGGCCCCGGGATAAGGCCTTTAGTAGATGTTTCTCGTTTGAGAACTGAAGCGAGACTGTCCTGTATTCTGCAATTGTTTGGCTTTTATACCTTTTTAGAGAGAACGAGAAATTATTTAAATTAAAACGAAATTTATTGTAAATGACCTACAGCCAAAAAGTATTTATGTAGAAAGAACATCATACCAGAGACGAATTTAAATAAAAGTTACCATAACAACCACAAAAACAATGGTTGTCAAATTGAGGAATTTTTAGTTTTAGGACTGTTATTAAGAAACTATTACATTTAAGTAAGAAACGAGATAAAAATCACATAGGAAAAACTAATGCACGACAACGTACACTAAGCCTGAAATTGTAGAGTTACAGAGAATTCAATAAAAGACCAAAAAAAAGGTAAGACTTCGTTGACAGCTAGTTTAAAAGTACTAAATAGTGTGAAAATACGCAGTAAAATGGTATGTTATTGTGTAAAAACGTTACAGGATCCTATATAAATAAAGGTGATGCAAAATATAAATGCAGAGAATCAAAAACGGAATGAAAAAAATAGTATAAAGTGATGCAAAACATGAATGCAGAATATCAAAGCAGAATGGAGAATTAGTGTACAATGAAATGTAAGTTGCATAACACTACAGATGATTATGAATTTAAGCTACTAAAACGCCCACGTCTTACTGGACGCGGTTATCACGTATTTGCCATTAACTAGATCGCGATCATATTGATTTTGAAATATTGCTTTTCATTTTCAAATATAAATCGCATTTATCTTACCCTGTTTGACACAACTTTTATGTGATAACTATATAATAAGATATCCTATCATTTTTATAGGATAGGGTGACACGCGAGCACACAGTCCACCTGATGGTAAGTGGTTGCTGTAACCCATAGACATCTACATCTATCCTCAATAAAAAATCAAAATGCAGATGCGTTGTCACCCGTGAGGACTAAGATGGATTGCCCCTTTTCCAGTAAACAGGGTCTCTGATTCTCTACACTCACCATACCAAACACAGCAGTGTTAAGCTGCTATTTTACGCTAATATTCTGTGAGAGTGTGGTCCTTCCCCGGTCGAGCCGACCCATTCGTGCTACAACTATACTACTAATATAGCTGCAGCATGGCTCAACCACGTAACTATATATCTTGGCAAAATTCTATCAAGAGGGCAGTAAATTAAAAGAAGATAGGATGCAATGTAAAGTTAAGCAACAAACTAAGTACAAAAACTGTACCAACCAGTCTTAATTTTTAAAAAGAACGCGTCGACATATAGATCTCAATGTCTTTTGCCCTGAAACTCTCATTCTTGAATCAACAGTGTTCCCAGTGGCGACCAGTCAAAATGTATGGCAAACGCTCCGCTACGCCACACGCTCCATCGCACTATCTCCATTGAGGGCTTAAGCTATGTTTAGTGACTCTCAGTTTGGCTCTAGCAAATCTCAGGTGCGATTCCCGCACATGTTTAGTATTTATATGGTCTACAAGTTTCATTCCAGCAGCCAAATATTTCCAGTGTAAAAATTTACAAAATTAACAAATACAGAGATGATAAATTTTTAAATTGATGTTTGCGGCTTTTCCTAAGACTAAAATCTTTAATTAAAGCACAATAATCTAACGAATGAACTACGTCATTTTCGATTGAAAGAATAGCAAGGGCTGAAAGCCGATCTTGTGTCATCGAATTCCTCAAATATGTTTTAATAATTTTAAGTCTCGAGAAACTCCTTTCAGCAGACGCAACTGTAACAGGTGTGGTAGCAATAATTCTCAGGACTATTTCGATAGTGGGGTAAACTTCAATTAATTTTTTTTCTATTATGTATTTCAGCACCGAGATAATATCGCCGTTTCCGTCATACACATGGATGAACATATTGAGTTCTTCGTACAATTTATGTCCATCAATATCACATGAGTCTTCTACTGTCATAGATATTCGCAAGTCGCTGCATTGCTTCAAAATTTCATTATCACTCATTTCCTTCAATCTTTTTATATTATACATGAAACCAAATACGCTTTCATGATGTTTAAGAGCCTCAAACCTAGGATGGCAGCTTGCGCGCACGTTGTCGACAATGACATAAAAATAGTTTATTTTGAAAATTTCTTCCGCATTCAATTCATGAGCTTCATCTTCATAATCAAAATGCCTTTTTTTACGTCTTCTTCTGACTTCTTTGAACTGTCTGTCAATATCATTTTCTCGGCTATTTCTCTCGCTGTTACAAGGGATGACTGAAAACCATTTTCACGATAATTATCGAACCAATTTGTCAATGCATCTAGGTGTTGTATAGCCACATCTAAATGCATGTGTTCGTTTTGCCACATTTTACTCATAACATTTATCTTTGTTAGAATATCATACCATATGACTAGTGAAACTACTAATTCGTAGGTAATTATTTCCTTTTCTATAGAATGGCATTCACTGACCAACTGACAATCTGTTGTATTTTCTGCTAAGTCCTTTAAAGCATCAGATATATCGCTTAGTTGGTATTTAACGGCCTTCACCGATGCTACCCTGCACTCCCACCTAGTTTCAGAAAGTGGTTTCAGCGATAACGATTTTACATGAGCATTTAAAATATCCCACCTCTGACTTGATCCGGCAAACAGAGTGTACAACCTTTGTAGCAAACCAAAAAAGATTTCACTTGGACACAAGACGATTCTGCATCGGATGCAGAGGATGAGATTCCAGCTATGACTCCCGCAAGGTAAAAAGTAAGGAAGTGAATTAATTTCAAGAATACGTTTTTGTACACCACTTTTTTCACCACGCATATTGGCACCATTATCATATCCTTGCCCTCTGCAGTTTAGCAATGATATACCTAACTGTTCTAATTCTGTGATTAAGTAATTAGTCAAACTTTCAGCTGTGGTTTTTTCGACAGCTAAGAAACCAATAAAATGTTTTTCAATTTCAGCTGTATTTGTATTAAAAAATCTTATAATAATTGAAGTTGCTCAACACGAGAAACGTCGCGAGTACAATCAAGAATAATCGAGTAATATTTATTATTTTTTCAACAGTTTGGGTCTTCACGTAACTTGCCATTAATTGTATGAGCTAATTTTGAGTATTTTTTCCTATATAGTGGTCATTAATCGTCTTATCCTTTACTTGTTTTAGGTAAAGTCTCATCACGGGATCAAATCGGGCTATTAACTTTACTAAATCTATAAAGTTGCCGCTTGTCTCACTTGAATCTGAGTCAGATGTTAATTTCTCTCTATGACCCCTGAATGCCAAATTGTGAGATGCTAAAAAATTTACAATTGCGAGCAATAGTTCTAAAATATCTCTCCAACGTTGCCTTTCTTGTTCAATTTGTGACTGGGCCAAGAAGTCAATAGTAGAATAGCTTTTTAAACCATTCTCAAAATTAATCCATTTCAACATACAATTTTTGTGCTGTCGACTAGATTCGTGAGACTTTAGATAATCACCCAAGTGTTTCCAATCACACACTCCTTCACTTGATCCAATCTTTGTATTTTCTAGCCCAAATATTCGACACGGAAAGCAGTAAACGGCATCCTTTGTTTGTGAATAAATCATCCAGCGCCTGTCAAGCTTTTCACCGTTAGCTAATGTCTTATTATAATGATATTCGCTGAATCGCCGTCCATTATCATTTACGGGAAATAAATCAACTTTAACCCGGGCTGGACCTTTTAATACAATCTCAGTTTGATCTACATCAGTAATTGTTTTAGGCCACAAACCGGGGTCATTTTGAGGATTCAGATTTACCATTTCAGCAATCATGGATGTAGACATAGACTCAGGCTCAGATTCGTGTTCTTGACGGAAAAGCGTTGACGGCGGCACCGGTGACCTAAGAGACAATGATGTAGTTAATTCATCATCATCCTCACTGTTTTTACTTATTGTCGGCGGTGGCACCCATGATGATGTGGAAGGAATGTTTTCAGCTGGATCAGGATTTTTTTTATTTTTTTTTATGGAATAGGGGGCAAACGAGCATGCGGCTCACCTGATGGTAAGTGACTACCGCCGCCCATGAACAACCGCAACACCAGGGGAATTGCAGATGCGTTGCCGGCCTTTTAGAAAGGTGTAAGCTCTTTTCTTGAAGGTTCCTAAGTCGTATCGGTCCGGAAAATTTGTTGGTGGTAATTGATTCCACAAGGAAGTCGTGCAAGGGAGAAAACTTCTTCTAAATCGCACAGTGGTGGACCGCCAATCATCCAGATGGTATGGATGGTAACGCGAGTTTTGACGCGATGTGCGATGGTGAAATTGAGCGGCTGGAATTAGTCCGAACAATTCCTCAGAGCACTCCCCGTGAAAGATGCGATAAAATACGCAAAGAGATGCAACATCTCTACGCAGTGCCAGTGTATCGAGCCGATCAGAAAGAACTCGGTCGTCGACGATTCAAACCGCTCTGCGCTGGATGCGGGCAAGTGGAAGGAGCTGGCACTGGGGTGCCCCGGCCCAGAGATGAGAACAGTATTCCATGTGGGGCCGAACTTGCGCTTTGTAAAGTTGCAAGCGATGTGCCGGCATGAAATACTGTCTCGCTCTGCTGAGCACGCCAAGCTTTTTAGAGGCCAATTTGGCCTTCACTTCCAAGTGACCACGAAACTGCACACTATTCGATATGTCGACGCCAAGGATTCCGATGCTGGCTGAGGAAGCAAGGGGAGTGCCTTGAAACTGAGGAGATACGACAAAGGGGTTCTTTTTTGCGGTAAACGCGCAAACTTGTGTCTTCTGGGGATTGAACTGGACTAGATTTAGTCGGTCCCAATCCGAGACTTTGTTAAGCAAAGACTCGACTTCAGACACAAGTTTGTTCCGGTACTCGGCGACGTTTTCCCGAGAAATATTGGCACGGCCGGTATATAAGGCATCACCAGTGCTGTCGTCCGCATAGCAATGAATGCTACCAGTTAGCAACATATCATTGATATGCAGGAGAAACAGCGTTGGTGATAGCACGCAGCCTTGTGGAATACCAGCGTTGATAGGCTTGAGACAGAGCATGCACCGTCTACTACGACCTTGATGCTCCGATCAGCAAGGAAACTGGTGATCCATTTGCACAATTTCTCGGGAAGCCCATAGGCAGGAAGCTTCGAAAGAAGCGCTTTGTGCCAGACCCGATCAAAGGCCTTCGCTACGTCCAAACTAACGGCTAAGGCCTCCCCCTTGGACTCTACTGCCTCCGCCCATCTATGAGTTAAGTAGACTAGAAGATCACCAGCTGATCGACCCCGACGAAAACCGTACTGGCGGTCACTAATCAGCTGGTGATCCTCAAGGTACCTCATGAGCTGGCAGTTTATAACGGCTTCCATTATTTTGGAGAACAAGGAGGTGATGGCGATAGGCCTGTAGTTGGATGGGTCTGAGCGGTCGCCTTTTTTAGGGATCGGGTGCACCAAAGCTGTCTTCCATGAGTTGGGGACTACGCCTTGGGAGTAGGAGTACCGGAAAAGACGCGTTAAAACCGGTGCCAACTCCGGAGCACACGTCTTCAGCACAATGGGAGGGACTCCATCGGGCCCACTCGACTTGCTGACGTCCAGGGAGAAGAGTGCTTTGCGGACCGAGCGCTGTGTAAATCGCACATCTGGCATGGAGCACTCACATCGCGGGATGGTCGGCGGTGTGTTCCCCCTGTCATCTAGAGTCGAGTTGGACGCAAAAAGAGAGCTCAACAGATCGGCTTTCTCCTTTGCGGCATGGGCCAGTGAGTCGTCCTCTCTGTGCAGAGATGGAAGAGATGGCTGACCGAAGTTCCCTTGGACAGCCTTGGCGAGAGACCAGAATGCACGGGTTCCCGAAGGAAGGCGAACTAGCTTCTCACCAATTCTGCCGATGTGCTCAGACCTTGCCTTGGCAATGACTCTTTTGAAGGACCTGGAGGCGGAATTATACTTCTTTTTAAGTGCGCTGGTGTTTACATCCCGAGACGTTGATGCGTCAGCCCAGGCCTGGTAGCACTCCTGCTTATAGCGTGATGCTATTTTACAGGAGCGACCAAACCATGGCTGGGATCTGCCTCCGATGGGCACCACAGAGGATGGAATAAAAAGTTCCTTACCCTGAAGTACCACATCAGCAACAGAATCGGCAACAACGCTGGGATCTTCCGGCGAGAAGCAAACCCGCCCCCAAGGGTAGGATGCAAAAAAAGACCGCATCCCGTCCCAATCAGCTGACCTATAGTGCCAAACACGGCGACAAGCTGTAGATCGCAACTGCGATTGGAGCGTGAGTGGCACCGTACTCCGGATCAGACAATGGTCCGAAGAGCCCAAAGGGGCATCGACGGAGACCTGATATCCGTCCGGATGAGAGGTCAGCAGAAGGTCCAACTGGGAAGGTACATGGTCTTCCACATCTGGGATCCGCGTAGGCGAAGTAACCAGTTGTGTTAGACCATATGCCAAAGCAAAGTCATAGACAGATCTACCCGCATGATCGGTTAAACGAGAACCAAGCCATTCAGCGTGGTGGGCGTTGAAATCACTGAGTATCACGATCTCTGCGGATGGGACCTGTTGTAGCACGGAGTCTGCAGCCATTTGGACGTGGTCGATGAGTCGGTCTGTGTCGGCATTACCGCTATGGGACCTATAGAGGCACCCGTAGACGCGCGGATGGTCGTCGCTGTCTACGCGCAGCCATAGGATGGACAGGTCCGTACCTTCAAGACTGCCGAGGCGTCGAAAACAGATGTCCTCTCTGACATACACGCAAACTCCAGCCCGGGGCACAAACGAGTGTTCCAATTTGTACCCCGGGTAGGAGAGATACGAAGTATCAGCCGGAGAGGACACCTGTGTCTCGGTTAGAAAGAGCAAGGCCGGCTTAGCTATCTCCAGATGGTAGTGGACGGCGTTAAGGTTTGAATGAAGTCCCCTGATATTGCAGAAATCCACGGTAAGCGTGGCAGGGGTGGCCTTTGTCTTCTTGCTCCGTTTGCCCCGAGCAGGTTTCGTCTTGAATTTCCCCCCCCCCCCCCAGAATACGCGGGGCAGCCTGAGCACCCACGCCCAGGAGTGGTTTAGTTTGGTCGTGGATGCTCAGCGAGGGATTCTCCAGGGGTGCTGGTACCCTCCTGGGGTAGTCTTTTATTTAATTCCACTACCATGTTGATGGGGGGGGGGGGGAATTGGGCCTCCGGCCACCTGCACTCACCAAGCGCAACGCAGAGGTAAACCTCTACTTCACGCTGGTATTCTGTGAGGTCGTGGTACCACCCCGGTTCGAGCTGGCCCATCCGTGCGACAGCAAAAGCTACTGCTTGGCTCTACCACTGTTAATAAGAATTAATTAGAGTCACTTTCAGTCAATAAATGTTTTGTAGAGGTTTCGTGACCATCTCTTTTTATATATTTATATAAATATCCATGTAGATTTCCTTTTACCTGCTTTCTTTTGACAGCTCGTTTCCTTTTTGAACTACCTGACTCAAATTTTCTACCGACATCACGATCACGCGAACTCATTTCGTAAACCTTGTTTTGTTTCGCACAAACAGTCAGAAATAATTTTTAAGTATCACACAGTTTTTTTACATTTTTTCAACTTAATACTTCAAATACTATAATTTACACTTTTCCAGCTCACTCAATAATTTAAATACTATAAGAACGTAATCTATACTAATATAATAAAGCGGAAGAGCTTTTTGTTTTTTTGTTTGTTTAAACGCGCTAATCTCTGGAACTACCAGTCCGATTCGAAAAATTCTTTTTGTATATTATAGCCAGATTCATGTGGAATAGTATAGGCTATCTAGCATTAAGCTATGTTACTCAGCTAGCCTTAAATATTAATATTTGTTAAGCAAGTCAGAAGAAAAAGCACTCCCGAAATGATTTATCCGCGTACGCTGGTGTTATCGTTAGGGATACGTAAATACAATGTTCTAAAAAAATATAGATCTTAACTCCATCTAAAAAAAAAGTCCGTGATACCATATGTCTATTTCTTATACATAAGCCATAGTTTGGTATTTTGTGACAAAAAAATATTGAAAATTTAAAAGTGATTTATGGGTGTTATTATTAGGCATGGCCTATTCATCCTTACGAACGAAAGTTACTTCATCATCAAGACAATTTTATGAAGATAATCTTTGTTCTTTATATCATGTTATTTAGATGGATAGTTTAAGAGATAATGTAAAATTAAAATAAATTCAATACTTGGCTGGGCGCGCGAACGACGCTTAAACCCTAGGCGTTATAAAATGCTTGAACTAGGTCATGTCGCGCACCTCGGACACGTGATGACGCGGGTGAAACCGCGGTGCACAGTTAGTATTCAATAAAATTTAAAGATATGTACGGTACAGTAACGATTTTATAACTATTTGGTTTGTATACTGCAAGCAAACTAATTCCAAGGTGATAGGAGTTGACGAACGAAATGAAACACGGGGATTCCCTGAGCGATAGAGGAACAGAACATTATGTCCCGATTCCCGAGCTGACCCGAGTGCTATGCGATTAAAAAACCAATCTTCAAGTGTTTCGAGGCGCGATATTCAAGTACTACATATTAATTAATTTTTCAATTATGTTTTGAATTAATTAATTAGTTAACAAACTTTATTTTAATTTACCGTTATGATATAACCTTAATGAGTAATTAAGGATCAAAATCAAAAGTTTTTAATAAAAAAATATAATTAACAAATTTATATTTTTTTAAATTTGCTTGGGTTGTTGCGCGAGGCCCCTGCAAGAGCGAGGCCCCGGGCGATTGCCCTGTTCGCCACCCCCTAAGGCCGCCATTGCAAACTAAAATCATTTAGCAATATCTACATCAACAGTACTTTTTCTGATTTTACCGTTTTTAGTCTAAACGTTCTCTACAAGTTTGTGTTTACAATTAATAAACTTAACTTACAAATATATAATACCCAGAAATGGTGACTTCGAATATTTTTCAATAAACTCAAAATTGTAATCGCTACAGTTGAATATTCTTAATGGCGCGTCTTATTATTTTTATTTAAAAGTACATTTTCAGGAGTTTTAAAAATTTATATGGAGTCCAGCATTAATTTTAAAAACTAACCTGACTTAAGATGGAGATGAAGATTTAAAACAGAATTTCTCAGTATATTTTTATCCTTTAGTTTGCTAGTTTTTTGTAATGAATGTCGCTTTTACGATAAAAAAAGATACAAACATACATAATTATCACAGATTTATTTCATTAATTAATTTCCTAATGTTAAAAACCCAGATAAAACTTATACAAGTGTTAAGTACTTAAGATATTATATTAAAGACGCTTAAAATAAATTTTATTACATACATAAACTCTCACGCCTATCACCCAGAAGGGTAGGCAGAGACTACCGATATTCGTTTGAAGCGATCCTGATACACTACTATACTATATATAATACAACACCATATAAAAATACTATTATGCTATTGATTTACGATTTCATTTTCTACTTTTTCGATTTCTTCTATACTAACTTCCTCGGAAAATCCTTCGCATTGCTTAGCATCTTTGGTGTGACGTTTTTTTAGAAACGGTTCATGTAACGCCTTGTATAACTTTTTCGCCTTCGTAAGCCCAAAGCCTGGGCAGTCGGCGAGTCTGCTTTCAGTTGCTTTTATGATATTTTCCAAAGTTCCAAATGTTGTTATTAATGTCATCGCATCCGTCTTGTTCACCGGTTTTATTGATGACAAAGCGTTTATTATCTGAAATATATTATATACAACTTTAAATTGTAATAACGATCAAACAATCTGGGTGAATATAAGTAAAGGTTTGGAACTAAGATTAGGACATGGAATAATTTTAATATATTGACTACCAACCATTATCCTACTAAAACATAGTAAACAGAACTCAATAATTACACGTAGCAGATGGTAGATGGAAGCTGCTATCTATCTACTACTCTCAATAAAGATCGATGAAAGTCCGCGTAAAAGAATGCATAGCTGAAGTGAATCACCGACGTTTCGGGAAGTTTCCGGGATGTAAACAGGTTCAGAATAATTCTAACCATTACATCAGATTTGAACATCGATTTCCACCAAGTATAATTCGCGAAACGGTTTAAATCATCCTAATTTCGAGCGAAAAGATCAGGGTGGGTGCTGTAAAGCGCTCGAAACTACAATAAATATAAGAATATTTTTCGAAAGATTATGGTAGCGATCACCTAATGTGCAGGTGTTTTTATCAGTCATATTCTTTTATTATGTCCTGCCTGGGACTTAGTTATACAAGCATGTAACATTGCCCCCATGAAGAAATTACTGAATCTTAAGAGTTGAGTAGTCTGATAATACAAACTTTTGCTTACAAAAGTAAAGTACATCACTATTTTTAATTAAAACTGTTTTTGTGAATATACGAGGGTGGATTGAAAAGTACTCGGCCTAACACAGATCCATTCAATTCTAAAAATCAAATCTACCCACATTATTTAGTTCAGTTCAGACTAGTTCATTGTGTGAAGTTCGAAACGTGTGCGATAATTAGTTGTGATTTTAAAAATTTATTAACAAAGTAATCGGACATAATTTCCGCGAATGGAGCAAATCGAGCAGCGTGCCGTCATTAAGTACCTCCATAAGAAGGGGCTATCATCAAAAGCCATCCATGATGACATGGTCAGTACATTAGGCGATTGTGCTCTGTCATATTCATCCGTCAAAAAATGGATAGCAGAATTTAAGCGTGGTAGAGAGAGTGTGAAAGATGAACCCCGCTCTGGAAGGCCTTCGACGTCAACTACTGACGAAAATATTAAAAAAGTACTTGATTTTATAATGGGAGACCGCAGATTAAAAATTAGAGAGATAGCCGAGATTATAGGCATCTCTTATGAACGAACTCAAAACATCATTGTCAACGAGTTGGGTTTCCACAAGGTGTCTGCGAGGTGGGTTCCGCGACTGCTTTCAGTTGAACAAAAAAGGACGCGATTGACTATTTCACGCGACTGTTTGGAGTTATTTGAAGCCGATACAGATGATTTTTTGAATCGTTTTGTTACTATAGACGAAACATGGGTTCATTACTGTACACCGGAAACAAAACAACAATCAAAACAGTGGAGAAGACCTGGTTCACCACCACCTAAAAAGGCTAAGTCGATTTTGTCGGCAAATAAGGTGATGGCTTCAGTATTCTGGGACTCGAAAGGTGTGATTATGATTGATTATCTTGAAAGGGGTCAGACTATAAACTCTGATTACTACTGCACCTTACTACGTCGTTTACGAGAGGAAATAAAAGAAAAACGTCGAGGAATGCTCAGAAGAAAAGTCCTGTTTCATCAAGATAACGCCCGTGTTCACACGTCAGTACAGTCAATGGCTGAAATTCACAACTGTGGCTTTGAACTGTTACCGCATCCGCCGTATTCACCTGATCTGGCACCATCAGACTTCTTTCTGTTCCCTAACCTAAAAAAGCACTTGGGAGGTCAAAGATTTTCGACAAACGACGAGGTCAAAGCAGCTGTATACGCATATTTTGACTCTAAGGAAGAATCATTTTTTTTCAACGGTCTAAATGCTTGGAAGGGGAGGTGGCAAAAGTGTATTGAACTTGATGGTGATTATGTAGAAAAATAAAAATATAACTGATTTAGTATGTGTTTATTTTCTTGGTTAGGCCGAGTACTTTTCAATCCACCCTCGTAAATTTTAGTAAATATACTGAGGCCAAGAATTATTTATTTATTTCTTTAAATTTTTCCCTAAGAGACTCCCTCCATCGGATTCAGGTCATAAATTACTATTATTGTCCATCTCGTTTCCCCATAGCAAGATTCTATACGATAATAGGGAAATGAACAAAAATACTTAAACTAATCTAGTTATTTCAAGCCATATACTGCGGATAATACTTTACTTGTTTCAAGCTAATCCTGCAACCTAGTTTAGATAAATGGGGGCTTCCACTGAAGCTTTACATCAATCACGAATTCCGGAAACAAGATGGTCAGCTTCCCCCATTTAAAAGAACAATGGTATTTATGAGTTCAAAATTTGTTTTGATATAGCATTATCCTCTTCATAGTATTTTAATGAAGTAGACGAATTATCAATTAAAACGATTATCTTTAGAATATCTTTTAGATTATCTTTACGTAATATGGTTATTCCTTATTACATAAAGCAAGTCATTAATATAGACTAAGAACAGGAAGGAGCCAAGAATTGAGCCTTGAGGAACTCCCATAGATACTAAAGACCGGAATGCCTACCATGGATAAAAACTGTTTACGTATAATCCGAGTGCTTCACGGCAAAAGAAGAAACACAGATTCGAACGCAAGGCTTAGTTTCGCGGTTCATATTCTTAACTATTAGGGTGCTCTCGCCTGAAATGTTTAGAAATTTGCATTTATTTTGGATACAAAATAAATAAATGTTGTACAAACCTTTTGATGCGGATCGTTTTCAATTTTTTCCATAATTCGATCGGGTGGCTTATTTTCAAAAATTTTGTAATTTTCTATTATTTTGGCAGCCTCTTCGGGACTCCAAGCCAGCATGAGTGTCAGATCCGTCAAGAGGCAAACTCTTGTAAGGTTTTTCAATGCAGCATGTGGATCTTTTAAATCAACCTACATAAAATAAGAATAGTTGGTACTGTGAGACACAAGTAACTACTGTGATGAAAGAGAACAGATAATCATTATGCAATATATATGCATTTTTTGTGGCTAGAAATGCTGAGGCTTTTTTATGGCTGTAGGAGGAAAGGGTCGGCTCTACCGGGGAAGAACCACGCTCGCGAAGCTTGATGCTCCTGTGTTTCATATCGTGAATGTTGAGAACTGTAGACCTTTTTTAATAGTTATGAGTAATTCCATCATAGTGTGATAACGCATCTGCATTTTGATTCTTAATCGAAGGTAGATGTAGATATCTGTGGTTAGATGTCTGACGTTTCTCTCGTTTGTAGCTCTTGCTCTATAAAAAAAAATAAGGGAAAAAAGACTTCGCGAGAATAATTGTGATAGGTGAAAATAAATGATTATTTTTTCTCAATTTAAATGCAATACACTTTGCTTGCGTTTTTGCCAAGCTATGTTCGTGAGCCTAATAAACAGTGAAAACATCTCACTATGTACGCCAGCTATGTGTTCAATATAAGAATACCTTGTCTGTCATCGACTGTATCCGGAAAACTAAGTAATTAATATATTTTAATGAATAAATTTCTTAATATCATTATTTATATGTATCTATTTAATTTTTAAACCTTAGCTAAACGCTCCAGCTACGAAATTCGACAAAAATAAACGTAGTTACTATCTACATTATATTTTTTCGCCAAGTAGTTTTTTTTTTACGTGTCGACAACACATATAAAATATAAAATACCAAATGACATAACAGACTAACTCATGGTAAGTGACTAAATCATGGCAAGTTACTAGGTACCTACTCCTGGATTCAAGCAAAGAAAGAAGGATGCACTTGCGTATCGTCTTTAAGTACTAAGATGGAATACCTGTAATCATACTATAGTATGTGCCAAATCGATTGAGAAAAACGGACAATGACCTTTCGGTCGTTTAACCAGGGGTTACAAACCTTCAATATATAGGCACATTTTATATGTAGTACTTTCTTTATTTATAATGATTTTTTTATAATGATTGATATAATATATATTTATTAACTATTATTAAAAAGTTATGTGAAAGATCGCTGTAGAAGAAAAATCATCTATTGTTATAAAGTACTTTATTCATTTAACAACAAAAAACATTAATTTATAACACATATAAAGATTCGAGTGATAACGACACCGAATAAGTACGTACTTATGCAAAAGATAAAACTTTATTTTTAATATTATATAAGAACTTTATTTTTATTCGGTGCAATCATCACTCGTATCTTCACTTGATGAACTATCTGTAACATTAATTATAAAGCGATCTGCAGTTTGGTCAATTCTATCATCCATGCCACGCATTTTTTGTTCAACCTTAAGGACATGCTGAACACAGTTTTTCCATTTATCTGGCGTGATTTGAGTTAAACCATCTTTAAGTAAATTTTTAACATCTTTTAACTTGAAAGTTGTATTTTTTCGTGCAACGTACCCTTTCACATCTGCCCACACAAGTTCAATGGGGTTAAGCTCACAGTGATAAGGAGGTAACCTTACCACTGTGATGCTTTTTTCTTTTGCCATCTCGTCGGTGACGTAACTTCGATAGTTATCTTTAACTGCCTTTATTTTTTCCATTAAGTGGGTCTTTGTGTCCGAGGGCACGTATGCGATCTGTTTAGATTCTAGCCATTCCTGCATATTTTGTTTCCGCCAAGACATTGTTGGGGTTTTTTCTAAACGTCTGGAGTGGTAACTAGCGTTATCCATAACTATGACATCGCCGCTTTGCAGTTTTTCTATTACTTTTCTAAACCAGTTTTCGAAATGGAGAGCGTCCATACTCTCATGGTAGTCACCAGTAGATGATGATTCAAATACCCAATCACATCCCTCCAAAAAGCCATTTTCATTGCCAACGTGTACAACTATTAATCGCTTTCCTTTACCCGAAGGGGCTTTCGCGCCAGTAGAGTAGCCTTCTAACCGTGATTGACGAGAAGATTCAATTGTGGTGTCTTCCCATACCTTTCCCATAGTATGACCTGCGTTAATCCATGTTTCGTCAAGGTAAAAAATGTTACGTCCCTCGTTTCTTAATATTTGTATTTCTCTCAAATATCTGGTACGCCACAGAACTATCTCTGGGCGATCTATTAGACCACTTTTTCTGTTTCTCTTTATATATTTGAATTTTAAATGGCGCAACACACGTCGCAGGGAAGTTTTGCTCAAGTTTGGCAACCTGTCATCTTGATTTATACTGAGCAAAATTTTGTCTAAAGTCGGTAATTCTCCTGCAAGAAAGAACTGATGCACTTTCGCTCTTATAGCCGATTTATCAAAATCGTCCAACTTGTCAATTACAGACTTTTTTCTTTTATTAATTATTCCCTTTTCTGGTATTTTATGGGAATCTCTATACACGCTTAATACGCGATATATAGTGCTCTTGCTGACTCCTGAGATCTCCGAAACCTTTTCTACCATATTAACGTTTGAAGGATACACGTCTTCGGGCCAGGTGTTTTTGACATATTTGTATACATTAATGATAATCTCTTGTTCCCCGACCGACAAAGTGGTAGGTTTTCTCTTTTTTACTGGTGACGTTAAAGGTGCTCCAGAAGATGGGCCTGTAAATAAATGACAAAAATATACTACCATAGTACTACATCACATAAATACATATTGTTTTAGAAAATAAATACCACATGGTCACATAAAAAGAGCGCTTTAAGAAATAGAAAGGCTACGTCGTCGCATTTGTACCTATTTGTACGTACCTGCTACGTTTATTATGGGTCGGCGACGTCTCTTTCCACTTGATGTTGAAGGACCGGGTCCTTCACCAAATTCTCCTGAACTCATGTCGATTTAGTAACGACCGTCACAGTAAAACTAATATAACAGATTCAAAAAACAAAAACTTAACGATATAACAAATTTAACAGTAAAAACTCAACTAAAACAATGCAATGAATGCTATGAATTACCCGAGACGTACACACGCAAGCGCTATCCGAACACGAATGAAAACAAAATGGCGGACCGGCCCAAAAAAGGTGACGCATCTCTGGCTGCCATTGTCACGTTTCTTTTAGAACGAACTGACGTAACGCGCGTTTTGTTTATTTTAAAGGGATGAATTTGCAAAAGCTCAATATGGTGATTATATTGCTTCAAATATTTTTTTAATATGAAACTGTTATTAAATGAATTGCTGCGTTACTTACCATAAATTGAAATATAAAATATAACACATTTTTCGCGATGTACCGTAAGATTTTACTATGTTTATAGGAACCACAGACAATATTATTTAAGAAACAAAAAAACAAAACATATGTGCTGACCTAGAAGTGGGAATAATATCAATATTTAAATATTGTTATCACATCTAAATTGAGATTTTGTAAGTTACGCCTTTTGACACTCGGCTCATATCTGAGGTCATTGTCCGTTTTTCTCAATCGATATGGCACATACTATAACTGTCCATACTTTTGAAATCGCAACATAATTCTTTTTATACGTGGTAGAGCCACGCTGTAGCTATATTATGGTTGTGGCACGAATGGGTCGGCTCGTACGGGGAAGGGCCTGTCTTTCGTATCGTATGGGGAGTGTAAAGAACCGGAGACCCTTTTTACTGGAAACGAGGCATTCCATCGTAGACCACAGGAGTGATAAATGTAGATGTCTATGGACCACAGCATCCACTTATCATCAGGTGGACTGTCTACCTCTTTGTTACTCCCGTTCTATAAAAAAATATATGTATTAAATACTATTATCCTAGGTGGTAGAGCGCCTTTTGTATGCTATAAGTCCATCTATGCTGCTCCCACTAACCCACAGCAATGTTTCGGTTCAAAGAGTAAGATAGTTTGTCTGTCACCCTAATATTAGGGGTTAAAGTATGAAATTGCAATTTTATATTGAAAAATTTAACATTTTTAATCCACCTCAAAAAGGAGGAGATCTCAATTCGAGTGTATGTTGTTTTTGTACATGCATGTTACGCGATATCTTCACAGATTGTGAACCATTTGGATGATTCTTTTTTATTAAATACTTCTACGGTGGTCCCATATAAATTTGAAACAATTTGAAGTCGGTTTTACTTTTTGTTAAAAGTTATAATTATTGCTAATTATATATATATATATATATATATATATATATATATATATATATATATATATATATATATATATATACTTAGTCGGATCATAAGTTCTGTCAAAACCTTTTTATTTAAAATTGTTGAATACTGGCTAGATGAACTTCATCAATTTTAAAAATATAACGTTTGCGCTTGCCGAAAATAAAAAAGATATTAATTTTCATTCATTTTCAAATATGGAGTGGTCGAAGAAAGAAAATAGACTAGCGGTTATCGCGTTGCACCGCTGTGGTTACGCGCCACAAGTGATTTTCAATATTCTACAAAACTTGAAAATAATCCCACGAACATACGATTTGTTTATCACACTATCAAACGATTCACTAAAGATTCAAGCTTCGAAGATCGTAAGAGGACCGGCCTACCACGTACACTTATAGTATGAGAGCTGGCGACGAATTTTGGGAAGGTCCTTTGGGCAAGTTGAAATTGTGATAAAATATAATTTCGTCAATTGGCGAATCCAGTCCCGCGAGTCTGGCTGACCATTTGCGGTTATTTTGTTACTGCGCAGTATACAACATTTGCAAAAAAAATTTCCAAAAAAATGTTTTTTTGGCAACTTGATTTCTTTTTTATCATTTAATTTAGTTTTTATATAATTCAAAAACAATAATCCCAGACGTTTTTGTCGGCTATAAAGTATTACTAGACCTCTCCAAAGATATTTTTTTTAATTCCCAAAAAATATACTTTTGGCAATCTCAAATTTTAATCACGTATTTATTGAGTAATTTTTAATAACACCTGCATATCGCCAGACGAATTTAGCGGTTGTAAACAATTCCCAGACGTGAATAAAGTTTACCAACTAATACGAGAAAAAAGTCTTATGCGTAGCCATAAGTGCGAGAAAGATAGCTAATCGAAGCATGCCTAAGCTCCTCGCGCTATGATTGGTTATTAAGAAATTATTTTTTGAAGATTTTAAGACTAAATTCTTGTTTTGGGATTTAGCGTGTCTGTATGCGCATATATGGACATGTAAATATCTATGTATATAGTTATTAATATTTTTGTTAAATCGATTAATTACTATTTTTACATAAAAAAGGGGGTTTTAGTGGCTTATCGTGAGGATTTATCAAGTCCGCATGGCGGCGTGAACATGGTAACTTTTGAAAATATCAATTGTTCAACTCAATCTATTTTTAAAACTGTTCATCTATCATGTGGGAAGCCATGGAATGTAAATGGCAATTTAATTTTGTTTTGTTTAGTTATAATAAATTTTTTTCGGCTCTAAAATGGCGAAATTTTCGGTGGTTTTTTTAATTGAAGTTTGACATAAAGATATCAGAAAATTGGAAGTATAGTTATAAGGTTATTACTGAAAACTTGTGTATAATTAACTACTTAAAAATTAAGTATAATTATGTGATACGTAATTTTTTTTAATGCGCTTATGGCATGCACAACTGGATTTACTTATAGTTTTTTTAGATCAGTGCTGTAATAATTTGTATAATAGCTATTAATTTTAACCTCGTAAGGCTTGCGCTTGCCAAAAAATATGTTTTGATAATTACCGCCCCATGTTCTAATAAAAGGACAATGTGTATAAAGTGCTTACCGCCCAGAGATGAAGGTGGAAAAAATAACAAGTTGCAAATTCTCTACAGCCGTAATTCAAAAAAATCATAAATTACGACCGTTGAAATATGAATATAAAAGACATACAACATATTTTATATATAATACACACAAGTTTTCAGTAATAACCTTATAACTATAATTCCAATATTCTGATATCTTTATGTCAAACTTCAATTAAAAAAACCACCGAAAATTTCGCCATTTTAGAGCCGAAAAAAATTTATTATAACTAAACAAAACAAAATTAAATTGCCATTTACATTCCATGGCTTCCCACATGATAGATGAAGAGTTTTAAAAATAGATTGAGTTGAACAATTGATATTTTCAAAAGTTACCATGTTCACGCCGCCATGCGGACTTGATAAATCCTCACCATAAGCCACTAAAACCCCCTTTTTTATGTAAAAATAGTAATTAATCGATTTAACAAAAATATTAATAACTATATACATAGATATTTACATGTCCATATATGCGCATACAGACACGCTAAATCCCAAAACAAGAATTTAGTCTTAAAATCTTCAAAAAATAATTTCTTAATAACCAATCATAGCGCGAGGAGCTTAGGCATGCTTCGATTAGCTATCTTTCTCGCACTTATGGCTACGCATAAGACTTTTTTCTCGTATTAGTTGGTAAACTTTATTCACGTCTGGGAATTGTTTACAACCGCTAAATTCGTCTGGCGATATGCAGGTGTTATTAAAAATTACTCAATAAATACGTGATTAAAATTTGAGATTGCCAAAAGTATATTTTTTAGGAATTAAAAAAAAATATCTTTGGAGAGGTCTGGTAATACTTTATAACCGACAAAAACGTCTGGGATTATTGTTTTTGAATTATATAAAAACTAAATTAAATGATAAAAAAGAAATCAAGTTGCCAAAAAAACATTTTTTTGGAAATTTTTTTTGCAAATGTTGTATACTGCGCAGTAACAAAATAACCGCAAATGGTCAGCCAGACTCGCGGGACTGGATTCGCCAATTGACGAAATTATATTTTATCACAATTTCAACTTGCCCAAAGGACCTTCCCAAAATTCGTCGCCAGCTCTCATACTATTAGGACACCCGCGATCATTAAAGCAGTGAAGGTGCGAATCCAACGAAATCTTGTTCGTAAACAAAAAGCTTAGCTCTTCAGATGGGCCTAAGCAAAACTACGGTCAAGAGGGTGATCAATGAAGACCTAGGACTACGAGCTTATCGTAAGAAGACCAGACATTTTTTGAACGAGCGTTTGAAAAAAATTAGGCTTGTATAGATCCCGCGCTTTGTTACGGCGATACGCGGGAAAAATATACCGCGAAATTTTGTTTTCGGATGAAGAAAATTCTAAGATCGAAGAAAGTTATAAAAAACAAGATGATAAAGTGTATGCCCACAACAACGACGAAGCCAGCACGAGTATTCCGAGGCTTGAACGAGCACATTATCCTTCGTCACTCATGGTTTGGCTTGGAGTCTCATATTCAGACTTAACTGAGGTGTTTTTCTGTGAAAAGGGTGTAAAAACCAGTGCGGAGGTGTACCAAAATACCGTCCTAACAAACATAGTGGAAACTCTTTCTCAAACAATGTTCAAAAACAGACATTGGATATTCCAACAGTACTCTGCACCAGCTCATAGGGCACGAAGCACGCAAAACTGGTTGACCGCCCATGGAATTGACTTTATCGTACATGTAGACTGGCCCTCTTCTAGTCCAGATTTAAGCCCACTGGATTATAAGATATGGCAACATTTGAAGGAGAAAGTCTGCGCTAAACCTCATCAGAATTTGGAATCTCTCCGAGCATCTTTGGCTAAAGCAGCGGTAGAAATAGATATGAGTGTGGTGTGTACTGCGATTGATAATTGGCGGCGTCGATTAAGGGCATGTATCAAAATAGGGGAGGGCATTTTGAATAATGAAAATAAATTTGTATTCTAAATTAAATTACCTTCCTATTCATTTATAATTTCTATATAATTATCAAAAAGTGTATCATTAATTTTATAAAAAGTTTTTAAAGAACTTATGACCTAAGTATATATATATATATATATATATATATATATATATATATATATATATATATATATATATATATATATATATATATATATCTTTATATATAAAAAGTACGTGTCACGTTGTTTGTCCGCGATGGACTCCTAAACTACTGAACTGATTTCAATGAAATTTTTAGTCGATGTGCAGTTTGGTCCAACTTAAAAGATAGGATAGCTTACATCTCAATTTATAGTCGCAATACAATATTATTTTATTGAAAATTATTTCTCTATTATTTGACAGGCACAATTATCTGTTAGCTCGAAACGATTCTGTCAGATGACGATATCTGTTGACTGGATTGGGTAAATATTTAATAGATGGCACTATGTTAAAAGTGCAAACGTTTAATATAAGCTACAATTTAGTAGTATAACCACCACGTGTTGCTGTATGTATTCAACAGATAGAACCGATTTCAAAAAAATTTTGCGGACTGTGTGCAGAGATAGGATGGTTTTTATCTCGATAAGTGACCCTCAATTTTTTTATTGCTGATTTCAGGAGTTTTTTTTGGGAAAGCAAATGGTCGTTCGGAAAGGGCAGAACAACGTCTGCCTGGTCAGCTAGTATATATATATATATATATATACAACGTGTCCCAAAATTCAACGATAAGCCAACACCGGAGGATAGACCTGCCTCGGACTAATCGGGGAAAAAAAGAAAAAAAAATATATCCCAATTATATTTTAAGTTATATAAAAAAAATGAAATTCTTCAGAAATTGAGACCGTTTATGATATTTTCACTACCATGACCACAATTTTTTAATTTTTTTTTCTTTTTTTTATAGGCAACCTGAATAGTACTGCTATCTACCACAATTCTTAAAAACTCCAGAATAACTCTTGTTTTATCACGAAAATTAATGAAACTTATTTTATTCCCTAAATTTTTTGAAGACTTTTACTTTTAATCAAATTTAACTTATCGTGGTGTAAAAAAAAGTATGAACACTAGTATGGCAAGTTTTTTTAAAAATTGACGCAACTAACCAACATTCCAAAATGGTATAATACTCTAGGAAAACAAGTTATAAAAAAATATGGGCCTATTATTTCTTAACAGGGGCCAAATGACGGTCGGGTGTAATAAAAGTATTAGTTCTTGAAAAATGTTTAATATTTCAAAACAGTTGGTACAAACAGTTTCACGTGTAATTTATTAAGTTATTAACATTATAGCAAATGTTCGAACTGTTTGCCACCAGTATTAATACATGCACGACATCGCCTTAAAAATGATCGTTTTATTTGTCTTGCATATCTTCTGCTATTAATGTAATCAGCAGCCTGAGTGATATTTCGACGAAGCTCGTCCAATGTCACAATGGGTTTTGAGTAGACCCTGTTTTTAAGACAACCCCAATAGAAGAAGTCCAGGGGGTTCAAATCGGGTGAACGGCGTGGCCATAAGATAGGACCAAGTCGCCCGATCCAACGCCCTGGATACTCTTGATTTAAATATTCTCGCACAGGACGGGCATAATGTGCTGGGCAACCATCATTTTGGAACCACATGTTTTGAAGATCACTTAAGGGCATGTCGTTTAACAATTCTTGCAAGTCATTTTGTAAAAAGTTTAAATAACTATTGCCATCTAAGTTTCCTTGTAACTCAAAGGGCCCAATTACTTTTCCATTTAATATGCCGGTCCATAGGTTAACCTTGAATTGATATTGGGATTTGTCTTGTCTCATCAAGTGTGGATTTTCATTACTACAACTATGTAGGTTGTGAAGATTTAAATACCCATCTTTCTTGCACGTTGTTTCATCCGACCATAGAATTTTGTCTAGGAAGTGGGGATCTTCACTGTGCCTTTGCAGCATTACACGGCAAAATGTGACCCGTAGCGGATAGTCCCGCGGTAATAACGTCAGCACACGCCTGTAGTGATATGGGTGAAGCTTGTGACGTTTTAATATTCGATGTGCAGAACTTTTCGGGATTCCTGTAGCTTCTTCTATGGCACGTACCGAAGTAGTCGAGTCATTTTCTATCTCATTGAGAACTTCTTCATCACGATCCAATCTAGGTCTTCCAGCGCTTCTCCTATTGGATGGCATACGACCCTCCGAAAATGCTTGATGCACATTAATAAACACTCGATAATCAGGATATTTTTGAGCATTTGGGTATCTTTCTCGATACAGTCTGCTAGCAGCGTTAGCATTACATTGGCATTCTCCATAGATTAAATGCATATTAGCGTATTCCTGTGGTGTGTACGGTTGCGGCATGTTAAACGCCAAACAGTCCAAAATGCGCCAGAACTCTAAATCACAAAACACACAATCGTAGTCCAAGATAATGCCAGGTCAGTTCAGTTTGCAGATCACTTCCAGTCCAAATAATGCCAAGTCAGTTAAGTTTGCAGGTCGATTCCAGTCCAAAAAGCCAAGCCAAAAGTCGATAGTATGTACGAGGGCCACGTAAGTTGAATTGGAACGGTGCGCAGTAAAAAAAGGAGCAGAGCGTACTGAACCGACTTGCTGAGAATAATAACAGCTTCTCTACCTGCCCTGTTGTTGTCTCTTTTTAACGTAAATATCTCTATCTATCTATCTCTCTCTAACATCTAAGGTATTAATGCCCCATTCGAATTCCTAGAAATTGTAACAGGAACCCATTTTGGGCATGTAGTAAAAGTGGTTACTGACAATTACAATTTAAGGAATTTGGCCCCTGTTTAGAAATAATAGGCCCATATTTTTTTATAACTTGTTTTCCTAGAGTATTATACCATTTTGGAATGTTGGTTAGTTGTGTCAATTTTTAAAACAACTTGCCATACTAGTGTTCATACTTTTTTTACACCACGGTAAGTTAAATTTGGTTAAAAGTAAAAGTCTTCAAAAAATTTAGGGAATAAAATAAGTTTCATTAATTTTCGTGATAAAACAACTTATTCTGGAGTTTTTAAGAATTGTGGTAGATAGCAGTACTATTCAGGTTGCCTATAAAAAAAAAGAAAAAATATTTAAAAAATTGTGGTCATGGTAGTGAAAAATATCATAAACGGTCTCAATTTTTGAAGAATTTCTTTTTTTTTTATATAACTTAAAATATAATTGGGATATATTTTTTTTTCTTTTTTTCCCCGATTAGTCCGGGGCAGGTCTATCCTCCGGTGTTGGCTTATCGTTGAATTTCGGGACACGTATATATACCCTCATTGTCTATACCTACATTTCTGCAATCTTTAGCGAAGATCATTTGCCTTTGCGACAAAACTCTAGGGCTCGTCGCCGTCTGCGCCCCCTTTTCCCAAAAGAGGGTCGCTTCCGATTCGGCAGAAAGGCCTCATAAGCCAATTCCAGTCTCACAGGTGGTGTTTAGTGGGTACACTTAGGGTGGTTAGGTTTTTTTTTTTATTTATTTATTTACTGCTGCTATACATGCAGCATCTTTTTTTACTAAAGTGTATGTTTTATACTATATACTTAATCAGTAGCTTTTTTTTTTTTTTTGCTTACATATACATGTATGCTCGCGCGCATGCACATATGTATATATACACATATACACACACACACACACACACACACACATACACACACACATACATAGATTTTTATTATGTATAATTTTTTTTCCTTATAATAACTTTAAATATTCTATTAGTACTTAAGATTTAATTTTACTCTTATATTCTTATAACTAAGTTTAAAATTTAATTATTATACTTTAAATTTTTATTTTGCTTTCATTCTTACAATATTGTCTATAATTCAAACTGAAGTTTACTTACTTCTAAAGTTAAAATAAAGTGATGTACTTAAATTAGCTTACAGAGTGCGCCACACTTTATGTCTTAATAATTAGTTTTTTTTTTTTTTTTGATTTCTCTTAACTTTTTTTTTCCTTTCTTTTTTTTTCTTTTATTTCTTTTTACAAATTTTTTCTCTTTAATATATTACTTTCCTTTCTTTTTTTTTTTTTTTGGGTGGTTTAGGACAATTTATTAATAGTTCTTTTAATTTATATAATACATTATACTATCTTTAATGCATAGGATTTTATCGTCTTATATTATAACTTAAACTAGTTTGGATCCATTAGCCTTACCCGCAGTGCGTACCACTGCTTCTGAAAACTTAAGGAAATGGGTCCGACAGTCATCGTTGTTGATAGCATGCCTTAAATTATAAATTGTAAGCATCATCCCCATCTTTTGTTCACATTCAATTCTTTGTATGGCGAATCTAGGACAATCTATTAATAAATGTTCGATATTTTCTTCTTCATCGTTACTACAAATACAAAATGGAGACTGGGCTAGCTTATATTTATACAAATAAGCCCTAAAACCCCCATGACCTGTTAGAAGTTGTACTTTTAAATTATCTATTTTTATATGCTTCAGTGTTCTATATGCTTCTTTTATGTCCGGTAGGAATTTCTTTGTTACGGCTCCCGTAGTTGCTTCACTATATCGTAACTGCCACTCTACGCAAGTAGAGTCCCTGGCAAGTCGCTTTGCGAAGGAAATTTATCGTATGCTGGAGTTTGCTTATTCGAAAGCGCAGCATTTTTCGCCAGTTCATCGGCTCTTTCATTACCGGCTATGCCGATGTGTGCTTTGATCCAACAAAGGTTAACCTCGCCTCCTTTGTCTAATAGTGACTTTATTCGATCCCGTATTTCTACAGCTAATGGATGCAGAGACGATGTATCACTCAGGCATTCTAAGGCAGAGCGTGAATCACTTAATATGATGCCTTTCCTTAGGTCTTTGTGTTTGTGCATTAGATCCAGTGCTCTTAAGATTGCCGAGAGCTCAGCTTGGTAGACACTGCAGTAATTTTCCAGCCTAAATGTCGATTTTCGTACTTCTTGATTGTTCTTCCATACTGTTACAGCTCCTCCGACTTTACCTTGAATTTTGCTTCCGTCTGTGTATAATTTTGGTTGTTGGGAATCAGTAATTTTTTCCTCTTCTTCTGAGGTAATTATTTTAAAATCGATACGATGCCTATCGGCTGGATGTGGTAGGTAAAATGGGTTCACTGGTTTTCACCAATTCTTCCTGGAAGTTGGGTTAGCGACTTTCCTCGTTTAATTTCATACAGTTTAAGATTTTCTATTGCTCTGAGATCCAGAGGAAATATGCCAGCTAGTAGAACGCTGGAAGTAAAGGAGACTGTTCTATGTCCTTTGCAGATCGAGATAGCGAACATTCTTGTGATACGATCTAGTTTCTTCTTCACATACTTCTTCTTTACCACAGCGGCCCAGGCACTTGCCGCGTAAAGGATCGTTGGTTCCACTACTGCTACATAAATAGTCTTTATTATTTCGGAGTTTAGTCCCCAGTGTGCTTTTGCTGTTCTAGCAACTTTTTTATATAAATTGATAGCTTTTCTTAGGGATTCCTCAATGTGTTCTGTAAAGTTTAGATTTTTATCAATTGTGAATCCAAGTACCTTTACACTCGCTGATGGTTGGACATAAACATTCTCCATTTTTATTTGCGGCAGTTCAGGAGATCGCTTTTTAGTAATGATTACTGCTTGTGTTTTCTGTGGTGCAAATTTCAACTTATGAGTTTTCCCCCATGCCACTATGTAGTCCAAGGCTGGATTTAGTTCTTCTTCAATTGATTTGGCTGAGTGGCCTTTTGCGATAACAAGTATATCGTCGGCAAACGCCTGAACGTGTACCTTCAGATGTGATGTACTTTCGAGGAGGGGATCCAGGAGAATGTTCCAAAGTATAGGTCCGCAAGTAGATCCCTGAATACACCCCTTGGTGGTAGGTTTTGTAACTACTGCACCTGCATATTTTAACGTAATATTCCTCGAAGATAGGTAGCTGGTAATCAATCTCAGAATATCTTGACTCACTTGTTTTCTATGCATTTCATTTATTATTTGGGGCCACCATGCATTGTCGAATGCCCCTTCTATATCGAGGGATACCACCACAACGATCTTTTTTTCCTTGATCCCCTGTTTTATATAGGATATAGCATCGTACAAGGCGTCTTCTGTACTACGTTGCGGCATGAACCCGTATTGTCGGCTACTAAGTTTACCTTCTTTTCCCAATTGCCAAAGAAGCCTGGTTACAAAAAGTTTCTCTAATGTCTTTCCAAATATAGGAAGTAAGCCAATAGGCCGGTACGCTTTGGGAACTGTGTAGTCCTCTCTGTTCGGTTTTGGAATTATTTTTATTATGGCTTTTTTCCAGATCTTAGGGAAATAACCTATTTCGAGACTTTTGTTGTAGATAGCCATTAGTGTTAATGGCATGGTCTTATAAGACTGATAGCAAATATCTGACGTGATGCCATCTTCGCCAGGCGCCTTTTTGGCATCCATTTTATCTAGAACTGCCTCTATTTCTATCTCTGTAAAACTACGATGAGAAATGGTCGTGTTTTTTCTAAGTTCCGTAATTATTTTATCCGCTTCATCTCGTATTCTGGTTTGTTCTTCAGTATCTATGTTTTTATCATCATCTGGGTAAAAAGATTTTGCCAATAACATTGCTGAGTCATTAGCGTTAAGAATTTCATCGCCTGATTTCAGCAGTTTGTCTTCGTTGGTTTCGCTACATCTTTTTATTATTCTGTATATACTTTGCCATACAGTTTCTTTTTCTTGTTTAGTGCATAGTTCTTTCCAGCTCTTAGTTATTGCTGACATTATATTATTAACATATTTTTCTTTTGCTTCTACAAAATTCTGGATAACGTACGGTTTTCGTCTCTCATTTGCAAATTTTATTCTTCTTCTGAGTCGTATAACTTTGCGTCGTTCTGTTTCTAGCTGCGAGTTCCACCAAGGTGTACTGGTTTTATATACATTCTTAGAGATAGTTGGTATAGACTTCTGGCAGGCTAATTTTACTTGTTTGACATATGATTCCACGATATCATCCAATTCCTCTGGTGTTTCTATGGTTTTTATTTTATCCTCTATTACGTTCTCCTTTTCTAATTTTTCTTTAAGGTCGTTTCTGAAGAGAGACCAGTTTGCCTTGGCTGTATTAAATAAGCGAGTAGAATTTCTGAGCGCAATACTCTGTTTATCCGGTTTGACCTTCATTTGAAATTGTATGGCTCGGTGATCAGACAGTGTGACAAAATCAGGGTCAACCCTCCATCTTCCCATTTTATGTAGGAATGCCGACGTACAGCAGGTCACGTCCACTATGCTGCTATGTAACTTTCCTCCTCGGTATTGGTGAAAGGTGGATTCAGTGCCCTGATTTAAAACATTCATATCCAGTTCAGCTATCATTTCCGATAAAAGTAAACCCCTCTTGTCCTCCGCTCTGCTCCCCCACCAGAGACTCTTCGCATTAAAGTCGCCTGTTAGGATGACGTTTTCCGTGGCCATATCTTGCACAATTCTTGTTATTTTCTTTATATCTTCTTCTAAATTACCGTCTTTCTCTAAATATACATTTATAATGCCTACTTCAAATTTTCCTATTTTAACTATGATCCCTACTATATTTTCGCTAACATGCTCTGGATTTTCTATGATTAAGTAAGTTGGATCAACAACGATGACTGCCGATTTAACCGGTTTATCTCTGTTACTAGTTGTCTTTTGAATTACGCGACGATTACAGGTTACATGTGCTTTTGCGCCTACATATGGTTCTTGCAGTAGAAGTAACGCTACGCGTTGGCTTATTGCCATATGAAGGCATTCTTTAAACGCTGCCATTCCCCGTCCAAGGTTTACCTGTACCAATTTTATAGTTTGTGTATCTGCAGAGATTAAATTTGGTGCATAATTTCCAGAGGAGTATCTACTTGACTGCGATTGCTCGATGTTATTATCCTGATCTACTTTAGCAATATGCTACCGAGGACCTGGCTATGCGATCCCATTTCTTCCACACTGAACATTCATTGCTGTATGCTGGGTGGCTGATATCACCTACAATTTTGTTCCTAAGGGTGGTTAGGTTAGGTTAGTCACAGTGAGTCCCACATAACCAGCCGGCTGTCGTGGTATGCATAAAGCATTCACCACCTCTCTCTCGTTTACGGGGTAGCCCTTTTCAATTACTTCTGGGCGCAAAAAAAGGATCTTTACTTTATAAAGTCTATCCAGGTATTTAATACTGCTTCATAAGAACAACATCTTTTTCTTTGCTGCAAATTGTCAAAATTAGTCTACTAGGTCTGGCAAGTACGAAGGATAACGTTGCTTTGATATAGCTGGATTGATCGCAGTAAAAACTATATACAATGCTTAGGAAATTAGGTGATATCACAGTAATGGCTTATACGCTCTACGCGGGTAACCGCAATGCGGCTAACCGTCCGGCTCACCACGGGATGCGGTTGTGTGTGCGGCCAATCGGATTGCGGGCAGCCGCATTCGAATCCGCAACCTGCGGTTGAAAAACCGTTGCGATTTGCTGTCTTATTGTTTCATTTCCGTACCGTGATAAAAATACACTAACTTTTCCCATAGGCGCCTACTACACACTCGATAATTATCACGATATTTGGACCGTAATCTAAGATTACGATATTTATCGAGTGTGTAGTATAGCATATCTTGGATCGTGATACGGATCGCTAGATTTCTAAAAATCCAGAAATCCAACGATCTGTATCAAGTATCGTCGATAAATATCGAGTGTCTAGTCTCTGGTCGATATTTATCGTCAGTATTCATTGTCAGCGATGGTGGAGGACGCGCTTCTTGATGCAGTGGCGGCGCCAGCCGTGCCTCAAAGGAATGACCAAAAAACCTTGAAAGAATTCACGTGAGAGAGACGTGTAAAGAGAAAAATATGGATGGAGCCAATGCTTCATCCATTTTTTTCTCTTTATACGCCTTTTTAATGTTATCGCTAATATAATAGCAACGCGAGCTTTATTTTTATAGTCACTCATTACGTTACTGGCATCGAATTATGGAACGTACGCGTCTTTAGTGAATGAAATCTACCGTTGTACTGACGCGATTAGTATCGAATGTGTAGTATGTAGATTCGATCCAAAATATTGCAAGATAAAAATCACGTTAAATATCGTGATAATTATCGAGTGTGTAATAGGCGCCATATCCTTTGTTTTAAAAAAATTATTCTGCACACAATTTCACCCTATCATTATTACTTTTGTATATTTTGCGACTGCTCGCCGGCAGTCGCAAACTGACTGCAACCGTCCGGCTGGCCGTCATTCAGGCCGCAGCCCTCCGAGCGACCGGAGCGGTTTACGTGTAGCTGCATCGAAATGCGCATAGAAATAGATGTTGCGTATATATTTTTGAGTGCGGTCAGCCGTAACCGCGTAGTGCGTATGAGCGCCAATAATAAACTTATGCAGAGGACATTGCCGTGTAGTGGCAATATAAGAATATCCACTACCCTATATCATACCGTGAATGTTGTAAAAGGCGACAGAGGGACACAAATCAGCTCAGAGAAATCGAAGATCAGAGAAAACAACTAAAAAAACCCACTTGCCAATCCGCCATGCAAAGATTTTTTTTATAACTACACTATACTATAATATAATGAGGAAGTTTTTTTGTTTGTTTAAACACCTCTAGAACTTATCAGTTTGATTTGAAAAATTAGTTTTGCATATTATAGCTAGATACATGAGGAATATATATAGGGTTATCTAGCATTATGTTACCTCTCACAGCTAGCCTTAAATATTGAATATTTTCGGGATAAAATTTAACATCGCTCTATAACATACATAATAATAATCTCCTCGACCGATTTCGGCCACGGCGACCTCTTCAGCTTCGATCCTGTCGTTGGTGTGCTCGTGCATGGCTAACGTAGCCGATCTTATTTACAAATGTTCGCGTGCAATGCGGGCAGGTGAGCACATCATTACAGAAATTATAGTTAATCGCACAAGGTGGGCGTGCTTTGAGTTCATCACGTCGAGCATCCAATTCAGAGCATCGATTCTCCTCAAACATTTTGACCTTGGCTTTCACCAAAGATCTCCACTCCGGTCGTCGAGCGGCTGCTTGCACCCACTCTGAAGGCTCGATGTCGCACTTCGTCATGTGGCGCTTAAGTACATCTTTGTACCTGAGAAGTTGTCCGCCATGCTTACGCTTGCCCTTCTCAAGTTCAGAGAAAAAGATGCACTTAGCCGTACGCTGATCTGACATTCGCGACAAGTGTCCACACCAACGGAGTTGTCGCCCCATAAGGTAGGCTTCAATCCCCATGGTATAGGCTCTACGCAGCACTTCCGTATTCCGAATGCGATCAGACCAACGGATGTTGAGAATTTTGCGCAGACATTGCAAGTGGAAGCGATCCAGCGTCCGTATATGACGGCGGTAAACTGTCCATGACTCTGAAGAGTACAGTATATTAGGCAGCACTACCGCCTTATAAATATCAATTTTGGTAGCCAGCTTTAGGTCATGTGAGCCAAAGACCTTGCGATCCAGTTTACCGAATACCGCAGCCGCGGCACCGATTCGACTGTTGATTTCAGCATCAAGGTCACACTTTGATGTTATCGTGCTCCCCAGATAACGAAATGTATTGATCTGCTTAAGTATATCATCACCGAGTTTGACGGCCAGTGTCTCTTGACCGTAGATATCTAAAGACATCACTTCCGTCTTTTTAACACTTATCTTCAGACCAAAAATACGGCACGACTCATGAAAGGTGGTCACAAGCTGTTGCAGGCCAGCTGGGGAATCGGTCACAAAACATAAATCGTCTGCGTAGACGATCTCTGTAATAAGTGCGTAAGACACTTTCGTACGGGCCTTAAGTCTAGCTAAGCTGAAAAGATTGCCATCGTTGCGGAAACGAATGCGAATTCCTTCATGGGTAGTTTTTAAGACTTCCTGGACTACAACTGCAAAGTATAACGCGAAAAGTGTGGGTGCAAGGACACACCCTTGTTTTACTCCACAGGTAACGGGAAAAAATTCTGACTGATCAGCGTTTACAGCGACGCAGCTCTGCATGCCATCATGCAGGAGTCTCAAAAGTCTCACAAACTTCTCCGTGCATCCAATTTTCCGCAACACTATCCAGAGGGCTTCACGTGGTACACTATCGAATGCCTTCTCAAGGTCTACAAAACAGAGATACATATTACGACCCTGTTCTCTGCTTTTTTCCTGTAGTTGACGTAATGAGAAAATCGCCTCACAGGTACCACGGTCAGGTCGGAAGCCGAACTGGGATTCCGGCAAAATCCTTTCAGAAAGTTTCCTGAGGCGGTTTAATAGAAGTCTGGCGAAGACTTTTCCAGGCACTGAAAGTAGAGAAATGCCACGGTAAGAATTGCAGTTCGACCGGTCACCCTTGCCTTTATATAGGGCTCGTATGAGGGATACCTTAAAAGTATTAGGGACTTGTTCTTTTTCCCACATAATGACAAAAAGTTCCCATAACGCCGAATACAAATCCCCACCGCCATACTTCAATAATTCACCCGGTATAAAATCAACACCAACCGCGCGTTTATTTTGCTGTTGCTTAATGGCAAGAGCAACCTCGTCAGGCGAGACTGGCTCGTCGAGCTCGAGGGCGAAAGGTTGTTGAGGTAGGCAGCGAACGTGGTCTAGGTCAACAAAATGATCCACGTTAAGTAGGGTGTTGAAATGCTCCGCCCATCGCCCGAGTATTTCCTCCCTGCTTTTAAAAAGCGCTCCACCACTAGTTGAATTCAGTGGAACTTTTGCCATAGAGGACGTACCGAGTAGATGTCGCACCTCAGCATAAAACTCACCGAGCTGGTTGGTATCAGCGAGCCACTGCATCTGACGAGCCTTCTCCTGCCACCACTTGTCTTTCGCTTGTCGTGCGAGTTTACGCAGCTCCAGATCACTTTGACGCAACTCCATAGCACCTCCACTCTGATGAGTTCTACTGTGCTGCTTTAGAAGCCTACGGTGTTTACCAATAGCGTCTGTAAGTATCCCATCATTCTCATCAAACCAGTCCTCATGTTTTCGAACTCTCAAACCCAAAGTAGATTTAGCAGTGTCGAGAACACAAGAAGATAGAGACTCCCAGACAACATTGATCTCACCCAATTTTAGATCGAGGGGCTGCAGAGCAGTGTTCAAGGTTTCGGCATATTTCGCCCTCGTGTTAGTATCTTGGAGTCGTTCGAGGTTCAGACGTATCTGTTTAGATCTTTCCACTCTACAAGGAGGTGGAAGACGAAGATTTAATTTAATAATAATAAGCCGGTGATCAGTCCAACAATGAGCACCACGCATGACACGAGTGACTTGGACTTGAGATATGTCTTTTTGACGCACGATGGCGTAATCGATAAGGTGCCAATGCTTCGATCTGGGGTGCATCCACGTTGCCTTGTACTTGGCAGGCAGTCTGAACATAGTATTTGTAATTGCAAGATCTAATTGTGCACAAAGACTAAGCAACAATTGGCCGCTGCTGTTCATTTTACCAACACCATGTCTGCCGAGAACTTTAGGCCAGGCGTCATAGTCTCGTCCTACTCGGGCGTTAAAGTCACCCATGAGAAGGATTTGCTCCCTTGGACGGATACGATTTACGCACCGCGTCAATTCTTCGTAGAATTTATCCTTAATATCATCAGACTTGTCTAGCGTAGGGGCATAGACACTGATGATATTAAGATAGCTTTCACGTTCCATGTGAAGGCGCAATGTGGTAATGCGGTCCGAGATGTGTACAGGGTACTCTTGTAGTTGAGCAGCAAGGTAGTTCTTGACAGCAAAGCCTACACCAGATCTTCGCGGTTCCGAGGAAGCGAGTCCTTTCCAAAAGAAAGTATACCCGCCGCCGTATTCTACCAGCTCTCCTTCCTCGGGGAGGTGTGTTTCGCTGAGTGCAGCCACATCAATATTATAGCGACTTAGTTCCCGAGCTACAATGGCAGTTTTTCGCTCAGGGCAGGCATTTGCTTCGCGGTCAAGAAGTGTGCGCACATTCCACGCACCAAATGTCATTGATTTTGATAAATTAAATTTTCCGTTATTTTTCCTGTAGCGTCGACCGCGAATTTGTGATGCGGAGGCAGCCGCGGTTGCTACCATCCTAAAGGGGTTGGAGTGAGCATTTGTTTAGGGCACCTTTTCTAGCCCCCTCCCCGTCTGAGCGAGGAAAGCAGTGCCTCCCTGAATAGGGCTGCTTTGTCATCTTGGGTGCTGCCGAGTCCGCTCTGTCATCCCGTTGCAGAGCAGAAGCGACCACGATGTACACTACACCCCCAAGACCGCCTACGTGCAGGAGTCAGACAAAACTCAACGAGCATCACGTTAAGCCTCTCTACCTCCTCCCATCGCCGTAGGACATTGGTTATAGATCGGAGTCCTATTTGGAAGCAGGTCAATTGCGCAGGACATATTAACGTGCACAAGTGTACGCGCGGACACAGGTGCACATACTCGTCTTTGCCCCTCTGGACCCAGTGGAACGGAGACCGTTACGACCGGAGAGGGACTCGGACAGATGGAACAATAGGTATATCAGTGAAAAAGGTACAGGGGTTCAGTCCTTTTCCACACTCCCTTAGTCGCCTTCTACGACACCCACAGGTAGATATGGGGTGGTGGTATTCTACTCCGCCGCAAACCACACGGCTATAACATACATATGCCGATAGATAAAAGAACTCCATTAATTCAGCCAATTTTTCCATACATTGCTATCTAAAATGCTTGAACTAGGTCTCATGTCATGTCACGCAGCTCAGACACGTGCTATACGCGGGTAAAACCGCAGGGCACAGCTAGTAGCGAATAAGGGTGACAAACGAGCACACAGTTTACCTGATGGTAAGAGGATACTATGGCCCATAGACATCTACATCTATCCTCAATCAAAAGTCAAAATTTAGATGCGTTGCCACCCCTGAACACTAAGATGGAATACCTCATTTCCAGTAAAAAGGGTCTCCGGTTCTCTACACTCACCATATGAAACACAGCAGAATTGAGCTGCTATTTTACGCTGGTATTCTGTGAGAAAGTAGTTCCTCCCTGGGTCAAGTCGACCCATTCATGCTGCAACCATAATATAGCTGCAACATGGCTCTACCACGTAGATACACTATAAACTACATTTTTTTATTCATCTGCTAAGTTATTAAATAGTTTGAGCTAACTATTAGACTGTTAACACAGAATCTGCTGAGATTTATATGATTTTTGCATATGCAATTAATTGTACCAAGTGTTGGTTACTGTGCATATGCAAAACACCATGTTAATATTTCAATAAAGGTTATCAACAAAAATATACTAAAAACGTATCTAATTCATGAAAAATCTGTTACCTGTACTAATAGGACTCGAAGTTCATATTTCTTTCCTAGTTCCTTCAATCTGCTATTAATGTAATCAGGGTTTAAATTGTGGTAGCGCACTGAGAGAAAAAGAATACATATTGTCTTGCCTATTTCATAATCTGGAATTATATCATCATATTCCCAGGGAACACTGGTAATAAACTTCAGCAAAGGATTTCCACGCTGTGATAGAAAAGTCACCAAAGTTAATTGTTAAATAATTTGCATTATATGTAAGATTTTATGGTATTCCATTGAAAGACACATACTTGCTTTTTATTTACTAAAACACAATGTGTTTTAGATGAAGTAGGTTTCTCAGAAAGTTCTTTAGAAGGTCCTAAAACAACAAACAGAAGTACATTTACAATAAGTGCTGTTAAAAGGTTGTTCTGAATCTGACTTTGGCTTCGCTACCAACATTATTATCAAAATTGATGTGATAAGCAGAGACTGAAAAGGTTTAATGAATACCGGTAAGATTGAATTAATTAATGCTTCTGAAGTCCTAAACATTAAAATACACCAAGAAGAAAAAACAAAGTTAAATTGATAACTTTCCCTTTTTGAAGTTTTTTTACAAGCTTTATGTTAAGATATGTAGCCTGTAAAACCTAAAATAAGAAGTTGGTATTTAAGTGCTGGTTAAGCTAAAACATTACTAAAATAGAGGCTGTTGTGAAAAGTTGGAATTTATATAATTTTATAAATTAATACTTTTTGTTTTTTAAATAAAAAACCTAAATGAAAATTGGTATTTCATATGTACCTCTTAAAAATAACTTATATTATTATAATAAAACAGAACAGAATACAATATTTTTTATAGATTATTTTTTATTCAATATTGATTATTAATTATTATAATATAATACTATCATCACTATCATCATTATAGCCTATCACAAGTCCACTGCTGAAAAAAGGTCTCTACCAAGGAATGCCACAAAACACAGTCTTAAGCCACCGGCATCCACAAGTTGTTACTTCAACTAGTTGGGGCAACACTACACTGCTTACCAGTACCTGAGCCTGCCAATCAAAAAACTTTCTACCCTGTCATTCTGACCGGCCTGTTTAATGCCACTTCAGCTTCGGCTCCTTTAGACATACTGTGTCCTCCCCTTTCTGTGGACCTTACATAATACTTATAAAATATCAATTATTTAGGTACCACTGGTTAAGAAAATACCTCCTGTCATGGGAAGAACCAGTAAGAAACCCAGCAAGATTTGTTTTATATAAAATTAAAGCCTCCCCAAAAAATGCCAAAAAGAACGTCCAGAGCAATCTGCATCCATCGTCTTCCTACATGTGAGTTTAATAATTCAACAATATTTCCAAATTCATATTATACCGGGTATTTCGCGTATCAAATCATCCTGTTCTGTCTTAGGCCTTTTAGGAGAAGTTGGGTCTTCGATTTCTGCTAACAAATCATCAAAACCATCTTCTAATTCCATTGAAAATACAATGTAATTATTCAAGAATATTACTCAACGACTATTATTAAAAACTTATAACAATTTACTATATTATATTATGCTAAAAACTACTAAAACACATTAGAAAATATTTATTTTACAAATACATAACTTTTTAATTTGTGTTTTATTCCTATAATCATTTAATTTCAATTCAATAAATTGAATAAATTCAAAACTGAAAGTAGTATTGTAAATAGTTCAATTTATTCTTTTTTTTTTAAGATTTAATAATTAAGTTTGGCAGAGGTCTTATGCTATACAGCCTAGTATGATTTGTAGTTTGCTATACATAATAATATTAATTTCTATTGTTTTATTTTGTCATTAATCGAAGTAGTTTTGAATTCCTAGTGATTCCAGTTTTCACTGTTTTCGTCCTTGAATATCATGAGAAATTATTAATTAAAGAGCAAAATGCGCAGTAATATTATTGCTAAAAATATCAAGAACAATTAATTTTTAACTTTAATGTGGACTACCAATTTGATGATTTTCGCATATTATTACAGAATGATTGCACTACAACACTTTTTTTAATTAATATATATTTTGATCACGATTTAGCCGTGAGGTTATAATTTCAGATATTTAATTTATTCATTTCATTTCGAGAAAATGTCTCTCGGGGTATTTCTTATAATGGCCAGAACAACCTCCGATAGATGGCAAATTATCTTGTTTTTGCCAGATGTAATATACCCAAACCGGTGACGAGGAGCAGCGATAAAGATCTAAATGGGTACTACAAAAGCCAATTTTGCCGACAAACTTCTAAATTTTTTTTGCATAATTACAGGTGAAGTTATTAGCGTGTTAAAAGTTAATATTACTAAAATTAATTGACACTTATATTTTGTCTCTAATAAATTTTTCAAAAGGGTATTTCGAAGCAGAACTGAAATAGCATTATAATTTTTATTATAAAGAACGAAATTAAAAGTCCATAGACACTATGTAAGTATTTTATTGAATACCTAGTGACATAGATTAATAATAGGTCATCGCACGCTCTGACTAGATACCGCGTTACCAGAATGTAACAGCTCCGTGAATACGGCAACTCAATATTCTAGTGTGTATAAGACAATTGCAAGGATGCTAGAGTGCGTGAAAAATTGTAAATGCCAGCAGCTTAACTATTACCCGATTAACGGGAAAAATTATTTTATGCTATGGCTTGGTAGTTAAGTTCATAGTTATGAATGTTGACCAGAAATACTTAAAAATGAATAATTTATTAATAGTGTATGTATCAATATATTTGTGTATATTATGTATAGGTTTTTCTTCTGAATAAATGGCATATAAATGATAAGGCCTCATTTTTATCAGTTTAATTTTTATATTTAAATGTCTGACTAATATTCACAAATTATTTAAAAAAAATAGATATATACTATATGGTGTAACCAAAATTTTATTTTTATTATATGTTGTTATAGCAATAATAGCCAATACACATTCTGTGAAAACAAGTATCTACATATTACGGTTCATAAAATACAGCCTGCTGACAGACAGACGGATTGATAGTGGAAACTTAAGTTCCATTGACACTCTTAAGGTACGGAACCCCAATAAACGGAAATAATGTTTTAATAATAAAAATAACAATTAATAAAACAACATATAAATATTAGGTCATTTGAGCAATACTACAAAAATAAACATTAAATAATATAGAATTAGGTTATATTATAATAAATTAAATATGTTATATTATAAAATATACTAATAATAAATTCACATATAAAAATCTCAGCCACGGGGAACTTTATTTTTGCATTCGCGGCAACACTGAATAGCGTCATTGATATTTTGTGACTTATTTATGGCTGGTGTTATTTTATGTTAAAATTTCGAAATTGTATGATACTTAATGATAGTATGTGATTCCAGTGTCTTTCTTATTCCTTGTAGTATTATTTTTACACAGTTTCAATACGTAAACTGGTATTTTACTTCGGATTATGATCAAAATTTAATAAAACATTCGGTATGTTGACATCACACGTTGCCTGCAACGCGACTGGCTCGGGTACGCCGATTTCGGCGTAGTATTTGTTGCGCATTTTACATGAGCGCCCGCGGTATCTAGTCAGAGCGCGCGATGACTTATCATTAATCTATGACCTAGTGACTTGAAAGTGTACTTTGATGACTGCTACTAGAACTCCTCGACGAGGAGAACGAGATGTGCCGAGTTTGGCCTCGTTTTGTTAGTTATGATAAGACCTCACCTCCGGACTTAACAGACTGACTTGAAAGTGTAATTCGGTGACTGCTACTGGAACTCTTTGACGAATAGAACTACAATTTACATTTTTTAAATTTTTCCTCGATCATACGAGCATTATGATTCGTCATTTTAGAATTTTCCAAGCTTTTATTAAAATTGAAATTTGGCATAAAATGATTGGGAAATTTGAATTATAGTAATAATAATAAGGTTTTTAGTGAAAACTTGCATGTAATTAAACTGCTTTTAAAAAATTACGTATAATCATTTTATATGTAATTTGACACAGAAGGTGGCACCCAGCCATCTTCTCTATTGAAATTAGGATGTTTTTTTTTTATTTTAATAGCCTTTCGAATCATACTTGGAAGGAATCGGTGTTCTTTAGCAAGAATTTGTGGTCTATCAGATCTAATGTAGTGGCAGAGGCGGTCCTGTACGTGTTGACAGACTGCAGACTTCCCGGAGCGTCGATTCTTCACATCAGTTATGTGTTCTGTAATGCAGGTTTTTATGAATCTTTTAGTTTGTCCTATATATTGTGGAAGAAAGAGTTCTACAAGCAAGTAGATGGTGTGGCGATGGGCTCACTTGTATCTCCCATTGTCGCCGATATATTCATGGAAGACTTTGGGGAGAAAGCCCTGCTTACTTCTCCCGTAAATCCAAGATTCAAAATCAAGATTGCGGCGAGGAGCGATGTTATCGGCACCTCGCCCGCAGTACTTCCGACCGCCCTGCGCGCGCCGGGCCACACAGTTTTATATCGTCGTTACTTCTATAATATTTGACCAAATTACGTAATTTAAAAGAAAAAAATAGTATCTCCTTTGAATATCAGAAGCGATCAAAGTATTTATTTTGAGTCCCGGGTGAAGCTAACAAAACAGGAATGCGCGTTACGTATGGTAAACCGTATATTTCCTAGATGCGCGTGTCGTATTCCGATTCCGATTTCCCGACAAAAGAACGCGTGCTATCTCTCGCCGCGATGAATTTGGACTCCTAATTTTTCTAGGGTGTTCTCGACACCCACCGTTCAACACGCTCGGACGTTCAACACGCACGAACTTCATCCCGTATCGCGCCGAGTCGAGTGCCATCTAACGTCGATGCTTGACATTAGCGCTTTTGCGCGAACAAACCCCCGTCCCGGACATAAGGATTTAGGTCCGCGAGCAAACCGGTCAGCGGGACAGGGTCGCGACGGCAAGTTGCGAGACCGAATCTCCAACCAAACAAGGCCACCTTACGCACCCCATCAGATCTTCCAACCCTAACCAACGCCTCAAAATTACAGCCCCAACGTGGGCTAGCCGGAGGGTTGTACTGTATGCCCTTCCTGGACATCGCAGCACATAAATAAGTCCTATTCCTAGACAGAAGTCCGACGACCTCCTTCAAACATCTATCTGCGCTCCTATGATTAGTTCCGCAATCCGACCGGATCAGGTCTGCAAACAGCGACGCGACACGAAGCGACCCAGAGGGACCTCCTAAGCTTCAGTGCAGAACGCACCCCCGAATTCCCCATGAACGTCGTCTGTGGAGTGCCGAACGAAACGCACAGATAGTCCCTAGTATGAATTTTCAAACAAGTAGGCATAACCAAGCCATCCACCTATAATCATTTACCAAATGGTGCGACAGCTGATTTCTATCTGATAATCTACAAACCAGATAGCCCTTTAGGCAGGTAGTCCTATGCTCATATCTCAACTAATTTTTCAAAAGCATCAATGTTCAACTACAGAATTAATTAAGACAAAGTAATCACAGATGCACATGGTCAGCTTGACAAAGTAAACAAAACAATAAACGTAAGAGACAGCCCTATTTCTTATTTCAAATAAATATCTTAGACAGTGCCAACAAAATATAAACCAAAAGGGAATTGACTCTTATTCCCATCGGCACAAATAGGGTTATCTAATTTCAACCTTCCTTATCACAAGCAAAATGATTAAACACTATCACAAAACATATACATAATATTCAAAATAGCGCGTCATTCAATTTCAAATGAATTCAAACTTTCCTGTCAGCAAACAGACGCAACAATCAAATACAATTACAAAGCATACGCACAAGCATTCAAAAGGGCACACAATTTAATCTCAATTTTCCGCGCAACAACAAACGCAGTGATCAAATATATTTACAAAACATATGCAGCAGCATTTAAAGGAGTATTTTAAATTCAATTCTTTTAATCACAACCGCTACAATATGAATTTCGCGGAAAACCCAAAAGCATTTTAATTTTAATTTAAAGAATTTTTAACTAAGTGCTCGGCCAAACCAAATCTAATACCCCTTGAGAGCGTGATTCAACGCTCCAGGGGGCCCTAATCTTCCCACCACCAAGTGGAGGCTACACCGCGTGAACCCGAGACTAATAGAGCGCCACCGCTAACAGTCGCCACTCGGGTTGTACGCCATCACTGAGGCCGTCGGCAACAGAACAGCTTGACAAGTGGACTGTTGATGGCTTAAGGCTCAGTAGAGGCGGCCGTGGTGGACCTAAGGTGGCAGCTAGCTAGGGCCGCCTCCATCAAATGGGGTACAGTGGTACACCAGTCGCGGCTACTCAGCTAACGGGAGTGAGAAGGGTCCAGCGGACTGATGAGTGGCCATGAAGTTCCTCTCCGCACGCTGAGGGGGGTGATGACACCCCCACCCCTGGGGGAATTACCCCCTGGTAACCCACTGATCGGGGGAGGGACCCCTTTCAAACCTAGGGGCCTGGTGGCTAGCCGGCGGGCGCCAAGCTTCGCCCGTCAGAGGGTGTGGCGGAGGGCCCCCACCCGTGGGGGTCGAGGGCCTGGCAGCGCCCCGAGAGGAGACGCCGTTCGCACCCAGGCACAGTACGGCATGGTGATGGCCTGGCAATGCAGACAGGGCCGCCGGTGCGGACAGTCTCGCTGGAGGTGCCCTTCCACACATGAGTAGCACCAGCGGCGCTCCTTGGCGATAGTTCGCCTCGCCGGAACCGGCTTACTTAATAATTTCAGGCAATACGTTACCCGGTGATCAAATACTCGACTATAACAGCAGGGGGGGGGGGGGGTTGACGACGACTGGCCCGGCGGATTCCGCCTCTCACTGGGCACGGCTCGTACGTCGTCAACTGCCCGCCGCGTTCTCAATCTGCCGGCACTGCTCCTCCAAAAACCGCAGCAGTTCATAAGGGCGGAATATAGGAGGCCTCGTCCCCGCCGTACCTCTCCTCAAAAAGTATTCTAAGGTCGAGAGGTAGGCGGGACAGCACGATGCGGAGCAACAAAAAGGCCCATTCGCCCACTGGTAAATCCAGCCGCCTCAACGTATTACAGGCCACCAAGACTGGATCCAACAGGTCCGGACGTAGTCTGGCCCGGTCACTAAGCAGCGAGAGGCTCAGAAGCTGCTTAACATGTTCGTCCGCAATTCGCCGGACGTTGGCGTATCTTCTGGTTAGGAGGTCCCGAGCAGTCTGGTAGGCGTCGTTCGACAAGCTCAAATGGCTGACAACGCCCAGGGCCTCCCCCTCCAGTGAGGCCAGGAGGTACGCCATCTTCTGGCTCGGGGTCTAGTCACTCCGGGCGTCCACTAGGCCGTCGAAAAGACCAACGAAGGTCAGCCATTCCGAAAGGACCCCGGAGAACCTTGGCAAGTCCAGAGTTGGGAGTCGTCCCAACAGCTCCGGCTGAGGCTGCTTCCGAAAGGACTCGGGCAGGCCACTCGTCCGAGCTTCACGCGCCTCCTCGGCATACCTGCCTTCAGCCTCGATCAACTCGTCCGTGAACGAAAAGAACTGCTCGTAGTCTGCCAAGCAGGAGTCCAGGACTCCCTTTGCCACATCCGAATCCTCGAGCTCAGCGTAAGCCTCCTCCACTGCAGCCCTTCGAGCATCGACCTGCTCGAACCGCTTCATCAAGTTATGGACCCTATCCGGTCGACCTATCAAAGCATGGGCGCTGGTGGCCCAGCGTAACTCAGTCCGCAGGCAACGGATTAGCATCTTGGGCAAATTACGACGCGGCTCGAGCACAATTACAAAAATAACAAATAACAAATACAAAAAAACCAACAGCTGACAAATGCAGTTCCTATCAAATCGAGTTGAATAGAAATTACACAAATAAGAACCGCTACTTATCAAACCAAATACAAGTTAGTACAAAAGAAAAGACACAAATCAAATTAACAAATAACAAATACTAGTTTTTTTTTTATAGAATAGGGGGCAAACGAGCATGCGGCTCACCTGATGGTAAGTGACTACCGCCGCCCATGAACAACCGCAACACCAGGGGAATCGCAGATGCGTTGCCGACCTTTTAGAAAGGTGTAAGCTCTTTTCTTGAAGGTTCCTAAGTCGTATCGGTCCGGAAAATTCGCTGGTGGTAATTGATTCCACAAGGAAGTCGTGCGAGGGAGAAAACTTCTTCTAAATCGCACAGTCGTGGACCGCCAATCATCCAGATGGTATGGATGGTAACGCGAGTTTTGTCGCGATGTGCGATGGTGAAATTGAGCGGCTTGAATTAGTCCGAACAATTCCTCAGAGCACTCCCCGTGATAAATGCGATAAAATACGCAAAGAGATGCAACATCTCTACGCAGTGCCAGTGTATCGAGCCGATGAGAAATAACTCGGTCGTCGACGATTCGAACCGCTCTGCGCTGGATGCGGTCAAGTGGAAGGAGCTGGCACTGGGGTGCCCCGGCCCAGAGATGAGAACAGTATTCCATGTGGGGCCGAACTTGCGCTTTGTAAAGTTGCAAGCGATGTGCCGGCATGAAATACTGTCTCGCTCTGCTGAGCACGCCAAGCTTTTTAGAGGCCAATTTGGCCTTCCCTTCCAAGTGACCACGAAACTGCACACTATTCGATATGTCGACGCACAGGATTCCGATACTGGCTGAGGCAGTAAGGGGAGTGCCTTGAAACTGAGGAGATACGACAAAGGGGTTCTTTTTAGCGGTAAACGCGCAAACTTGTATCTTCTGGGGATTGAACTGGACTAGATTTAGTCGGCCCCAATCCGAGACTTTGTTAAGCAAAGACTCGACTTCAGACACAAGTTTGTCCCGGTACTCGGCGACGTTTTCCCGAGAAATATTGGCACGGCCGGTATATAAGGCATCACCTTAGCAACATATCATTGATATGCAGGAGAAACAGCGTTGGTGATAGCACGCAGCCTTGTGGAACACCAGCGTTGATAGGCTTGAGATCAGAGCATGCACCGTCTACTACGACCTTGATGCTCCGATCAGCAAGGAAACTGGTGATCCATTTGCACAATTTCTCGGGAAGCCCATAGGAAGGAAGCTTCGAAAGAAGCGCTTTGCGCCAGACCCGATCAAAGGCCTTCGCTACGTCCAAACTAACGGCTAATGCCTCCCCCTTGGACTCTACTGCCTCCGCCCATCTATGAGTTAAGTAGACTAGAAGATCACCAGCTGATCGACCCCGACGAAAACCGTACTGGCGGTCACTAATCAGCTGGTGATCCTCAAGGTACCTCATGAGCTGGCAGTTCATAATGGCCTACATTATTTTGGAGAACAAGGAGGTGATGGCGATAGGCCTGTAGTTGGACGGGTCTGAGCGGTCGCCTTTTTTAGGGATCGGATGCACCAAAGCTGTCTTCCATGAGTTCGGGACTACGCCTTGGGAGTAGGAGTACCGGAAAAGACGCGTTAAAACCGGTGCCAACTCCGGAGCACACGTCTTCAGCACAATGGGAGGGACTCCATCGGGCCCACTCGACTTGTTGACGTCCAGGGAGAAGAGTGCTTTGCGGACCGAGCGCTGTGTAAATCGCACATCCGGCATGGAGCACTCACATCGCGGGATGGTCGGCGGTGTGTTCCCCCCCTCATCTAGAGTCGAGTTGGACGCAAAAAGAGAGCTCAACAGATCGGCTTTCTCCTTTGCGGCATGGGCCAGTGAGTCGTCCTCTCTGTGCAGAGATGGAAGAGATGGCTGACAGAAGTTCCCTTGGATAGCCTTGGCGAGAGACCGGAATGCACGGATTCCCGAAGGAAGGTGAACTAGCTTCTCGCCAATTCTGCCGATGTGCTCAGACCTTGCCTTTTGAAGGACCTGGAGGCGGAATTATACTTCTTTTTTAATGCGCTGGTGTTTACATCCCGAGACGTTGATGCGTCAGCCCAGGCCTGGTAGCACTCCTGCTTATAGCGTGATGCTATTTTACAGGAGCGACCAAACCATGGCTGGGATCTGCCTCCGATGGGCACCACAGAGGATGGAATAAAAAGTTCCTTACCCTGAAGTACCACATCAGCAACAGAATCGGCAACAACGCTGGGATCTTCCGGCGAGAAGCAAACCCGCCCCCGAGGGTAGGATGCAAAAAAAGACCGCATCCCGTCCCAATCAGCTGACCTATAGTGCCAAACACGGCGGCAAGCTGTAGATCGCGACTGCGATTGGAGCGTGAGTGGCACCGTACTCCGGATCAGACAATGGTCCGAAGAGCCCAGAGGGGCATCGACGGAGACCTGATATCCGTCCGGATGAGAGGTCAGCAGAAGGTCCAACAGCGAAGGTACATGGTCTTCCACATCTGGGATCCGCGTAGGCGAAGTAACCAGTTGTGTTAGACCATATGCCAAAGCAAAGTCATAGACAGATCTACCCGCATGATCGGTTAAACGAGAACCAAGCCATTCAGCGTGGTTGGCGTTGAAATCACCGAGTATCACGATCTCTGCGGATGGGATGGGACTAGTGCGATCAAATCAAGTTAAATTCAAATTACGTAAATACAATTACTACTCTTTAGTTCAAATACAAATTACAAATACGAAAGATACATAAACGAAGATACACATCAACAAAAAATGCCTAGCTGGGAAATCGACCCTTCGATAGTAATCCACTACAACTATCCGACAACGATAATTAACCGATTACGTAAAAATAACCATCTACCTACATGACGCAAACTCCCGCTTGCGCACTAACCGGGCGCGGCTTTTCAAAATTACCCGCTAACAACAAACAAGCAAGCCACAGAAGAAAAGAATTTTATTATTACTTATATAATTAAAAAAAATATTTTTATGTATTACGGACGGGCGTGATTGTAGACACAAAATTAAACCAATCAACCCAACGCTCCCTGCCACCAAAATTGTTTAACTTTTATCAAACACTATGGTCGGTGGATCGACCGGGAATCGATCCCAGAACCACGCTCTGCTACCAAATGTTACGGCCAGCAGCTGCTTATCCCAGGAGTAGGGTCCCCCGCGGGCCCATAGATGGAGAACCTACAAGCAGATGCTGGTCGGGCCTGCTACAGGCCAAGGTGAAATGTTTCTAATTGCAATAAGCAATCAGGGGGGAGCGTTGTTTTCTAATAAGGGGAGCTTACTTACCTCTATCCAAGGCGACTGTTCCCTCAGGATTCGGTCAGGTCGCGTGTGGATGTATAGTGCTAGGAAAGTAAGAGTCAGTGATGTGTATCTGTGTGTGGCTGGTAGTGTTATTGACCTTATTAGACCGTTACCATCTGCAGCAGTTCGGACCTCAGCACCCCTCCACCTCACGTCACTTTCTTCGTCAGTCACGATGAAGGTCCAGTAACTCTGTCGTACGATTAACTACCCAGAAGCCACTAATTCTTGTTTGTTATAACGCCTAACTCGCGAAATGAACACAGAACGTACGGATCAAAGGTCACAGTTATTTCTAGAATATCAAATACCGCACTAGTAACTAATACAGTCGAATCCACTTATACAGATTCTAAATTAGACACTAAGTCCCGGGTGAAGCTAACAAAACAGGAATGCGCGTTACGTATGGTAAACCGTATATTTCCTAGATGCGCGTGTCGTATTCCGCTTCCGACTTCCCGACAAAAGAACGCGTGCTATCTCTCGCCGCGATGAATTTGTACTCCTAATTTTTCTAGGCTGTTCTCGACGCCCACCGTTCAACACGCTCGGACGTTCAACACGCACGAACTTTATCCCGTATCGCGCCGAGCCGAGTGCCATCTAACGTCGATGCTTGACATTAGCGCTTTTGCGCGAACAGATGTATTGAGCTGTATTATTGTTAAGTTTTATTAAAACACATTTAGTAGTTTTTTGGGTGGAAGAGTAGCAAACATCCATACATCTTTACACGTTTATAATATTAGTCGGATAGTAGGATAAGTCTTACCATAGAACGTAGCATAGAAAGTAGGATAAATTTTATCATATTATATATGTCAAACTTAAGAAAGTTACATTCAAGAATTATATTTATTATTTTATATTATATTATTTATAATTTTTTTGGAAGTTTAAGCTGAACATTACAGTTTTTTTAACTGAGCTTTAGTCATCAAATCGGCCATTTATGTAATTTCATATAATTATATAATTCTAGTAATGAGATTAAATAAAGGAAAACATTTTAGGTAAGATGGCAACATAATATACGTCATCAGTCGCGTGCAGAGTTATCTTGCGCGCACTATAGGCATGCTGAGCATTGACTGGGCGCGTAGAAGTAGTTAATTGGTTTAAGGCTGGGTACAAATGTATTCCAACGTACTGCGAAAACGGAGAGTATTAGCGGCAACATGATCACCAGAGAATTGTTGCTTCTGATGTCTCCCAAATAATGTTTTTATTGTTATTGGATCCTTATATCTTAAAGTACTGTTATTTTATGTATTTAATATTGCAAGTGATCTAATAGTGTAAACGAGCTTCTATGGTCACAAGAATCTCAAGATATTTTGTCGACTTAAATGCCTTGAAATATGGAGTATAGTCATTTATCGTATGCTTAGTTAAATTGTTATCACGGTACATTCTAAAGAATTTTATGAACAAAAACATGACACATAAGGCTTTATGGGCGTAGGTACTTTGTCTTTAAAGAAAAAGCAATAAAACCATAACCAACATGCCGTTGCCGTTGAGTGACACGACACGTGACAGTGACACTGACAATGAAATAATTAGCAAAGCATACAAAAATATCAATATTTAGAGGGAGAGTTCGTACACTTATTCCTTGGGAAGAAAAAGAAAGTATATAAAACTTGAACCAAGGTTTACTATTTAGATTTTGTTATGAACATAGTTACTATCATTACATGCGAGTTAAAGATAATTTTTAAATTATTTAAATATTTTTAAACTCTGTTACATATTTTAAATAATAAAAATATAACTGCAATATGTTACTTATTAAACATTGCTATTTCTTATTCATTGCCACAAAATAAAACTTTGAGCATGGAAAATATAAGTAGTGAAACAAAAAATGAAGCTTTCGAAGAAGACGAGGTGTTTGATAATACCTCACTACTGGCGAATTTCGAAAATTCTGCCTTTAAAGATAGTACATTTACTAAAGGAACTTTTAATGGACAGAACCATAAATCCATTAACAGAAGCACTTTAAATGTGAGGTAAGTATAAACCATAATAATGAACATTCGAACAGGGGAAAATTTAAACAAAATGGAACTGTTCATTATGTTATAACAGTAGATCTTTATTTAAGAAAGAAGGAAACCTTCTTTTCTATTTCTTTATTTCTAGTTCTTCAATAAAATAGAATTCTATTTAAAGAAATGGTCTAGTGTTTTATTTCTTTACAAATAGTACATAATATTTGTGTAAGTTTCTTAAGATTCATTAATCGTAAATGTTTTGATCCAATAGTGCTTTGTGCTGTGATGAAGAAATCAGTGGATATGATAAGTTGATGGGCAGAACATGGATTTATCCAACAAATTATCCTGTCAGAGATTACCAGTTCAATATTATCAAAGCTTCTATTTTGAAAAATACATTAGTAAGTATAATTAGTTTTGAAGTAATGCCAACTATTTAATATTTCTTTTATACAATAGGGTGACAAATGAGCACACAGTCCACCTGATGGTAAGTGGATGCTGTGGCCCATAGAGAGTTACATTTATCCTCAATTAAGAATCAAAATGCAGATGCACTGTCACCCATGAGGACTAAGATGGAATGCCTCTTTTCCAGTAAAAAGTAGCAAGTAGTACAGTAACAGTGGTAGAGCCACACGGCAGCTTTTGCTGTCGCACAGATGGGCCGGCTTGAACCGGGGTGGTACCACGACCTCACAGAAAACCAGCGTGAAGTAGAGGTTTACCTCTGCGTTTCGCTTGGTGAGTGCAGGTGGCCGGAGGCCCTTTTTACTGGAAATGAGGCATTCCATCTTAGTCCTCACGGGTGACAACGCATCTACATTTTGAATTGTAATAGAGGATAGATGTAGATGTCTATGGGCCGCAGCAACCACTTACCATCAGGTGGACTGTGTGCTCGTTTGTCACCCTTATCCTATAAAAAAAAAAAAAAAAAAAGGATCTCCGGTTCTATACACTCACCATAAGAAACACAGCAGCATGAAGCTGCTATTTTACGTTGATATTCTGTGAGAGTGTGGTCCTACCCTGGTTGAGCTGACTCATTCATGCTACAACATTAATATAGCTGCAGCGTGGCTCTACCATGTATATAATTTATAAATTTACTTTTATCTTTGTTTAACATGTGGTGGACTTTTAAAAATATTACCCCATCTTTTTGGTTAGTGGTAGAGACACGCGGCAGCCATTGCAGTTTCACGTATGGGCTGGCTCGAATCGGGGTGGTACCACAACCTCACAGAACACTAGCGTGAAGTAGAAGCTTTTGCATTTCTATGCAGGTCACTTGGAAGAGAAGGCCAAATTGGCCTCTAAAAAGCTTGGTGTGCTCAGCAGAGCTGGACAGTATTTCATGCCGGTACACTGCCTGCAACTTTACAAAGCGCAGGTTCGGCTGCACATGGAATATGTTTCCCATCTCAGGGCTTGGGCTCCCCAATACCAGCTCCTTCCATTTGATTGCATCCAGCGCAGAGTTGTTCGAATCATCGGAGACCAAACTCTTCGCGATCGGCTTAACTCACTGCCACTCCAAAGAAATGTTGTATTTATTGCAAATATCTTTCAAATGGACTGTGACATAGGTGTATATAAAATGAAAATAATGTGTGTATGTTGCTGTTAATGTATATGTGTGTTCTTCCATACAAAATATTTTAACCTATTAAATGAAAGCATTTTGTTCATGTTCATGACTACAAGCTAAGATTCCCTTTATTTCCTATTCTTACACAGGAAAATATTACAAATAACAGTTATTTACAATCACTGGCATTTCAACCACAGCTAATATTACTAAGTTTTATTAAGATTTAAAATTAATCTGGGATTTTATTAAATCCATAACATAATTTTTTAAATCAAATTCTACTAAATTTATTCTGAAAATATCTTCACTACAGTATACATTTAAGTCTGGGTCTACCATCACATAATATTGTACTATTATCAACAACAAGATGAGCATTATTTTATTATTAACTGTTCTTTCAGGTGAGCCTCCCAACAGGTCTTGGAAAAACATTCATTGCTGCTGTTATTATGTACAATTTTTACCGATGGTATCCTCTGGGCAAAATAGTATTTACAGCGCCCACAAGACCTCTTGTGGCCCAACAGATAGAGGCTTGCTATAATATTATAGCTATCCCACCAAAAGACACAATTGAAATGACAGGTACTTAATTTCAGTATCTTAACGTTTTTGTAAAGCATAGTTTCGTGGATACCATAAATACAACAAAAAATTGTAATTATTATCATGTTTTTGGGTATTGTAGTAAAATTAAACTTGTGTATTCCATTTTGTCCTGTTTAACTTTAAAGAAGGTGACTAAGGACAAAGAATATTTTGTAGCATCTAACAGGCTGCTAAACCTAAAATATAATTTATTAAACTATATAAAGAATTAAGTTAAGGTACTTGTATTATCTATTCTGTGTTTAAGGTAAAATAAAAAAGGCTTCTTCTTTTTATTTATGTCAATCTCTTTGACCCATATTACCATCGGGTGTAGTAAGTAAGAGGCGACAGCGGGAACCTGAAACAGGAGATGGCCTTCTTTATAACAACTCAAAATAAAAACAACTGCAGTGTCCAATCAGCATGCCAAGCTTCGCTTCTATGGCAAAATCTCCCCTATGATGGATGGAGTCTCGTAACATATTTTGCTTCTTATATTTTGCCTTTTGATTCTTAAATTTTATATCAGACTTTTTGTTGAGATGCCTCTAACAATGAACAGATATGCACAGTTGGTAACCCACCACTGCCTCGTTGATCTAGTGGTCGTAACCCCAATTGCTAATCATGAGATCCTGGATTTGGATCCAGGGTCAGACCAAAATTAGTTATTGTGTTTTTACTTTTTATATCATGAAATAATCAGTTCCCAGAGTCAGGAAGTTGGCGGTGTTTCACTTCCGTGCCTCAGAAAGCACGTAAAGCCGTTGGTCCTGCGCTTGATCTCTCTCTGGACTATGAGAGTGAGGGAATAGAGTGTTCTTCTGTATTTGCGCCTACACTCAAGCACTTTAATCGTGTCCTGCACAGATGGCCAGTCTTAATATAGACTGGCTGCCGTGACCGATGTTCAGTCCGGGACATTAACCTACCATCATATTAGTTTTTTTTTTCTTAAAAAAAAACGTTACCCCCACACTAGGATTTTCTCCTGTGTCGTGGAGGCAGTTTACAAACATAAATTGCACAAGGACAAACGTCCAGACCCGGAACAATTATTTGTAGGCCATACAAATACTTGTTCCGTGCGGGATTCGAACCCGCGGCCCCCAGCGCAACAACTGATTGCTAAGCCACTGCACCACGGAGTCGTACAGTAGTACTAGCTATTAAATACTAACGTTTTTGTATAATAGGTCATATGCAAGTGAATACTAGAAAAACGCACTGGGAAACTAAACGAGTGTTTTTTGCAACACCACAAGTGATATACAATGATATCAAGTCCGGGATATGTCCCGGCGAGAAGATACGATGTCTTGTCATCGACGAAGCTCACAGAGCGCGCGGCAACTACGCTTACTGTCAGATTGTATCTACTTTAACAGAAATGGGACATAAGACTTATAGATTGCTAGCTTTGTCTGCCACTCCGGGGAGCAAGGTTGAGGATGTGATTACTGTAAGTATCCTCTAACTATCAGTTTCCACTTACTTACCTGAGCAGTGTCAAATACAATAATAACAGTACAATGAGAGATGCCCATGACAAGTGGATTTGTATGGGTTGATGATGATGAAGATGATAGATGAGATAAAATATTTGTGATTATAGAGTAATAATAAGTTACTTTTAATTAATTTTGAGCAGTGTAGCGACGGCGTTAGAGAATCCACTTCCCAATTTTCATCCCGTGAATGTTGTAATAGGATACAAAGGGAAAAATTCCTGATAATAACTCAGTAATAATAATAATAAAACTGTAGTTACAGACCAGCCTGCCCATCATGGCAACTATCGCAAATATCTCATAGATATTTGATGATGTAGAAATGATGGGCATGAGATTGATGATGCTGAAGGGGATGAGATTTAAAAAAATGTGATGAAATCTATAAGATGGTCTACAAGTCGATGGGTCTATGATGGTAGACTTAATTTGCTGTAAAGAATTAATTAATTTATTAATATTAATTACTGCAGTATATATTATAATAATTATTTTTATACATGGTAGAGCCATGCTGCAGCTATATTAGTTGTATAGTAGTGGGTCGGCTCGACCTGGGAAGGACCACGCTCTCACAGAATACCAGCGTAAAATAGCAGCTTAACACTGCTCTGTTTCGTATGGTGAGTGTAGAGAACCAGAGACCCTTTTTACTGGAAAAGAGGCATTCTATCTTGGTCCTCACGGGTGACAACGCATTTGCATTTTGATTCGCAAACAAAGATAGATGTAGATGTCTATGGGCCACAGCAACCACTTACCATTAGGTGGACTGTGTGCTTGTTTGGCACCCTATCCTATAAAAAAATATATAATATCTGTTTCATTAAGTTGCAAAGTGGAAGGAAATTGGAACTTAATATTTAGGTAATGTAAATTTAAGAAGCGTTATTTCAGGTAGTGAAGAATTTACACATAGCTCATTTGGAACTACGCACTGAAAACTGTATTGACGTAGCACCATACAGCCACTCTAGAAAGATTAACACAGTGGTTGTACAGCTGGGGCCAGAGCTAACACAACTACGACAACAATATGTTGAGGTAGGCTTTTATATTATTTTTATAGTAATAAATTATTATAATTATTTACCGATATGCGGCAAAGGTTGTACACCATAGGGTTTCAGTTGATGCGAGTCCGACATAACCTGTCCTTGCCCCCGCGAGGCAAGTATGCGTGGCATAGCCCCATGTAAAAAACGTCTTTCATATTCTAATAATCTTTCAAAGAGCCTAAACTAACTTGTTGGTATAATGGTCTTAAGGCGGCTGATGATTTTGCGGTGCCTTTCGAAACCCTCCCGAGACAATATTAGTTATTGGGTTTTTTTTAATCAGGAAATTCTTCGTACCAGCCCTAAATCGTCGTGTCAGCGGTATTTCACCCCCGTGCCTCGAAAAGCACGTGTAGCTGTTGGTCCTGTGCCTGATCTCTCTCCAATCTTGTCGGATAGTCGTTTCAATCCAACTATGAGCGTGAGGTAGTAGAGAGTGCACCTATGCCTGCGCAAACAATCGTTCACTATACTATAATCCCGTTCTGATCAGAAGGCTAGTCTCTGTTAAGACTGGCTGCCGTGACTGATATTCGGTCTGGCAGTCATTATTATTATTATTATAAGAGCCTAGGTAGCTGAGGGTCTAAGTGCGTGCTTATTTCACAATACGCGATTTAGGCCGGCAATACACGTCAGATTTTGTTTCCGATTGTCTGATCAGCCTATCTAATCGTATTTACTCGATACACATCCGATTATTGCGCCAGACTTTTTCTGAACTCAGTCGTTCTTGCTTGCTTGCATAAAATGTGTACGTGAGCTCGTGTTCGTACAATAAGTTTAGCGTGCTTTTGGCTTGGTTTTCCCGTAATTACTAGCAATAAAATTACTTACATATTTTCTTTCTCTTTTCAACGTCCATTGAAACCCATGGTTCTTCCAATATTTCGTTACACACGTCTTCCCAAGCAAAATCTTTCATCTCTCTATCGTGATACACTTCACTGTCTATATCACATAAGCAAGTACGTTTTTCTACGGCCATACAAAGTCGTTCGATGTCGTAATTTTCCGCCATCGTCCGAACCACAAAGATGCGATGCTTCCGTTCAGTGTCACGCTAGAGAGTCATCTGGCATGTCGGAAGGAAGAATCGGACGTCTATTTGGTCTCTGTACAAAAGTATGCAGACGGCACATTCAGACTATCGGATCGGCAATAAAATCGTAAACGCCTTGGCGCTGTTTCCGACTCGGACGTCCGATCCGACTATCGGAACGGATGTGTCGGGTCGGACTGACGGATGAAAAAATCTGACGTTTATTACCGGTCTAAACCGATCTCGATCAACGTCGAACTTATCAACACTATTGGATCTGTAAATTGCAATTTCAAGTGTTGATTTACTATGTTCTCTACATGTCTGAAAAATTTAAAAAATTCGAGGACAGAGCGGCGGACTCTTCACTGCTCCAAACCCCACTCAGAAGAGCAAATGCCCGAGTCCAGCAATAGAACATATTCAGGTTGTCACTTTGCAATTATTTTATATGCTTTTGCATAGAAAATACTTTGGGTATCCTTTTCTTTTGCACCTTCCCTTATTGCTGAGTTCTTTCAATAAAGCATGCTGATTTTTTTTATAGGATAGAATGATAAACGAGCACACAGGTCACCTGATGGAAGTGGTTGCTGTGACCCATAGACATCTACATCTATATTCAATAAAGAATCGAAATGCAGATACGTTGCCACCCGTGAGGACTAAGATGGAATGCCTCTTGACCAGTGAAAAGGGTATCCGGTTCTCTCAGGTTCTCTACACTCACCATACGAAACACAGCAGTGTTAAGCTACTATTTTACGCTGATATTCTGTGAGACTATATTAATTATAACGTTGAGGGACTCTGCGTATAGGAATTTAAATCTACATATCAGTTTAATTAAAAAAAAAAACTATAAAAGTATTTGTCGAACTAATAACTATTTGTAGAATGTTTAATGTTTTAACTTGGTAGAGAAATTTAATACACAGTATAAGCAGATTTAGCTATCGAATGAATAGGCATGAAGGGTTGAAAAGATAAGACTAAATAAGTGTAAAAATAGGTTGACACTATAGCAAAATAAAAAATAAAAAATGAATCTTTTTAATCACAGTAAGCAAATAAGAATAAAGGTTCTTTTATCTAATAAGATTTTAGTGTTAGGGCGAGATAGCACTAAATAGATTTTTAAATTATTAATAATTAGGTCAGCTAATTCACACTCTCAAAAATGTACCTTAGTAAGGAAATCAATTGAATAAATAATACTGAAGTTCTCTCCTTAATGCCCTTTTATTTATCTCCCACATCCCCAACACTTATATTATTTTTAGATCAATCTTTCCTCGCTAATTTTTCTCACAGTTACACAAAGTTGTAATATTTAGATGAATAGAAAAGCAAAATTTTTTAATATTTTTTTTAGATATTAGACGTCTATGCGAGAAGGTTGAAGCAGTTGAATATTCTGCCGCAAAACCTTGGCAACTTGTCCAAAGGCCGTGTCGTGATGCTATACAAGGAATATCAGTGTAAAGAAAGAGGTGCTCGGTAAGAATATTGACAACTTTATATTGTTGGCCAAACTATCTATTATGAGTCACAGCTAAAGTAAAATATACGGGACTATAATGGACGTTTAGATTTCGGCATATTTAGGACACAGTCCGTATCTCTATCGATTTACCCAAGACGATCATACTCGTACGTTTTAAATTTTAAATATTTTTAATTGAATATATATGTTTTCCTTTTTCTAAATTTCAGCCACCCGCAGCACAATTATATAATGAAAGATTTTACTCTTCTGATAGCATTATATCATGGTTTGGAGTTATTGGTAAAACACGGCTCCAGAGTGTTTCTTAATTTCTTTGATGAACATCCAGAAAAGTCATGGATACAGTCCGACGACCGCCTCACAGCTCTCCTAGAAAGGTTACGGGACGACCTTGGAATAAATCCTTTGTCACTAGATCGAAGCATATTACCTGACGGAACTATACCCGAGGTAATTAACAAAATTGTACACTTTGATATTATCCCCGTTTATAAAGAAACTTTTTCAATGAGGGCTAATAATCTTCCACTCACCAGATGTTGCTAGTTGTGACTGAGGTAAAGTTTTTGCTACACAGTGTCAGTTAATTGAGAAATTAGTTTTAAATAATAGTTTATCATTATCTAGAGTATTATGTTAATACACAACACAACGCGTCAGTGGTTTGATTTTTAATTTTTTGCACTTTATAACTCTTTTTTTTTAAATCAGCTTTTAGTTATATTTATAGTTTGGTTTATTCATTTCTAATGTAATTAATATAAAGTATAACTAATAATACAGAAAGAAACCTTAAAGATCACATTTTCCTAAGAAATTATCGTCCCTGCTATGAAATCTGTCAAATATTTTACCTCCCTGTAAAGTGACGCCGCCCTGGTGGCGGAAAAAGTCGTGGATGCCCTCATTATTCAATGTTTTTCATTCAAGTGGTGATGCAGCCAAATGTGGTTAAGCACACTGCAAAAACCTATTCACTCTTGCCACGTTTTGTAATTTTCACGTTCAATACGTTTTCAAGAACGTACGCAGATACATTTGTGAAATTGAATTTTAAAATGAACTATGAAAGAATTTAAAAAAAATTTTTCGTCACGTTAAAAATGATTTTCTACATTGTCTCCAACCGCGACGTACTGGAATTTCTAGGATGTTACGTATTTAAATGTGCTAGAACATGCTAGAAATCATATCACTTCATCACATTTGTCAACCTCGAGTATTGGCATAGAGTTACATTTAAAGGTCAACTAACACGATATATCTCCCTTTGCTTTATCTCATGAATTTCCAAGGGTGACAAGCGAGCACACAGTCCACTTGATGGTAAATGGTTGCTGTGGCCTATAGACATTTACATCTATCCCCGTTTGCAAATAAAATGCTGATGCGTTGCCAGCCGTGAGGACTAAGATGGAATGCCTCTTTTCCAGTAAAAAGGGTCTCCGGTTCTCTACACTCACCAAACGAAACACAGCAGCATTAAGCTGTTATTTTACGCTGGCATACTGTGAGAACGTGGTCCTTCCCCGGTCGAGTCGACCCAATTGTGCTACAAGTATACTATTAATATAGCTGTAACATGGCTCTATCACGTATATTTTTTATATCTATATTTGGGTTGAGATCATCGTCGCAAACTTCGATAAACCACACACTTAGGAAATATTGTATCAGTATTTTCTTTGAGCTCCCGTTTCCACTTTGAAATCCATAGCCGATACTCTATAACGAGAGTGTCAGCAGGAACACTCAAGTAATGAGAATAACATTGTGATAATTTCTTCACATTAAGAAGATCTTCTTCTGTATATTCAGATTTTGTCATAAAAATGCCTAATCCGAACAGGCTCATCGTATCCGCAGAAAGTCGGTCCTGTAGTTTTAGTCTATATGCTATCTATTAGTGGAATATAAACAGTCCTCCGAAAATATTCCTCGTCATTTCCTTTATAAGTACCGCGTACTATAGTAATAAATAAAGTCATATTTTTCTAACATCACGAATTGTGTATACAAGAGATGCCTCGAATAGTGATTTTGCCGAATACCGAATATTCGGCCACACTCTTGGCTTAAGCGCCGAATATTCAGTCGGATATACACTTCGGTCGGAAACAGTTTCTGCAATTGTTTTGAGGAAGTCGCTACAGAAAATATGAAGAAAGATGAGGGTGTGGAAAAAAGTGCTATTGCAAATGAGATTTATTTTTATCTAAAAATGGCTCGCCGAGGTCGGACAGCAGGCCCTTACAAATGTTGGTCAGCAAACGTACAACAGTATCAAAAACTAACAGAATTCGCAAAAAAATATCTATCATCGCCCGGTAGCAGTGTATACAGTGAGAGATCGTTTTGAGAAACGGGTTTAGTTTAAGGGGCTACTCCATGCGAACGACCTTGTATGTAATATATAGTGAACGGCATTTGTGTGCCGTGCCGCGTCGACTCGCTAGCTCGCTACAATATAGGATCGCGTAAGAAATAATAATATGTAAAGACGCACGGACGTAGTATTTTTTCAACATCAATAAACTATTTTATGGAAATACACACAGCGTACAACGATAAATGTATTTTAATTTTTTTATTCGGTATATTAGTTGCATTATATTAGAATTATGTATTCTCATATATTATCTAATTATGAAATTTTATAATTAATTATAGATTAAAAATGAAGCATTGAAAATTGTGAGTTTAAAAGATACCTACTCACTATAGGTAAATAGATAGATAGCTCGCCTTTTGTACAAATATTTGGTGCAATAAATAATAAACAAATAAATAGGATGTTTCGCAGAGTGAGAGTCGTGGAGGCAGTTTACAAACATAAATTGCACAAGGACAAACATGTGATGTCGGCAGGTGTTAATGAAAGAGAAGACGTGTTGCTGAGACTAATTCTTTAATTATACTGTCCTATGCTTAACTTAACTCTAATATATATATAGTCGTGGGGGCTATACCACACTACACCTCCCACCGACAAAAAAAATAAAAAGTAAATGAATACATTTGTTTTTTAACTTATAAAAATAAATATAAAATATGTTTATTATTAATATAAATTACAAAAATACAATGTAATTATATATTAAATGACCTAAATATAAAATACAAAAATAAAATATAGGTATATTCTATGGGTAGTTCGGGTGGCCACATCCCTCTACACCATAGTAATTTCAAGGTCACAATAGAATTGGTATGATGTATCATGCTTACATACAACATACTTATTTGACATAATTAGGTAATTCGCGAAGTTCTAGAATAGTTGTACATTCATACTCAATACTCTTGTCTTATTTATTTATTCATACTTTTTCATCTCCTTCCTTATTTTCGAGTTAGGCCTTTTTAATATCTTTTTTTTTATAATTCTTGTACACGTACTTTTTTTTCTTAATATTTTTGATCATTAGCTAGCTTTATTTCTCTCCATTCACTTATATATTTATTTATTATTCAGATACCGGGAATCGGAGTAATTAATTCATTTCATTTATATTTTATTTCGTGATATTTATCACGCGGGTACTTTATAAATATGGGCCCCCCATTTACTTGGGTATTATATTACTTTTTCATAGCATTTATTTAATTTTATTGGTACATAAACTTTTTTTTATCATACTATATCAAGGTAAAACTGTACCTTGGGTTGTGCGCACAACCTTGAGGTCAACGTTTAAGTCATTTTAAAAGACTCCAACAATTGTCACGGAGGAAAACTAAGTTCACACTATGATCCAACGAAGGATGTGACCTCTATGTACCATTATTAAGGGTAACAAATTTAAGACTTCTCTGGTCCCCAACAGTACTAATATGAGTAAACTCGTTCACATCTCACTTGTACTAAAGGTATTGTTCCCTAGTACCCGTTACTCCCGATTTTATCATCCAATCATGGAAACATACCCTGCTCGAGGACTATGTGATTTACCAGTGATGGACGTTCCCGTATCTCTCCATTATTTATTTGTCAAGGTCAACTTTTGTTTTATTTTTATTTAATTCTTTATATTTATAGTATTTATTAACCAGTTTTTAATTGAACCATAATTTTCACGTACACGGTTCGCGTACATACATGATTAAAATTATGGATAATATTCTTATACAATTCAAAATAAATTCTCATTTACCTTATTAACAATACATTAAAACTTATTCCGTATTTAATAGTGTCAGAACCCCTTAAAAATTAATCGCTTATTAGGTTTTCCAAACTCTCAGCTGATCAAGCTGATTGTATGTGGATATGCTAACCTCCGATAATTTTTCTTTACCTTACTCTCACACTTAGGTACACACTATTAATATTTTTTATTCATTATTACGTATTCCGTAACTTAGCCAAACATTTACTCACATCTTTTACAAATTTATATCATAAAATAGTCTCGTATAATATTTAGTTACATCATTGTCAGTTAGGGATTGAGGCTCACAATATGGGTACAATAAAATTTAAATTAATTAATTATATACATAATATAAAGAGTTTCAAAATTGAATTAAACGAAGTTATTATTTTCGTAATCCACACAAATAAGCTAGATATACCAACAGTTATCCCAAAAAATAATGAATTATAATAGTTAAAACCTTATGATATGAAAGTTTAATCAATATTAAATCAAAAATAAATAATTGCATTTCATATTAAGATACAGAACAAAGAAGCAAAGCAACGTAATAGTTTTCAATAATAATAACATAATCGCATAACGACAGACAGATCAAAATACAAATTGTAATTCCACTCTTAGCAGTGCAAGCGATTTGAGACACCTTTGTTTTAATTAACAAAGTACGTATATGGCAACGTTTTCGATTACAATGTATTATGATTACCTACCTAATTTAAAAGTAACTTATACAATGTTAATATTACATATATAATATGTGGATACAAGTAAAATTATAGTTTTGAATTCCTTATTTACACAGAATTTTAGACACATTACTTTTGCTTAAATCGAAAAAGATTTCTAGAAGTATGGTATTTACTATATCGTTTACAGAAAATAATTTAATAATCACTGTAACACATATCAACTTTACACAACAAAACATTAATTTATATAAGCATTCAAAAGACCAATTTTAATTTTTAAGTAGGTTTATGTGTATAAGTATAACTTTAAGGTTCACTGCCTTTATAAAAGAAAAAAAAACTAATACTTATTAACAATACTGAATTGTTTTTAAATAAAATTTACTACAGAAAAAAAACTACGAAATATATCATATTTAACAATATATCAGTATTATTTTAATTATACGAAAAATTAATTTATGGTAAATTTAAGTACGTAAAAATGTACTATATTATTTCATTCGTTTTTGTATTGTGTCCTGCACAGTAATAAAATAATATAAAAGAATAAACAATAACTAAATAAAATTTAATATAAATTGTCTTGTGCCTTAATGCAAACGCCATAAGTGCCTAAAATGTAATGTGCTTAATTTATGATATTGTATTATGATTGCATTTTTTTTTATATATAAATAGTGATAAAATATTGAAAAATCAATTGTATCGTGAATCATCTGATAAATAATTTCAATTTAAACATACGTCTATTAAATATAGAATATTTAATACTTAACTTCAACAAATATTATAGCAAAAAAATATAAAAACAGTCTCAAATTGATAAATAAAGTTTTAAATGGAATTAAAATCACACAGGTGCGAAGTTACCTCTTAAGTTCTTCTTTGTTCTTTTCGGTTCAATTTTCACATTCTTCTGGACGAAGCTTGCAAAAGAATAACTGTTTCTTTCCTTTTTAAATAACCTGCCGTTTCTTGAATTTTATTCTTTGGTAATTATATTTAAAAAAAACCACTTTTTATTTTCCTCATTATTTCTTAGTTGCTTTCATAGTAGGTACTATAGTACGCGTCACGTAAAAAGAACGCTGGCGGTCAAGCTGCGCATAGGCGATTTATCGGTCTACTTGGTGGTATGAGGTAGGGCGCGGGGCGGGTGAGCCACGCGCCGCATGTTTACCGATGCGCTATTGGTTCATCAGTTGAGCTTTGCTTCCCGCGTAGTACCCATGCGCAAACACACTCCCACCACTTTCTTCCAGCGTTCTTTTTACGTGACGCGTGCTATATTATACATTTAAATTATATTACTTCATGTTCATTATACTTTTTATATTTCAGTCAGCTTCTGTAAAATTATTGTTGTGGCCTCTTCTTGTATTCATATTCATTTATTTTTCGTCACATCCGGTATTGCGTCCATTCTGTTATAATATAATTTACTTTTTAAATGGTCAATCCATGATGATTTCCATTTTTTTTTGTAATTTTTTTTTCTCTTTATGTAGGCCCGGCGGTGCGCGTGCAATGTAGCAGCGCACCGCTTGGCAGGGTCGCCATGTGATGTCGGCAGGTGTTAATGAAAGAGAGGACGTGTTGCTGAGACTAATTCTTTAATTATACTGTCCTATGCTTAACTTAACTCTAATATATATATATATAGTCGTGGGGGCTATACCACACTACAAACATCCAGACCCGGAACAATTATTTGTAGGCCTTACAAATATTTGTCCCGTGCGGGATTCGAACCCGTGGCCCCCAGCGCAACAACTGATTGCTAAGCCACTGCGCCACGGAGCCGTCGCCGGGTTATAGGTAAAGTGACCATACGTCCCGTTTTGAACGGGACTGTCCCTTTTCTCGTTCACCTGTCCCATTGTCCCCAAATAAAGCTCCGGGACACAAAATTGTCCCGTAACTCGTTGGATGGAAGTATTCAAAGCCAACAATCTTCAACATAATTTTTTTAATCGAATTTATTTTTTACCTGGTACAAATGCTCCGGTAGAAAGAGTATTTTTTTATTTTGAATAAATTGTAGACGTCTGAAAGAAACACGAAGATATTAATAAAAAAAAAAACTTGAGCAGAATTTTATTCTTATTTAAAATCATCACCAACTTTATTAAAGCAAATTTAAATTTAATCCACTGACAAATGTAATTAATAATTAAAAAAAAATATGTTGCATTTAATAATTACCGTCTATACCGAATATAATTTTGTAGTGAACACTAATTGTATATAGTTATAGTTTTTAGAGTATAAATAAACCTATGTCCTGTTTTGAGTTAAAAAATAAATGGTCAGTTGAGTCTTTTTAGTTAAATTTAGTTTTAATTTTTTTTAGTTTATAGTAATAAGTAGGTATATTAGTACCTACTTAGATACTTTTTACCGAATTATAAGTATAGAACACCTTATGTACTCAATTATTTTTTGAAAAAGAAGAAAAAACAAGCAATAAATAATATACTATATTTTAGCAAAAAACTATAATTTAGTAATACAAATTATAACTTAGAACATAAATGAAAAACTCATAACTGACTTTTTGGCCCGACCCAGGATTCGAACCCGGGACCTCATGATCAGCTTTCGCACCACTACAACCACTAGACCAACGAGGCAGAATTATTTTTAACTGTATACTATACTGATAATATTGAATTAGCCTTTTATAGTGTAAATTATAATATTTGTGGAAATGTTAATTATGGATTCGAACCTTACATGCTAATGGTGCTTAATTTTTTTATTTGCATTTACTTCAAAGAAAATACACGCAAAAAGCTTCATCGCGCAGTAAAAACACAACAAATATATGTATAACTAATACGAAAAATTATACCCAAAACAAACAAATAATACTACCTATAAATAACCTAATAAGTAATAATATTATCGACTGACATGACGTGAGCGTGTGCGCTGGCAAACGACACGGGCTTCACGTCGAAGAGCTCAGGGCTCACTGACTTGAGCAAGCCCGTGGGCAGTGAATACGCCCAGATTTTAAAATAATTTCTTAATAAAATCAAATTTTGGTCTTTTGAAAAAAATTTTACAATAGAAATGTTCATTAATAAATTGCCTATCCATTAGTGTAAATCGCAAAATAAAATAATACTTACTTTACGAGGAGATGCATTTTATCAATAATAATTTCACATTTATGTGGTTTCGTTGTAAGGAGATTATATTAATATTTATTCCTTTAAAAAAAATTGGATATAGCTCTTATGAAATCAAGATTATGTAGAAATATAATGTGTTTTTTATTTGTTGATATATCTTTTAAATAAAAAGTAGATAGCTCCTAAAAACCGCACAAATAACGACTAGCGCGACATTTTGCTCAACCTGCGCCTTAATATGATACCTACATATTTTCCGAGCGCACAGGTGTCATAAAAATAAAAGATTTAATATTGAAGTTGCCACCAAACTCAATCCGCTTCATAATCATCCTATCATCCTGTGCGTACTTAATTTTAATTTAATTTGTATTATTATTCTTTAGATTCCGAAAAACCTATGCTTCGGTCACCCGAAATTTTACAAGCTAAAGGAAATTATGTTGGATCATTTTCAAAGAGCGAAACAAGCAGAACAAGACACGAGAGCAATAGGTATTGTATTAATAATAACTTAATATTATAATTATGCTCTTTACGAGTGTTAAATATGTAAAATTACTTTAAAAAACTTCACTGAAAAGTGAAATTTTAATTATTCAGTAATGTCTTTGAACATGCACGCACGCACGCTTTCACAACAACGCACACATGCACACTTATATTTAATTATTTGTTATTTTGATTAATTTTCAACCCATTTTTGTTACTTTTTTATAGAATAAAGGTGGTATACGAGCACACAGTCCACCTGATGGTAAGTGGTTGCTGTGACTCAGACATCTACATCTATCCTCGATTACGAATCAAAATGCAGATGCGTTGTCACCCGTGATGACTAAGGTGGAATGCCTTGTTTCCAGTAAGAAAGGGTCTCTGGTTCCCTACACTTACCATACGAAACACAGCAGCGTTATGCTGCTATTTTACGCTGGTATTCTGTGAAAGCGTGGTCCTTCCCCGGTCGAGCCGACCCATTCTTGCTACAACTATAATATAGCTGCAGCATGGCTCTATCAAGTAAAAAAACCTTCAACCCCTACAACCCCTGGATGTAGGCCTGGTCCAGTTAGCTTATGACATAACCTGAAGGATTTACTCTATGCACATATCTTACTGCACAACGATTTGTATTTACAATACATTATCTACAAACTATCAAGAAAATGCATTTGCAGACTTAAATTCAATGAATGATAGCACCGGAGCTGATATATTTTTAATTCCTTAATTGTTACGAGAATAAATAACCTATAAACATTATACATTATAGAATAGGTTAAGTTAAAAGATAAATTTTTGCTGTTCTATCACAAATTTCATCAATAAAAAGTCAAAATAAACTGTCTTAAAATTGCATGTATATACCTCAAACGAAAATATATGCATATGCATCTAAGGCGTATGGCACCGCAAATATAAATCTACCAAGGGACCCACAACCTGCAGTGGGCTCCTTTATGCTAAATGGGAGAGAGAAAAAAATGTTAACGCCATTGATTTTCGTTTTAGTGTTCTGCGAGTACCGGGAGAGCGTGAACTTAGTCCACTGCCTGTTGCTGCAGTGTCGGCCGCTTATAACTCCGCAGATGTTCGTTGGACAAGGCGCCTCGGGTATGTTGATCTCTTACAATATTCATTTTAGTGGCGTAGTATGTATATATCATAAAAAAATTGGTAAGTAAGTGTTCTAGAGTTCTGTATATTATTTGACAAACTTCCGTACCGAGGGCTAAATAGGATACAGTAACTAATAAATTTCGATATAATAATCATCAAACTTACAAGGGCGGCACTGAAAATTTCGGGAATCAAGGAAGTGACACAACATTACTATTTAAAAATGTATTTATTGCTTTTCGAAGTATTCTCTGCGAAATTTGACACATTTTTCCATACGATGGAACCAATCATTGAAGCAACCATTCCATTCGAAAGTTGGGGTCTCCAAAATGGCCGTTTTGTAGGCGTCCACAGCTTCTTCAGGTGATGAAAATCTCTGTTCACGCAATTTATTCTTTATTTTAAGGAAAGTATAGAAATCATTAGGGCTTAGGTCGGGGCTGTACGGCGGATGGTCTAATAATTCTATGTTTTTGTGCTCTAAAAACTCTTTTGTTCTGTGTGCGGTGTGAGAACTCCCATTGTCGTGATGGAGGATGATGCAGCGGTTGCAGTTCTCTTTACGGAGTTCAGAAACGACCTGTGGCAAACAAATGCTAACATACCATTCTGCATTAACCTTTCTTTGTCCCTCAAGAGGAATAGTCGTAAATGGCCGGCTTTGGAGACAAACGTGGCCACCATTTTTTTTGCAACACTGTGAACGAACAATTTTTGTTGGCTTTAACTCATTTTCGAACACCCAAACTCGTGACTGGTTTTTTGTTTCGGGTTTTTACGCGTATATCCAGGATTCGTCACCTGATACGATGTTGTATACAGCATTTGAGGATCCTGCGTGGAATCTTTCGAGAGTTCTGACGCACCATGTAACGCGAGCCGCTTTTTGCTCTTCACAGAGCGAATGCGGTATCCATCAGGAAAACAACTTTTTTACACCTAATTGTTCATGCAAAATTATTTGTATTTGACTCATGCCAATGTCTAAAGTTGCCTGAATTTCGCGGTATGTCACATATCGATCTTCCTCAATCAGCTTACGCACAGCATCAACGTTTTCTTGGGTGACTGCAGTTTTTGAACGACCTTGACGGGATCATCACTGAGCTTGACACGTCCACGTTGCAATTCAGCAAACCAGCGATAAATTGTGGTTTTAGATGGGGCTTCATCACCAAATGCAGAAATCATCCGGTCAACACACTGTTTTTGTGTTAAACCACTTCGAAAGTCATAATAAATCATCGCTCTTGAATTTTCTCGAGTCAATTCCATTTTCTCAACGACTAAACAAGTTTGGCAAAACCTTGTGACAAGACCGAGAATATTTTTTTAAATAAATAAATGGTATTCGATTTTTAAAACCAAGGAGTTTTCAATTAAAAAGATTTTAATATGACAGGAACAGTGGAAATATTCCATTCCCGATACTTTTAGTGCAGCCTATGTATTTTGAACAATTTTCAGCATTGTCTTGGTCTCGTTTTCATTTGGAGCATAAATCACAGCATTGTACTGAAAATAACTTTATAAAATTGTTTTTAATAAGGAATGTATTGCGTTGATGTTAGTGAACCCATTCGATTGTTGCAAGATAATCAGAGATTTCGGTTTGCCATCCTGCAGAAGCTGTGTAGTGGCGGTTAAGAATATCCACTACCCCATGTCTTCCCGTGGGTGTCGTAACAGGCTACAGTGGGAAACAGGCGGGAGATGGGCAGCAGCTTTTTCCTGATAACAGCAATATCACAATAAAAAAAAACTGCGTTTGCCAACCCGCTCGCCAATCGTGACAACTATGGCAATGTACCCCCGAATGAGTAAAGTTACTAAGAGACGGCCCCCAGTCCCCGGTGGCCCCGCTATTCTTGGCTACGGTGGCGAACATGGTAACGGCGGGGAAGGGGGTGCTAAGAATCTCCGGTGGAGGTTCGGTTGCCACCTACGACGACTCGACCTGGCAACTCACCGATCCTGACTGAACTGAACTGATTTGCAGTAGAAACTGATTCAGTCAACTGAACTGACCGACATTAGTAAGCTGAACCAACCAACCCAACGGATTAGTAAGCTGAAGTGGCAATGGGCCGGCCAGGTAGCTCGAAGAACCGACAACTGATGGAGAAGAAAGGTTCTCGAGTGGCAGCCTCGTACCGGTAGGCGTAGTGTAGGATGTCCCCCCACTAGATGGAGTGACGACCTGGTAAGACATGTAGGAAGTCGATGGATGCAGGTGGCTCAGGAACGTGCTTTGTGGCATTATTTGGGGGAGGCCTATGATCGCAGTGGCAGTGAAGGGCTGTAATGATGATGATGATGATCCTGAAGACTGTGGAAATGTGTTCTCAAAACCTAAAATTGATTGTGAGTGTGACACTTAAAAGCATTTACCTCCATGTCGCGCTGCATGGTTATGATGCACACATAGCATTTGGTCACGTTGAAATAAGGTTTGTTTTCTCAGATCCACTTCATGACCTTATTTATAAAACATAAAAAGTTGGTCCAAGGTGGCTTAAATTGCTAACGAAATAGTTCCCCTTTTAATTTAAGTCGCCTTTAAGCTATCATGGCTCTATTACTTTTTCTTCATCACACGCAAAGTACACGCTTTAGATTTAGAGTTGCGGAAAATGTCCGTTGCAAACGAACTACTTTTACTTCTAGGCAAAGATGGCAAAACGGTCGTATCTCAAAAGCAGCAGCTGCGAGTGATGCGCAGCTTCCGCGCGGGCGACTGCAACGCGCTGGTCGCCACCTGCGTCGCGGAGGAGGGTCTCGACGTCGGCTCCGTAGACCTCATCCTGTGTTTCGATATCTCCACGCGGTCTCCCATTCGTCTGGTACAGAGGTAAGCGAGGCCACAACAAACATACAATTTCACTCGGGTTACTTGGATAGCAATAAGGCGGCAATACAACACCTCAACTTCACTTCAGTACCTAGACGCCAAAGATGTCTAGATTGCACTAAACAGACACACATATTACTGTGTAGGCCAAAGTCGTCAATATTCTTAGTAAAAAGTAAGGAACATAATCAGTTATTAGAATTACGGGAATTAATAACTTTTAAATTTTTTTTTAACTGTTTATCATTATTTCATTGAAAAGAATGTTAAACGGCTATCCCGTGTCACCTGACCTGACTGTTACCGTGGTACCTGACTGTTAAGTACTAGTTTCAAATCCGTCTTAGGCTGGGATGTGAGACTCGATCCCCAACGACTATTTTTATATATAAGAGGAGGCCACGAGCATGCAGCTTACGTGATGGTAATAGGACTTCTAGCTGTTAGTTTTCGGGTATATTTGAGTCATGATTGCCTCGTCTCTCTAACACCACTAACCTCTCATGAGAACCTGCAATCTTATATTACGTGAAACAGACACATTAATTTATCCTGATCATTCAAGCTTTGATTATTATTATTATTAATTGAGTATTCAGCTTCAGATTAAGCCATGTAGAGTCTCCCTTTTTTCAATTTCCTATATCACGTTAAAATATATTTTTTAACCGCCAACGAAAACTAAAGTATGTTATAGGATTGTAGCGTGTCTGTCTGTGGCATCATTGCTCCTGAACGGATAAACCGCTTGTGGTTACATTTTTTCCGTTTCAAAGGTGTCTTAATCGTGAGTATTCGTAGCTATGTTTCAAGAAAATCTGTTCAGCCATTTGAAGGTCATCAGCACTAATTTATTTTAAGACCACTGGGCCATCATGCAACGCGGACGCCGCAGGCAGTTGCTTACTTTGTCCTTAGGTTAATTCAACTATAGCCGAATTTTGTTAAAAAAAAACTGTTTCACATTGTATTCAAAAGGAAATTGTATTATAAATATTTTGTGTATACATTGTACATTATGCACGCGCATTCAGTACTTCCCATAAATCACAAGTGGTTTTATAAATGTACAAGTATCGATAACAAAACAGTTATTTTGTACTTTAACCGATTCGTTGCGGCACCAATTTTCGACTACTTTAGCTGTGGCGGCGAACAAATATTTCACACAGAAGTTGATGACACGCCTATTGTGCCATCAGCAATGTGTAAAAAATAATTATCTTTTTTATGCTTTTTTCACTTGTTTAGACCTAATTAAGTTTACTTTACATCAAACATCAGTTAAAAACGGAAGGATACTTGTTTTTCGTGGGTAACTACGTGTTTTCTTTGAAATTGAGAGTATGTGACTTTTTTTATGCAGAGATTACAAACATTTTGTACTATTTTTTGTTTTATAAAAAAATCATTTATTAAACAAAAAATAGTACAAATAAATAGTAGTAGTAGTAAATAAATAAGTACAGTTAAATCACCCTGGAAAACCTTGATTTTCTTTAATTAAATTTTCACCTAATAATAATATTTGTAAATATCAAACAATCAAGAACTTTAATTTGGAAAAAAATAAGGTTTATGATTCATTAATATTTACAAATGTTAAATATTATTTAATGCTATAAAAATGTAAAAGTAAAGTCGATTTGAAAACGTCTAATTAGTAAGAATAGCAAAACAAGTGTTTTCATAAGGAAACAAACGCCCGCGCTATACGGCGGCGGATTGACAAAAGACTATTTATTAGCGAACTTTTTTTATGAATGAACGGTTTCAAACTGTTTCAAGCAAAAATAAACCTTATACCATATCACAAGAGCACATGGTACTTCGTAGATCTATTCGGCCATATGATAGTAATAAGACGGCAACTATTTTAAGCAAAATTAAACAATAAGACAAACGCATTGTTTTTTTTTAACAGGATATTTGTTTTCCAGAAATTTATTTACAACTTGAGTTTGTGAGCGATCGCAATGAGTGCTATTATTTGTTACTTATTAGACTATTTTTCCACAACATATTGAAAACCCACAAAGTAAAAAGAGTACCATGTACAAGTTAAAAATAGGTTGTCAACCCCTAAAAATTTCAAATTTTCAAAATATCCAGAAACGAAGCCGCAGGCAGGAATTACTTGCAAAATAATGAATATTTTGTTCTGGATAAATTTTATGAAAACGCAATTTGAGCGAGTTATAACGATTTTTAAAAAGACACGACTCATGTGTCATACGCCACACACAAAAGTAATCGATGGCACGCCTGGCGTGCCATTCGCACTGAACCGGTTAAGTAAGGGTTTATAATAAAAAATTTAAGCAGCTAGAGGCTCGTTCCCGTAATATGCAACGTTAATCGAAACTATATCTAACAGTGGTAGAGCCACGCGGCAGCTTTTGCTGTCGCACGGATGGGCCGGCTCGAACCGGGGTGGTACCACGACCTCACAGAATACCAGCGTGAAGTAGAGGTTTACCTCTGCGTTCCGCTTGGTGAGTGCAGGTGGCCGGAGGCCCTTTTTACTGGAAATGAGGCATTCCATCTTAGTCCTCACGGGTGACAACGCATCTACATTTTGATTTGTAATAGAGGATAGATGTAGAAGTCTATGGGCCGCAGCAACCACTTACCATCAGGTGGACTGTGTGCTCGTTTGTCACCCTTATCCTATTTAAAAAAAAAAAACTATAATGTATATTATCAAAATAAAGGATCTGCAGTTCCGTAAGAGAAATGATTATCTACTAATTATTTGGTAATGTTTTCGCAATTAATTATTTGGTCATGTTTTCTGTCAGGCAATACAATCATAGAAATATGATTTACTGTTACTGTGTTAAATTATCTTTGTAATCCGCCGGTGAGGAACGCACAGCTGTGATTAATATGATCATAATCGTAAGAGTAGTTCATCAGAACAAAAATATATTATTTTTACTATATTCAATTATCGTTATAATTATATATTTCTTATAATAATACGACTAAAATAAAGTTTTCAAATATTGTCACAAAAACATACATGATGTTTACCAATCATAATTTATTATTTATTATAGCTATTCACATAATATATTACATAAAGATAAGGTTGTAAAAACGTACAACATATCTTGTTTTTAAGATGCGGCCGTACTGGAAGAGAACGAGGTGGGCAAGTTTTTATTCTAGTCACTGAAGGTAGAGAGCATCAGGTAAATAGTCCATTGTTTATTAAACTCTTTAATTCATGATATTTCACATTACAAAGACTTCGTCTGTTTTAATATTCTATCGTAAATTTTTGGCATCTGATTCCAGACCTTAATGGATTGTATGCGCCAGAGAGATGGTCTTAATAAAAAAATATTACAATCAAAAGAGGTGGAAGCCAACCTATACAAGTCGAATCCAAGGATGGTGCCACATGACTTCATACCTGAATGTCAGAAAATGTACATAACCGTTGCAGAAAAGTCCGATCCAAAGGAAAAATCCAAAGGGGGTGCTGAGAAAGTTAAAAAGGTAAGTGCCGTGAGTTAGTTTATTCTTTAAGAATATATTTCTACAATATCAGATTCATAATTTAATAAATTTGTATACAAAGTGCGCCATGTGGTAACAACTTTAAAATCCATTACCGTACTAGTCGCGGCTAAAAACGCCGTCGGCACGCTAGCTTTAGGTTTTTCTTTTTATATTTTTAGGTATTCCCTAGGTATCAGGAATTTCTTTGTAGTCAAAGGACTTCCCGAAGTTACACGATGCGTCTCTCTGCACTACTCGGCTTATGCCAATTATGAATATTTTTTTTTATATACAGTAAAACCCGCTTAAGACGATTTTGAAGGGACCCAGCCAAAATCACAACTTAAGCGGGAAAGCGTATTATGCGGGATAGGTAAAATAAAACATCTTTTACAAATATTGTGTAGGTATTGAATTATAGGTATACGTATTTATAAATTTGTTAGAAAGGTATAATGTTGTGCACGTGTATATGTATTTAAATAGGTTAATTATTATTTATAATGATATTACTTAAAATAATCACTTATTTTGGTTTGACATAAAGAATTTGATGCATTATTAATGACTATGATGTAGTAATTTATAAATAGATGGTATCATCTTCCTAATTTCTTGAAATTACTGTAGTCATTTAAAGACCTTTAGATTTCTTTTGTATCTTAATTCAGGGTCAAAAGGATTTAAGGAGCATGCTTATGGGAAGACCATCGACAAGCAGTCCTAGTACTTTAATTACTGAAGAGGAATTCAAAGAATTATTTCCATGTGGGCATCCCTATCCAGATTCTATATCCAAACCAATGGAATATTGGTGTTTAAATAAAGGTAAATAACTTGCGAAATATGGTTTGTATATTATGAATTTTACTTATTTATGTTTTTGTTTATTTAACTTACATAGCACAATAGGCTGAAGTGGCAATGGTCCGGGCTCGCAGAACCGTCTACAGATGGGTAAGAAAGATTCTCAAACGCAGGTTCGTCTAGCAAGTACAGTGTTTAATGACCCCCCATCAGATATAGTGACGACCTAATCATACAATGGTAGTCAATAGATACAGGTGGCTAACGATCATCATCATCATTCCAGCCCTTCACAAGTCCACTGCTGAACATAGGCCTCCCCCAAGGAATGCCACAAAGCTCGGTCCTGAGCCACCTGCATCCATCGACTTCCTGCATGTCTTACCAGGTCGTCACTCCTTCTAGTGGGGGTTCGCCCTTCATTTCGAGGCTGCCACTCGAGAACCTTGCTTCCCCATCGGTTGTCGGTTCTTCGATCATACTTTGTGGTAATCTAAGGAGACGTATGTTTAAGAGTGGAATATTTTGTAACTATGATGATAACGGTGGTTTTAGGGTAACAAACAAGCTAACAGACGATCTGATGCTACTACAATCAATGGACACCTCCAATTAATTTCAAACAAAAAACCTTGTTTAAACCATGTTCAATAAGTTGTCATGTACAACTTAAAATATAAAAAGTTCTAAATACTTATACAGCCTATAAAAGTCCACAGCTGAACATAGGCTCCCGTCATTTTGCCTTCAAGATGTTAAAAATTAATTAAAAAAATAATGATTTGTATGAACTAATTAGAAGAGCACTTCCCGCCCTCTAAAAATATTCGTAAATAATATCAGCAGTCGAATTAAAGAAGTATAATTATTGGTTAATTTTTTTATATACATTACATTGCATACAGAAAATTAACCAATTATATGTTATAACATATACATAATGTACACAAAAATTTACAATTATAAATAATGTGTACTAGTTGAAGTTACGTTTATAAGCCGTGGTAGCTCAGATGGTTAGCGCTCGCTATAAGCTTCATAGTGCTTATCGAGCAACCCGGGTTCGATCCCCGGCGGCACCAATGAAATTGTTAATTGCAATTTTAATTGCTGATTTACCACGTGCTCGGCGGTGAAGGAAACATTGTGAGGAAACTTGCATGTCTGAGAAATAAGAAAAAAATTTTTTTCGAAGATATGTGAAGTTCGCCAACAGGCATTGGGGCAGCGCGGTGGACATTTCCCTGCCCTAAAACCCTCTCAGAAATGAGAGGAGACCTGTGCCCAGCAGTGGGACGTAAATAGGCTGCAACTTATTACTTTACTTTTAGTTGAAGTTGTCGATTCTTAACAAAAAATAAAATAATATAAAATATGTATCGGCCAATTCATAGGTTTTACAGTAATATAATGGGTATACTAAAATTGTTAGTAAAACTATATTACTGCATATACAGGCTGTCCCAGTAATGGTGGATATACGTGTTCGGGCGCAGGTGAGGTGGCCTCGGTTCCCTAAAATAACGGTCCTAAAGAATTCGTCCAAACAAGGCGAGCAGGTAGTAAAGTAAAATTTTCAAGGGCGACAAATGTACTTACCTAATAAAGACATGCAATATGTTTAAAAAAACTATCTGCCAATAATTTTGTAATTTTGTAATGAAATGCCTACTTTTACACATTAACGGCTATAGCTCAGTAAGTAATGACATTAAGTACATGGTATGCTAATGTTTTAGAATCCTTATGATATAGGCAAACTTTTTAAATGGTTGGCCACACATATCCTATACGTTTTTTTTTCACCACAGGTGCTCAAACTTAGCAGTTAAGTCAAGTAACAAATTTAAACTCATGTTTAGTGTCGCATTGTAAAATACTCCCAATAGTAATTGAAAACTTTGAAGGGTAATTTAGAAAAATCATTATTAGGGAACACATTAAAAGAAAAAAATCCGATCTAGGCACTAAACTGAGGTCGTGATGACCACAAATGTGAGAAGAAGTACGAATTTTCGGAATTTTATAAAACATGGCATAGACCGTGAACCGTTCGGGATAGAATTTTTTTTTAGGGAACCGAGACCACCTCACCCCCGCCCGAACACGTGCGTACCAGATTATCCACCATTACTGGGACATCCTGTATACATTCCAGAAGAAGTAAAATCATTGTTGGATTTTTTCTGATTTGGTTAAATTATTTAGTAATCTCAAATGACAAAGATTAAATAAATTTATCATATTGTTTCAACTTTAGATTCGTTTCATACGATCGTCAAATTGAATAAAAATGACAATCTTAAACTTACATCGTGGCTAGAATGGCAGCGAACTTTACAAAAAACAATCAACATTAGCCATTCGAAAGATTCAGAAGTTTTAACAGAACTCTTACAATATTGCGATGCTAAGAGATTTGAGTTGCCCCCATCAACTCAACATCCTGGTAAGAAGAATAAATTCATTGTTATATTTAAGAACTTTGGTACACGGACAATAAAAATATGGTTTTTACAGCCTTTCTAACTCAGGATTTAGTGCCGCAAAATTCAGTTAAAAATAAACTTACGAAGAAAAAACAGAAGAATTCTATAAAATCACCACTAAAAAGAGATGGTGATATCAGAGCATTATTTAGTGCTTCGACGAAATCCACTAAGAACTATACAAAGTTAATAAACGATTTAGGCGTTCAAAACGAGGGGAATCTGTCCACGCGCATGATTAATTTGTTAGTCGATCTCAGTTTAGAGAATGCTAATATTAATAAAAACTGTTACGTTTGCCTTAACGTATGTCATTGTTCATTAATACAAAATATAAGAAAAATAAAAACGAAACCAACAAGAATAGTAGATTTAAATAACACATTAAGTTTACCTGACATTAGGTTACTAGATGATGTCAAAGCTGACGCGATATTAAAGTGTGTAAAATCTATAAATGAAAGTATTACAAACGATTATGATCAAAATATTGATTACAAGATGCAAGAATTTGGTAGTCAAAACAATATAAATGATCATTTTATTAAAGAAGTAGATTTACCGGAAGTATGTGATGTGCTGATCGAAGATCATAATACAAATGCTGAAGATGGGAAAAAAATTCTAGATGAAAATTTTGACATTGGCGACATCGAAGATATTTTTGCAGAGAGTAGTCCAGAAATGTTGGTTGAACAAAACCAAAATAAGGTTGTAGACAAAAATGTTAGTGCACCTAAAGAAACATTAGAATTCTTTGGGCTAGATAGTATAGAAGACATATTTGCGGACTATGATGAAAGTAGTGAAGATAAGTCACAAGCTAGAAGCGAAATCAATAAAACCGAAAAGGTGGAAACGATTAACGAATTTTCAACTACATTACAACCAGTAAGCCCCTCTATTTTGTCTGGTAGACAGAAGATAGAAGTACCGACATCGCCCATTCTTTGTAGCCAAGCTCGCAAATATCAACTTAGTACAAAAAAAATGCAAGCACAACGTGTATCTTCTAAAAGCACTGCAAAGAAACAGTTAATAATGGATCTTTCAAATAATATTTCGGTAATTGATGAAAGTAAACAGAAAGCTGCTAATGGCATTGCAGCACCAACTAATTTATCTAACATCAGTAACAAAAGTATGCTTACTATCACACAACTTGTAGAAATGATAAATAGATCTGAATGTGAAAAACCTATAGGAGATTCTACAAATGTTTTAAAAGATGTCGAAATATTTACCAATGTTAATGAAAGAAGCTCTTCACCTATACTGTTGACTCAGGCAGATAGAAGTAAAATCTCAAATGCTTTCGAATTCAATAAAAATAAATTAACTTCCTTTCATTCGGCTACAAACAAAAGCCTTATTATTTTAGATAGTGACAGTGATTTTGAGGAAGATACACAAATTTACGCAGCAAAAACTGTTAGTGAAAATAATAACGAGCCACATAAAAAAGAAACTCAAGAAATCCATCCAACAAATTGTAAGAGAAAATTTGAAATAGAAGATAACGATGTTCTGACTTCATCGCCATATTTCAACAAAAGACATAAATTAAATGAAAGTGCGGAAAAACCACTTACATTACAAGCAAAAGTATTAGCAGCTATAACTTCAAATAAAGTAAATAACACTAGAACCAATAATAATTCCAATATTTATTGCGCCTTGTCATTTACCTCGCCTAGCTCATTATCACAAAAGGAAAACATAAGTCCATTAAAGTTGAATACAGAAAATCAAAGTGATGATGAAGAAAAGGAAAGTATTACAAAAAGCGCTTTAGACATGTTACAAAAGTTTAGACGAGATGTTAAAAACAGTCAGAGTGCAGGAACTAAAAAAGAAAACGGTTGTAAATTATCATTAAATTCTAAAAGGCAAATTGCTTTTACTGATAGCGATGATGACTTTATTGGTGAAATTAATGATTGTCAAAAGGATAAATCTGTTCTTACGGATAGCATGGACAGCAGAATAACCAATCACAAAGTTCGAAAAGTAAGTTTAATACTAATCATATTTCCCAACATTTATATACTTTTATCGGTATATTAACTCGTATATGTACATATGTTTTTCAGAAGAAAAGAAGAAATCAGTTTTTGGAGGAAGAAGCAGAATTATCCGACGATGGAGCAGGTGACAGCGGCGATGAATTGTCGGACGAAAGTGTTGGAAGCATCATTGATTTCATTTGTGATGATAATGTCACGCACACTGAAGCCGATATGCATGCACATTACTTAAGATCAATAAGGTAAGGTTATTCATTGTGATTATATTCTGATGTTAAAAACATCATTACATTTAAAAAAAGCGTCTAATCAAATTCATCAAGGTTTTATCCTAAAACATTTTCCTAAAGCGTTGGTATGGAAACAACTGATTTAAAATTACCGTCACGTTAGAAATTAGGTCCGCTGTCTAGCTGTTTCGACTTAGGAATTAGTCCCTGGATATATGTTATTTTGTCAAGCAATCTCGCTGTAGACCCTGGTTGCCATATTTTAAGAGATTTCTAAGGATAGGGCGGCATCAGGGGAGACGATTCAGGGCCATCGCAAATTACAACGCCTCGACACCGGACGTGCTGGTCCGGTCAAATCAGCACCGCCTCAACTCTCGCTGTCGATGAATTGCCAGCTCAGCGTTGGTCAGGCGTCCACTTTTCGTTCGCGCGGCGTCGACGAGGGGACAGTGCGCTTTCAGCGAGGGACAGTCACGAGACTACAGCTCGTCGTCAACAATAGCAGACCATACCAATATACAGAGGAGTCGTATCAACTGGTGTCGCTTTTGAAATGTCTCACTTGACATTCATAGCACACATAGACAGAACTTGACGACGAAGTAACACGCCACACGTGAGTGAGCAACGCGGGGCCTGCGAGCTGCCCAGTCGTTTTGGCATTGATGTTAACATCGATTCAGAAGTATCGACGTACGATAAATATAGAAAGGATAATATCGATGTTCGAAAACATCGATGTTTTAGGTGGCAAAATAAACATCTACGATTATTTTATTTATTAAATGTATTTATGACGCTAACTATAAAAAATAACATTCCCAGTATTATGGGGTACTTGACTACCGACTTCAAAAAGAGGAGGTACTCAATTCGACTGTATGTTTTCTTTATGTGTTACCTCATAACTTTTTTCTGGATCAACCGTAAGTATACTGCAAATAATTTAGATTTAAAAAATTTGTACAACCGACTTCAATATAAATTATTAATTACTCAAAAACTTTTGGTCAAACCGTGATCAAATTTATATGGGATTACATGAGAAGCACCAGCTTTTAAATTAAAAAAAATCATCGAAATCGGTTCACCACATATTAAAAAAAACATACAGTCGAATTGAGTATCTCCTCCTTTTTGAAGTCCATAGAACACTACCCTTGTCAGAAGTTTTACTTCCAATCTGTTCCTTTGTTGATACAGATGGTCAGATTTAGAAAAAAAGGCTTTCAGAAGCTATTGAAGTCGTTGTGCAGCACAAATGTTTAACAGCTACTGTCTGCAACATTGAATAGGTGAATCCTAGGACTTGCCATAAAAGTAATGATTCCTGATGGCTTAGAGTATATCGATGTTCTGATATTATTCTCGTAACATCGATGTTTTTCCTCTAAACATCGATGTTTATCTACCATCGATAAATATCGATGATCCCTATCCGGCAGCAAGGCGCAGGCGCTCTGAAGTTGACGATGGACGACGTAAGGCCAGCACGCGCACGCCGCGGCGTACTCTATATTTACTTTAATTTAAAATATGTACCTTACTAACACAATTGAAGGCTCACTTTTCAAAGGAAACTTAAAGGAAGATGGCGCGCGAACATTGTAGTGTGAATTTGAATGTCATTGAATCACCCTTCACCCTTAGGTGGTGAAAATATGAGTATTTGAAACACGACTATATATTGGTGCTATATGATGTGATATGCAATAAGTTTTAAAAAGAACCGAGATTTATATATTAAATTAATAAATGTAACACATTTGTGTTTGCCCTTTTAGGAGTCCAGTTAAAGGAGTCTTTAAAATACCTCAATTACCAAAGATACATAATATTGTTGAGGTGTGTTCACAATTTGTTGAAGAAGACGATTATGAGATGGTAAATATAATCTTCATTTCACATAAAAATCGCTGAAATATGCATTTTATTTATAAAAAAAATATACAAATTAAACTTTCAGGATAGTTTCTGTGTTGACTCGCACATTGGACTAACACAGCTCAATGAAGTGTCAGAATTAGATATGGCAGAAAGACTTTTAAAAGAAAAGAGAAAGAAAAAGAAAAATGGTGTGATCCTAGAAAGAACTGAGAAGGAAAACGGTGATAGCCCTGTTATTAGGCGAAAAAACAAAAATATAAAGAGACAAATCCAGAGTGATTCAGATGACAGCAGCTAGTAAAATTGTAGTTTATAACGGCAAGCCCGTTTTAATTATAAAACTGTGATATTGTAGTAGATGTACATAAAACAAAAGCACTTTAAACCTTACTTTTGTATAGTATTTTGAATTTTATTAGTATGATCTAACTAAACAACAAACTCGGTCTCTATAGGTTAATCATGTAATAATATAAGAAAAGAAAAAACAAATTTTTGTGTGGTCTATAATTTATTATATTTATTATAACATAATAACTTATCAAGCCGATTTTATAATTTAAGAATGTTTGTACAATACAGCTCAATGTCGTTTGTCAATTATTTTATTCATTTAAGCATGTACTCATTAACTATTATTGCTTGTTTACAGCAATAATTAAGCTCTACACTGTTAAAAAATGCCATTTTTTCTATAGAAAAACATGAGCCACAAAAACATTTAATTAATAGGGTACAACATAAAAATGCAAATGCTTATACATTATTACAACGCATATCTATGCCGATTATGTTGTACAAAATTATAATAGAACGATAATAAAATTATTATTCTTCAACCGGCTTTGGTTCAATCTCTTTTAATTGCTTGCCTTTATGAATGTCTTCTAATTCTGCTTGAAGCTCTGCATATCTCTTTTGAAGTTGCTTCTCACGATCAGTTTGGCGATTCACATCTTCTGTCAATGACTAGAAATAAAAACGAATATGTTATGAATGATGAACAAAATTAACTCGGCCCTCCATGTTTGTCATAATGAAAAAAAAAATACATAAAAATTAAAAATTATACCTCTATTCTACGTGGAATTGCAGCCTTCTCTTGTTCAGCTAAAAACTTAAACGTAGACAGTTCCAAATTAGCTTGCTCAATTTGATCTTGAAGCTCTTGAAACTGTTTTATAAGTGATGCTGCTCGACTTTGATAACCACCTAAATATAGAAAAAAAAAATTAAAACAAGCACATTTCCTCAGAGAGAAAGATAAGTCAAAATTAAATAAATTTACAAAAAAATTGTTTACCCGTCAATACTCGAAGTTTTTTCTCCATTTTAGAACATTTCTTTGCTTCTTTTGCCATATGATTTCTGTTTTGTTCTAATCTTTTTTCAGCAGATTCTAGCCTATCTTTTTTACTTGCTAAATTGGCACGTGTATACCTATTCTGGCCAGGCAGGAAAAGTACCTGCGAATAAATGACAATAAATAAATTATTTAAAATACCAGCCAATAGAGTTTTGTTTTAATTTTAACTTCACAAAACCATTATAAGCTAGTAAAACTTATTTCTGTTCTAAATAGACAGATGGTGAAATTTATTTATTCCAAAGCAATTTTATTTATGATGGACCTTAAAGTTATATTTATTATCTACTTCTATTGTGAGTTTTACATTGTATTAAATTTTCTTTGTACGAATTTTCTTTTGGGCCATTACATCAAGGGAATCCATTTATTTTATATTGGGGATATCGTATTTTAATGTTTAAATACTCAATTGTGAAACTGAACTATAATTGGTATATCAGGCAATTTTCGCTACTAATTGTAATAACATTATTACTTACTTGAGCTAGACACTCCTCCCACACTTGGGTGTAAGCATCCAAGCTGAGTTCTCCATGTCCCATACCAGCCTTTACTACCTCCATTTCTTTCTGTAAGAGCTGTTTAGCCTCAGATAACTCTTCGGCGGTGAATTCTTCGTATGGATGTTGTTCAAGATATGCCAAATGTGATGCTTGCAGTTGAACAATTCGTTTTTTGTCTATGCCTGTAAAATATCAAGAATAATGTTTTTTCATTATTCAAATAACATGTGAAGGTGATCGTTTTCAATTTTGCTAGTCTTTTGGTTTCAGATCCATATCAAGCCAATATTTTCGAACATAAAATTGGTTTTGGATTTGTCGGGTTCATTAATCATCCTTTTGTTTTTTTTTTCCTATACATTGAACCTTAATGTAAATGGTTATTTAGGAAGGTTGCTGTTCTTTGAATAGGTCGATCGACATCAGTTATTGTTCATGCTGTATTATATAAATAATAGATGGCACGAATTTTAAACAGTCCCTTACTTTAGCTGTAAGTAATATGATAATAATATGAGGGTCTCGAGACTCGATCGGTCCATTATGTAGTATGTTTAAGTGGCGAATCGTATTTATGTGTTAACATCTGTCTAACATCATGGTGTTAAAATCTCCGGATTTGGCTTATTTTATTTTCAACAATCCGTTAATTATTTACATACAATAAACTGGAATGACATCTTAACAATTTTGTTGATTTCATATTTTTTTTTATAGTTTTCTATTAGCACTAAAAATTGTGGAAAATCAACATGGTTAATCATTTCTTATGTTAACGCGAAGAATACACATTGAATGAAACTAATTTCTAATCACGGGGACTTTCCCTGTGACCACAGGTGCTGTAAAATACTATAAAATAATGGGAAATATAAAATAAGTTAATAAACTCGACAAAATTCGTAAAAACTAGTATCATTCAACTTGGATAGGTTCGCATTTCATTTTAACAGGGTGCTTAGGTGTGTCCACTAGCTACGCAATGTATGCAACATGTCGTCCAGACTAAGTTTCGGGCACAGCGACCAGTCTCAACGGAGACCAACCCGTAGTGCCCGAGTGTATGCGCTAGCACAAGTACACACATATCATACACTCTCATAGTGCGTTGGACAACCATTATCCGACAAGACCGGAGAGACATCAGACGCATGATCAACGGCTTCACGTGTTTGCTGAAGCACGGGTGTGAAATACTACCAACTTCTTGATTCCGTGTTACTACTGAGAATTTTTTGACAGAAAAACCTAAAAACTGATTTTGATCTGACATGGGATTGTTTATTGATAAACTAATATGTACTACGTATTGGAACAGACACCTCGAACAAAATCTGTGCGTGTGGAAGGAGGAGTACCAACGCGCGTTGAAAACTGGCACGTCGTACGTACAAGTTGCAGGACGGGCGGGGCGCGCACTGACCTGGCGGCGGGTCGTGCAGCCCGTCGTAGTGCAGCATGGCGAGCATCTCGGCCTTGAGCAGCTCCTCGGCGTGCTGCAGCGCGCTGAGCGAGGCGGCGCCGCGCAGCACGGCCGCGTTCACGTCGTACGTACAAGTTGCAGGACGGGCGGGGCGCGCACTGACCTGGCGGCGGGTCGTGCAGCGCGTCGTAGTGCAGCATGGCGAGCATCTCGGCCTTGAGCAGCTCCTCGGCGTGCTGCAGCGCGCTGAGCGAGGCGGCGCCGCGCAGCACGGCCGCGTTCACGTCGTACGTACAAGTTGCAGGACGGGCGGGGCGCGCACTGACCTGGCGGCGGGTCGTGCAGCCCGTCGTAGTGCAGCATGGCGAGCATCTCGGCCTTGAGCAGCTCCTCGGCGTGCTGCAGCGCGCTGAGCGAGGCGGCGCCGCGCAGCACGGCCGCGTTCACGTCGGCCGGCCGCGCCGCGCCGCGCCGCACCGCGCTCGACCGCCGCGCCAGCGCCGCCGCGCCTGCACAATATGAAAAATACTCACCTAATCCATCCATTCATATATTACAGCCATTCACTAATCTACTACTAAACATATAGGCTTATGTTCTGTCCCCGAGGAATTACATTAAAACTGTTTGAAGCACGCTACAATGCGATTCCACTAAGAATACGAACGTCGACGACCTCAATCTGTCACATACCAAACCAATACATGAGATAATAATCAAATGTCACCTTTGTAGTGCCCTCAGAACAATTTATTTATTTATTATATTATGTTATTTATAACAATTATACAACTAAAATTCTAAAATTGTTATTATAATTAGTCTCGTTACTAAATTACGAGAATTAAGATAATACGAGAGATAAATTAAGAAAATTTAATTTCAATTTGCTTTATTACGCCATAATGCTACTTTACTAACGTCGTCTTCGCAGTTCGTTGTAGTACTTCAGAGATCGTGTAGATGGCGTTGTTACAGATGTATGGAACTATGAAAGCGACAGCTGTTTGTACACGACCGACATTCATGTTGAACAAACACTGAAACGAATGCCGCGCGCACCTAGCACGCTTTGTTGATACACTTCGAAAATTTAGAACGCGTTCCGCGGAACGCACTAGTCATTACTAGTAATTCCGCCCGTAACTAATACTGCTCGGGGCAAACGGAGCAATAAAACAAAGGCAACTCCTGGAAAATACAGGGAACTTCATTCGAACCTTAACGCCGTGAAGCCACCACTATAAAGAAACTTTAGCGCTACCAGAGATTGGCATGTATGGCTGCCACAGGCTGCATAAGGACTACGCCAACAGCAGCCTTAGAAGCGATGCTGGAACCCCGCTTCATCTTCATATACAACAAGAAGCGACTTTAGCTGCCATCAGACTCAAGATTCTAAATCTTTGGAGTAAGAATAGTATCCGTCATACAGGCATAATTCATAGAATTCACTCAAAAATTCCTATCTTCAAGCCAAGTACGAAAAGATTCCAAAACAATTTGTTTTCGATAAGAAGTACACGATACAATTAAATGAAACCAGCCAGCCGGAACGATCAAGCCCAAAAGATCTTAGAGTTTTCACCGATGGTTCTAAAACAAATGAAGGTGTAGGTTCTGGAATTTTTCTCTGAAGACCTCAATATCCACATATGCACACTGCTGGGTACCTATAACACAGTCTTTCAGACGAATGGATATCATCCAAGCGGCCATAGCAATAGATGCTAGGAAGGTTAATGACTTCCCCATCAGAATACTGACCGACAGTAGGGCGGTACTACAAAATGTGAGTTGCAATGTGGTGAACTCGGGACTAATATATGAATACCATCAACGATTAAATGAGGTATGTAAAAACAACAATGTGACTCTGCAATGTATAAAGGGACACAGTGGATCCAGAGGCAACGATGCAGCAGACGAACTGACCAGAAGAGGATCGGCTCTGGCCACTATAGAGCCGGAACCAATCATACTAATCCCCCTTGGTAACGTTCGTTCACTGCTCCGTAGACACTTCACTAATCGACACGCTCAGCTTTGAAGAAATCTAGTAGACAGTAGACAAGCTAGGGAGGCCCTGCCTGAAATAAACAGTCGTTTAACCAAATAATAATAATAAAACCTAATGAGACTAAACAAGCCGCAGATCAGGATAGTAACAAGTGCTATCACAGGACACGGCACCTTTAACAAGCATTTATTTACTATAGGTGTTACAGATAGTCCCCTGTGCAGGGCATGTATGGGGGAGGAAGAAACGGCGGCCCATGTGCTACTGAAATGTCCGGAGGTCGCTAAGTACAGGGCTAAACATTTCGGCACGCCGGAAACACTCCCCGAAGTTGCATGCAACAAAGGACTGTTGAGCTTCTTCGGGGAGATATCTCATGGCTCGAATAATCACATTATTCCTGCCCACACGCAAAATACGTGCATAGACGTGGAGTTGCGGAAAACAGCTCGTCGTAAAGTAAACTAAACTAAACCTTAACGCCGTCCATTACTACCATCTGGAGACGGTGAAGCCGGCCTTGCTCTTTCTGACCGAAACACTGATGTCTTCTCCGGCTGATACTTCGTATCTCTTCCACCCGGGGTACAAATTAGAATACTCCTTTGTACCTCGGGCTGAAGTTTGCGTATACGTCAGAGAGGACATCTGTTTGCGAGCCTCGGCAGTCTTGAAGGTACGGACCTGTCCATCGTATAGCTGCGCGTAGACAACCCCGCGACTACGGGTGCCTCTATAGGTCCCATAGCTGTAATGACGACACAAACCGACTCATCGACCGCGTCCAAACGGCTGCAGACTCCGTGAACAATAGGTGCCATCTGCAGAGATCGTGATTCTCGTGATTTTAACGCCCACCACGCTGAATGGCTTGGTTTCCGTTTAACCGATCATGCGGGTAGATCTGTTTATGACTTTGCCTTGGCATATGGTCTTATACAACTGGTTACATTGCCTCCGCGGATCCCAGATGTGGAGGACCATGCACCTTCCCTGTTAGACCTTCTGCTGAGCTCTCATACGGATGGATATCCATCGTGTCCATCGATGCCTCCCTTGGCTCCTCAGACGATTGTCTAGTCCGGAGTATGGTGTCACTCACGCTAACATCGCGGTTGCATTCTGCAGGTTGCCGCTGTTTGGCACTATAGGTCAGCCGATTGGAACAGGATGCAGTTTTTTTTTGCATCCTACCCTTGGGGGCGGGGTTGCCTCTCGCCAGATGATCCCAACGTTGTTGCTGATTCTGTCGCTGATATGGTGCGTCAGGGACTGGAACTTTTTAATCCATCATCTGTGGTACCTATCGGAGGCAAAACTCAGCCATGGTTTGGTCGCTCCCTCAAAACTGCTTCACGCCATAAGCATGAGTGCTACCGGGCCTGGGCTGACGCATCGACGTCTCGGGATATAAATACCAGCGCTCTCAAAAAGAAGTATAATACCGCCTCCAGATCCTTCAAGTGTCATTGACAAGGTAAAGTCTGAGCACATCGGCAGAATTGGCAAGAAACTAGTTCGACTTTCTTCGGGAACTCGTGCATTCTGGTCTCTCGCCAAGGTTGTCCAAGTGAACTTCTGTCAGCTATCTCTCCCATCTCTGCACAGGGAGGACGACTCACTGGTCCATATCGCAAAGAGAAAGCCGATCTGCTACTTTCTTTGCGTCCAACCCGACTCTTGATGACAGGGGGAACACACCGCCGATCATCCCGCGGTGTGAGTGCTCCATGCCGGATGTGCGGTTCTCACAGCACTCCTCTCCCTGGACATCCACAAGTCGAGTGGGCCTGACGGAATCCCCCCAATTGTGCTGAAGACCTGTGCTCCAGAGTTGGCACCGGTTATAACGCGTCTTTTCCGATACTGCTACTCCCTAGGCGTAGTCCCAAAATCATGGAAGACGGCTTTCGTCCACCCGAGCCCTAAAAAGGACCATCACTTAGACCCTAACTAAAACTAAAGACCTATCGCCATCACCATACAAAATAACCATCATAAACTGCCAGCTCATGAGGTACCCTGAGGATCACCAGCTGATTAGTGACCACCAGTACGGTTTCCGTCGGGAACGCTCAACTGGTGATCTTTTGGCTTACCTAACTCATAGATGGGCGGATTCAGTAGAGTCCAAGCGGGAGGTCCTGGTCAGTAGTTTGGACATTCCGAAGGCCTTCGATCGGGTTTGCGCAACAAAGCACTTCTTTCGAAGCTCCCTTCCTGTGGGCTTCCCGAGTAATTGTGCAATTGGATCACCAACTTTCTTGCAGAACGTTGTCGTTAACAGTGGTAGAGCCACGCGGCAGCTTTTGCTGTCGCACGGATGGGTCGGCTCGAACCGAGGTGGTACCACGACCTCACAGAATACCAGCTTGAAGTAGAGGTTTACCTCTGCGTTTCGCTTGGTGAGTGCAGTTGGCCGGAGGCCCTTTTTACTGCAAATGAGGCATTCCATCTTAGTCCTCACGGGTGACAACGCATCTGCATTTTGATTCTCAAAGGAGGATAGATGTAGATGTCTATGGGCCGCAGCAACCACTTGCCATCAGGTGGACTGTGTGCTCGTTTGTCACCCTTATCATATAAAAAAAAAGATCGAAACATCATGGTCGTTGTAGACGGTGGATTCCCCGATGACAAGTCTATTAATGCTGTTGTTCCACAAGGCTGCCTGCTATCACAGCACTGGCTGTGCCAATATTTCTCGGGAAAACGTCGCCGAGTACCGGAACAAACTTGTGGCTAAAGTCGAGTCTTTGAACAGTCTCGGATTGGGGGCGACTAAATCTAGACCAGTTCAATCCCCAGAAGACACAAGGTTGCGCGTTTACCGCTAAAAAAACCCTTCGTCGTATCTCCTCAGTTTCAAGGCACTCCCTTTGTTGCCTCAGTGAGTATCGGAATCCTCGGCGAAATCATCGAATAATATGCAGTTTCGTGGTCACTTGGAAAAGAAAGCCAAATTGGCCTCTAAAAGGTGCTCAGCAAAGCGGGACAGTATTTCATGCCGACACACCGCTTGCAACTTTATAATGCGCAAGTTCGGCCTCACATGGAATACTGTTCCCACCTCTGGGCAGGGGCTTCCCAGTGCCAGCTCCTTCCACTTGACCGCATCCAGTGCAGAGCAGCTCGAATCGTCGACGACCGAGTTTTTCCCATCGGCTTGACTCACTGGCACTGCGAAGAGATGTTGCATCTTTGCGTATTTTATCGCATCTATCACGGGGAGTGCTCTGAGGAATTGTTCGGACTAATTCCAACCGCTCAAATTCACCATTGCACATCGCGACAAAACTCCCGATACCATCCATACCATCTTTGGCGGTCCACCACAATGCGATTTATAGTATGTGCCATATCGATTGAGAAAAACGGACAATGACCTCAGATATGAGCCGAGTGTCAAAAGGCGTAACTTACAAAATCTCAATTTAGATGTGATAACAATATTTAAATATTGATATTATTCCCACTTCTAGGTCAGCACATATGTTTTGTTTTTTTGTTTCTTAAATAATATTGTCTGTGGTTCCTATAAACATAGTAAAATCTTACGGTACATCGCGAAAAATGTGTTATATTTTATATTTCAATTTATGGTAAGTAACGCAGCAATTCATTTAATAACAGTTTCATATTAAAAAAATATTTGAAGCAATATAATCACCATATTGAGCTTTTGCAAATTCATCCCTTTAAAATAAACAAAACGCGCGTTACGTCAGTTCGTTCTAAAAGAAACGTGACAATGGCAGCCAGAGATGCGTCACCTTTTTTGGGCCGGTCCGCCATTTTGTTTTCATTCGTGTTCGGATAGCGCTTGCGTGTGTACGTCTCGGGTAATTCATAGCATTCATTGCATTGTTTTAGTTGAGTTTTTACTGTTAAATTTGTTATATCGTTAAGTTTTTGTTTTTTGAATCTGTTATATTAGTTTTACTGTGACGGTCGTTACTAAATCGACATGAGTTCAGGAGAATTTGGTGAAGGACCCGGTCCTTCAACATCAAGTGGAAAGAGACGTCGCCGACCCATAATAAACGTAGCAGGTACGTACAAATAGGTACAAATGCGACGACGTAGCCTTTCTATTTCTTAAAGCGCTCTTTTTATGTGACCATGTGGTATTTATTTTCTAAAACAATATGTATTTATGTGATGTAGTACTATGGTAGTATATTTTTGTCATTTATTTACAGGCCCATCTTCTGGAGCACCTTTAACGTCACCAGTAAAAAAGAGAAAACCTACCACTTTGTCGGTCGGGGAACAAGAGATTATCATTAATGTATACAAATATGTCAAAAACACCTGGCCCGAAGACGTGTATCCTTCAAACGTTAATATGGTAGAAAAGGTTTCGGAGATCTCAGGAGTCAGCAAGAGCACTATATATCGCGTATTAAGCGTGTATAGAGATTCCCATAAAATACCAGAAAAGGGAATAATTAATAAAAGAAAAAAGTCTGTAATTGACAAGTTGGACGATTTTGATAAATCGGCTATAAGAGCGAAAGTGCATCAGTTCTTTCTTGCAGGAGAATTACCGACTTTAGACAAAATTTTGCTCAGTATAAATCAAGATGACCAGTTGCCAAACTTGAGCAAAACTTCCCTGCGACGTGTGTTGCGCCATTTAAAATTCAAATATATAAAGAGAAACAGAAAAAGTGGTCTAATAGATCGCCCAGAGATAGTTCTGTGGCGTACCAGATATTTGAGAGAAATACAAATATTAAGAAACGAGGGACGTAACATTTTTTACCTTGACGAAACATGGATTAACGCAGGTCATACTATGGGAAAGGTATGGGAAGACACCACAATTGAATCTTCTCGTCAATCACGGTTAGAAGGCTACTCTACTGGCGCGAAAGCCCCTTCGGGTAAAGGAAAGCGATTAATAGTTGTACACGTTGGCAATGAAAATGGCTTTTTGGAGGGATGTGATTGGGTATTTGAATCATCATCTACTGGTGACTACCATGAGAGTATGGACGCTCTCCATTTCGAGGACTGGTTTAGAAAAGTAATAGAAAAACTGCAAAGCGGCGATGTCATAGTTATGGATAACGCTAGTTACCACTCCAGACGTTTAGAAAAAACCCCAACAATGTCTTGGCGGAAACAAAATATGCAGGAATGGCTAGAATCTAAACAGATCGCATACGTGCCCTCGGACACAAAGACCCACTTAATGGAAAAAATAAAGGCAGTTAAAGATAACTATCGAAGTTACGTCACCGACGAGATGGCAAAAGAAAAAAGCATCACAGTGGTAAGGTTACCTCCTTATCACTGTGAGCTTAACCCCATTGAACTTGTGTGGGCAGATGTGAAAGGGTACGTTGCACGAAAAAATACAACTTTCAAGTTAAAAGATGTTAAAAATTTACTTAAAGATGGTTTAACTCAAATCACGCCAGATAAATGGAAAAACTGTGTTCAGCATGTCCTTAAGGTTGAACAAAAAATGCGTGGCATGGATGATAGAATTGACCAAACTGCAGATCGCTTTATAATTAATGTTACAGATAGTTCATCAAGTGAAGATACGAGTGATGATTGCACCGAATAAAAATAAAGTTCTTATATAATATTAAAAATAAAGTTTTATCTTTTGCATAAGTACGTACTTATTCGGTGTCGTTATCACTCGAATCTTTATATGTGTTATAAATTAATGTTTTTTGTTGTTAAATGAATAAAGTACTTTATAACAATAGATGATTTTTCTTCTACAGCGATCTTTCACATAACTTTTTAATAATAGTTAATAAATATATATTATATCAATCATTATAAAAAAATCATTATAAATAAAGAAAGTACTACATATAAAATGTGCCTATATATTGAAGGTTTGTAACCCCTGGTTAAACGACCGAAAGGTCATTGTCCGTTTTTCTCAATCGATTTGGCACATACTATAGAAGAAGTTTTCTTCCTCGCACAACTTTTTTGTGGAATCGAATACCACCAGAGATTTTTTCCGGACCGGTACGACTTAGGGACCTTCAAGAAAAGAACCTACTCTTTTTTAAAGGCCGGCAATGCATCTGCAATGCCCCTGGTGTTGCAGTTGTTTATGGGCGGCGGTAGTCACTTACCTTCAGGTGAGCCGTATGCACGTTTGTCCCCTCTGCTATAAAAAAAATATTTATGCATTTTTTTTAAATACTAATAAATAAGGCTTCTACTTTTATTCGAAATTATCCCAAATTTAATGCCATTTATGGGCAACAACTACGCGTACGCGTTCTTCTCTGTGCGATTCAATTCACGTTTTTGCCTACCGAGCGATTCTTACGAATGTGTGCGTGTGTAATAAAATAGTAGGCGTTACATATTTATGAATGACCAACAGTAAAAATAATGCATTACCACGCATTCTAAATTTAAAAGATAAAAGGACAATCTTTGAGATTTTTTTAATAAATTTTTCTTCACCATTGGACGTATATTGCAAAAAAATCACGTACGTTTCTCCTCCTGTTCTTGTATCATACGAGCGTCGGCATCTGCTTGGTCTTCGATGGAGTTGTTCGCATTCGAGGTCTCCATCGGCTCATCGCTCTCTTCTGGTACGACTATCTCGTAATCATTACGAGGTGTGGGTAACGACTGGAGTGCAGTTCGGACGGACGCTTTTAACTGCAACATTAAATGCTTTTATTATAAGACTAAACATAATGTTAAAAGTAGGTTCCCGACTGCTTATGTGTCTTTCGATCCCTGTACATACCAAATGCACATGGCTCTTATAGTATAGATCATTAATAGAAATTCCATATGTCATTTTAAATATCAATTTACCATTCTGTACTGCTCGGCAAACTGACTCAAGAAATATAATATGGCACTGTTTAATTGACTGAAATATAACTAACAGTTTATACATGCCTTACAAATTAAATGGTAATGTTGTCATTCGAGGTAACTACACATTTTTCTTTTTACTACTCACTGCTTCATTGCAAACTCGCTCTACAAACAATAAATTCATTTACAAATCCTACAAAAATTTTTTTTAGTTTTACCTGTTTTTGCATTTTATTGGCTAGTTGTGGTGTGTCACCTGGCCCCAATTGATCTTCTGGATTTATACTTAGTTTATCTCGGAGCGCTGGAGTCTGAAATACATTTATACGGTTATTTTGCATTCATAATTATAGAAAAAAAAAAACTTAAATAAATATACATACAGTTAATCCTGGTTGTCCGGTCTGTCCTTGGCCAGGTGTGTTAAAATTACTAGGAGTGGATGCTTCACTGTGAGAAGATCTGCGAATATCAAATTTCCATTACATTTGATACATAAATATAAAAAATATTGCTCATTCGCAATTGAACACATCAATTCTATACGTGTAGGAGCCATGCCACAATGTATAATGGCTGCAGCACAAATGGGTCAGCTTGTTTGGGGAAGGACCACACCCACAAACAATACCAGCGTCAAGTAGCAGTATAATGCCGCCGTGTTTACTATGCTGAGTGACGAGAAGTGGAGTTCATTTTACTGCTAACAAGACACTATTTTATTTAGCCTTCAAGTGTGTCAATATATCTTCATTTTGATTCTTAATCGAGAATAGGTGTATGTGTCACGGCATTCACTTACCATTAGGTTTACTCTGCGTATTTTTGGCACCATTATTTCTATTAAAAGAATCATCGTAATCATGTTTACTTAAAGATTGAAGTTGAAATTTGAAATTATACTAACAGTAACATATTTCAAATTCAAGATGGTGTCACTGCATTTCTCTTGTTTCCACAATAAAGCAAAAACTAAGCAAAAAAAACATTAACGATAAAGTGGTTCTCATCACTATTGGTTTCTGCATCCTAGCCAGCTTTGACTTATAAAAAAACTTTCAATTAACACACTGTTATTTTTATCTGTGATAATACAAACATGGTAAGTGTACATATAGACAGAAATTGGTCTTAACCTGCCCCTACATCCGTTGTGTAACATTTTTTGTGATAAGATAGCAATGACAGGAGGCAATCAAAATATTTGAGATTTTAGATTGATTAACAAAATTAAAATATCCTCACCTAAAAGGCGTAACTAGCAGCGTGTTAGGAGTGGCGACGGCTTGCGATTGTGGCAGTGCTCCTGAGAAATCGGATTCATGAAGTGGAGTGTTAAGACCACCCTTTAGGGGGGTGTCAACATGCGTTAACGCCATCACATTTTGCGCTTCCATTAGTATTCTGAAACCAAATATTTATATTGTTATAAATTTTAATTAGGCTATTTTTTTAAGTACAGTATGTAGTTGCTTTGTTATAAGCAAAATTAAACAGACATTGTAAAAATGAAGCTAAATTATCAAAATATATAAATAAATATATATATATATATATATATATATATATATATATAATAATAAATAAAAATTGTTGTAGTTAGTTTACTTTAGTGTAGTTAGTTTTAGTTAAGCGAAAGGATTTATTTTTAATGAGCGAAAATTGTGACTATATGAGATCTGTTTAAATTAATTATGTTAATTATTGATATTCGATATTTTATTTTCTGTCAGGAAATATTTTCATTGCTACAGTATACCGTAAAGTATAACATATGTATAAAAAGTTTTTAAGTTGATGTGTTTCCTAAGCGATATTACAGTTAAAGGCTAAGATGTAAGTGGTGAGCTGGTAAGTGAGCAAACCCTGTTCTATTTAAAATGTATGCTATTTCGCCATTCTATGGGATAATCCTCCAGATTGAATTTCGGTCACGGCGGCCATCTGCGTAGGACAGGATTATAGTGTGCCCATATGTATGCGCAAGCATAGGTGCATTCTCTATTCTCTCATTTTCATAGTCGGATGGGAAGGTAATTTGACACGACCGGAGAGTGATTACGTGCAGCACCAACGGCATTACGTGCTTTCTTAGGCACGGGGGTGATAATTGCAACCTTTCCAACTCCGAGCTGTTTACCGAGAATTTTTTGACAACAACCCAATAACTAATTTTGGCCCCGAGCCGGGAACTCATGATCATCAGCAATCGCATTTACGACCACAAGACAAACGAGGCAGTTGGATAGGATAATATTATAAAGTTTTTTAAGGAAAAGTATGTGATTTTTTAGTATAATGATTAAATATAAATGATGGAAATAGTACGAGGGGCACACTGAAATGATCGGGAATAGAATATTTCGGATTGAGTTACAATAAAACCTTTTTTAGAATTTGAATACTGGCCTCTTAAAATCTTAATGACATTCAAACAATTAAAAAAAATGTTTAAAAACAAAAACTATGTTGGTTTAAAGTTGACACGTCGTTAACTGAAACGGAGCTCACGCATGAACATTTTTCACATTCCGTGCCATAATTTATCACAATTTTCGTAGGGGCTTATCTCAAGATACTTGTTTCGATTTATGATGTTGAAGCACAGAGTCAGACGACAATATACCGCTGGTATGCCGAGTTCAGACGCGGTCGTGTGTCGCTCAGCACTGTTTCTTCTGCAGGTCGACCAAGAACAGCGGTCACGCCTGAAAACATCGCAGCTGTGCGAACTATTATATTAGATGCCCGTCATGTGACATACGAGCAGATTCGGGCTGTTATCAGTATCGGAATGACTGCAATTCAGTCGATATTACATAATGAGCTGTGTGTAAGAAAGCTAGTTTCCCGCTGGGTTCCCCACAATTTGTCCGAAGAGCAAAAGGCGGCTCGTGTAAATTGGTGCAGGAATACTCTGCAATGCTTCAACGGAGGGAAGTCAAATGCCGTTTATAATATCGTCTCAGGTGACGAATCATGGATTTATTCATACGAACCTGAAAAAAACAGTCAGCAGTTTGGATCTTCGAGGACGAGGTCAAACTAACGAAAGTGGTTCGCTCTCGCAGCGTGTCAAAGAAAATGGTCGCTACGTTTGTCTCGAAAAAGGGGTATGTTGCTACAATTCATTTACAGGAATTTGTTTGTTTTCCAGAAATAATAGCCAAACTCCGAAAAACTAACCCGAAACGTCGCATCGTCTTACATCACGATAATGCGAGCTCCTATATGGCTCAGAAGACAAATAATTTTTTGAAGCAGGAAAACGTTGAGTTGATGAGCCATCCTCCGTACAGTCTTGACCTAAGCGCAAACGATTTTTTTACATTCCCTAGAATGAAAGATTTATTACGCGGTCAACGGTTTGAAGACCCCGAAGCAGCTGTGGAAGCGTATAAATCAGCCATTTTGTCAACAGCAACTTCACGATTGGAATTACTGTTTTAATGATTGGTTTGCACGACTGGAAAAGTGCATTAAGTTGAATCAAGAATACTTCGAAAAACAATAAAATACAATTTAGATATAGGTTTAGGTTTTTCTTATTCCCGATCATTTCAGTGTGCCCCTCGTACGAGTATTGACAAGTTGACGACACAATGTCAAAGAACGCGGAAGATGTAAACAAATATAAAATAAAAATACGAAATATGACACTCATCACTAATAAGAATCTATTTGTAGCATTTTGGGGATGACAATCCGGCTGGAAGGACTAGAGAGGATCGTTCATGGATTTTTTGAGTTCGTGAAGAGTGCGTGGTGCGTGCGTGGTGCGTGCATGGTGCGTGCGTGGTGCGTGCACGTGCGTACGGAGGGTCACCTGTCGCGGTGGGCGGCGGGCGTGCGCAGCGCGGTGGCGGGCGCGGGCGCCAGCGCGTAGGCGGCCAGCAGCGCGTCCGTGGGCGCGCCCGCCGCGCCCGCGCTCGAGCGCGCCGCTTCCGACGCGCGCCCCAGCTTCACCACCTGCTGCAGCTCCTGCGCCCCCCACAAACTCGTCAACCAACCGAACCAAACCTTCAAAGTTCACTGCTGGAGGTAACCCTCCCCCATATACTCTTATACGACTGATATTTACCACAGTTGCTACCCTGTGTCGCCACCCACGGGATGTTGAAAGGTAGTGGATATTCTTACAACTCCACTACATGACGTTACTTTATTTAGCTTCAATTAAATGATTTTCCGGGAAAGGGATATAAAATTTGTATTATTACTTCATAGTTTAGTTGTTCAAAATTATTTACAGTTTTAAAAAGCTGTGGCTACCACAACAGTTTATTATTGTTTTTAGTTGTCCAACTTCCAAGCGCAATTTAAAAGGCATACGTTCAGCAGTGGACTTTTAATAGGCTGTACTGTGTGTAGGTAATAAAGTAACAGCTGTTTACACCCCACTGCTAAACACAGAGATATGTATTATATAAACTTAGTGGATAAGAAAGCATAACAAAAAAACTAGTACATGTAAAATATAATCATTACTATAAAATATGTTAAATGTTCTGTGTCTATATGTATTATGTATGTGCTTATTGTATTTTTTATTATTCATTAAATATATCAAAGTCAACTACTGAATATAGGCCCCTCCCATAGATTACCTCATAGATAAGATTTTGCCATAGTCGTCACACTTAGCTGGCAGGAAAATGCTGCTACACATCTGCTGTTTCAGTTTCCCTAAATTGCCTCTTTTGACAACTACTGGATCATTGCATTTGATTAAATGATACTAAAAAGTAAGATGAATTGTCTCTACTGACAGCATTATCATATTAATACTATGTAATCGACAAATTCTAGTCATAATTATCAAATCCGTTGTGAAGCAGGTTAACAGACTGCACATATCAAAAAAAAAGTTCTACTATACAAAGGTATACTATAGAATAAACCTTGAATTTGAGATTGAATATCATTCAGTATAACAAATTATAATAGAAATTTTAACCTGAGTAGCTTTTCTATATTAAAAATAACTGTAGAAACAATTTCATACGACACTACAAACCTGATCAGACACTTGTGGTTCAGGAAGCACCAGTTTACTTCGTTTACGTGCAGGTTGATCTCCTTGTAGCATTGCTTGTGGCACATCATTCTCTTTGCGCTGTTTCAACTTCTGCTTATCCTTCCTACGCTCTTGCTATAGAAAAAAATAAATATTACAATTACTAATTTAAATTATCGTACATAATTAATTGATATTGAATTGTTATTTGTAAATATATAATATTACATATTTTTTTTTATTTTATTTTTTTTATTTTATTTTATATATTATATATACAAGATTATGGTGCAATAACTGGCCAAATTTGCAGAGAATGTTCAGAATAAGTAACATAGGCAAATGGTGAAGTAAAATTAATTTAAAAAAATAACCAACATTCTGTCATTTTTATCTTTTAAATTCAAAATGCATGCTAATGCATTATTTTAACTAATTATCATTCATAAATATCTGACGCGTACTATTTTATGCACGCACACATTCTTAAGGGTCTATTTACCGTTACACCGTTAAGTACCTACGTCACTCGCCCGGCCGACAGCTGACAGTATTGACCGTGACCTCATTACGTACACTTCGTTACCAATGATGTAACGGAAATATTCGAACAGTGGATACGATGAAACTATGAAATGGTGTGATACGAGGGTGGATTGAAAAGTACTCGGCCTAACCAAGAAAATAAACACATACTAAATCAGTTATATTTTTATTTTTCTACATAATCACCATCAAGTTCAATACACTTTTGCCACCTCCCCTTCCAAGCATTTAGACCGTTGAAAAAAAATGATTCTTCCCTAGAGTCAAAATATGCGTCTACAGCCGCTTTGACCTCGTCGTTTGTCGAAAATCTTTGACCTCCCAAGTGCTTTTTTAGGTTAGGGAACAGAAAAAAGTCTGATGGTGCCAGATCATGTGAATACGGCGGATGCGGTAACGGTTCAAAGCCACAGTTGTGAATTTCAGCCATTGACTGTACTGACGTGTGAACACGGGCGTTATCTTGATGAAACAGGACTTTTATTCTGAGCATTCCTCGACGTTTTTCTTTTATTTCCTCTCGTAAACGACGTAGTAAGGTGCAGTAGTAATCAGAGTTTATAGTCTGACCCCTTTCAAGATAATCAATCATAATCACACCTTTCGAGTCCCAGAATACTGAAGCCATCACCTTATTTGCCGACAAAATCGACTTAGCCTTTTTAGGGGGTGGTGAACCAGGTCTTCTCCACTGTTTTGATTGTTGTTTTGTTTCCGGTGTACAGTAATGAACCCATGTTTCGTCTATAGTAACAAAACGATTCAAAAAATCATCTGCATCGGCTTCAAATAACTCCAAACAGTCGCGTGAAATAGTCAATCGCGTCCTTTTTTGTTCAACTGAAAGCGGTCGCGGAACCCACCTCGCAGACACCTTGTGGAAACCCAACTCGTTGACAATGATGTTTTGAGTTCGTTCATAAGAGATGCCTATAATCTCGGCTATCTCTCTAATTTTTAATCTGCGGTCTCCCATTATTAAATCAAGTACTTTTTTAATATTTTCGTCAGTAGTTGACGTCGAAGGCCTTCCAGAGCGGGGTTCATCTTTCACACTCTCTCTACCACGCTTAAATTCTGCTATCCATTTTTTGACGGATGAATATGACAGAGCACAATCGCCTAATGTACTGACCATGTCATCATGGATGGCTTTTGATGATAGCCCCTTCTTATGGAGGTACTTAATGACGGCACGCTGCTCGATTTGCTCCATTCGCGGAAATTATGTCCGATTACTTTGTTAATAAATTTATAAAATCACAACTAATTATCGCACACGTTTCGAACTTCACACAATGAACTAGTCTGAACTGAACTAAATAATGTGGGTAGATTTGATTTTTAGAATTGAATGGATCTGTGTTAGGCCGAGTACTTTTCAATCCACCCTCGTATTACATTTTAGGCAATAAAAGTTTACGTAGTGTGAAAAAATACTAAAGTGAGCCTTAACCGCGGCAATAAATTAATGTACGTGTCGTAATTAACCTACCAATCGAAGAACAATTCACAGATAACAAAACTATCCAAGTGCAGTGAGCGATTTGGTGGATTGTGCATGGAGGCCCTATACTATGGTCTGCAAACTCGCCGGAACTTTCACCGTTAGTCTTTTATCTGTGTATAAAGAGACCCAAAGTTATGAAGCCTAAAATATAAGTAAATTATTGCTGCGTTCACGGAAGTTAAAAGTGCTCAAGAATAGGTAATAAGTAAAAAAATAATTTTAAAAATGTGGCCCGGCCTGTTCGACCGTTCGATCTTCGGAAGCCCTCGGCTGCGTGGGACAACCAGTTCAGTTTTTCTCGCCTCGCCAGTCGATCCAATCGTCCGACGCCGTCAGGCTACTCGTTGCACTCCGATCCGCTACTTTAAATTTTTTGAGGTACCAATATTGGAACTACTTGCGTAATTTAGTTGTTAATAGTTTATTCCATTTTTTAAATACGCCATAATAATGATAGTCGTCAGTTACATCGTTGATAAGCAAAAATATATTTTTTAATTTTATTTATTATGACGTTCCTACGTCCGTTTAAAGTGTAAAAGGAAAATTGGAATCTTAATTCGCGTCAAGTAGTTATTATTTTAAGCATTAGTAGTAAGCGTGTCACTAAGAAAGTAAACAGTAGGCAAAAACTTGAGAAACGAAAACGTGAATTGAATCACACCAACGGGAGCGCGCGTAAGAGTAGTTATTGCCCAATAATAGCATTCAATTTGGAATGATTTCAAATAAAAATAGAAACTTTATTTACTCGTGTTTAAAAAAAATTAATATCGGTATATAATAATTTATTTATTTGAACTTCAATATAAAAATTGGCTACTCTGAAAAATATATAACAGTGTATGTACAGGCTGTCCCAAAAGTCGACGTCAAACCAGAATCGGGTGACAGGACAAATCATAATAGTTACCAGAAAATATTTAAAAAAAATCTTATTCATGTATTTTTTAAATTACAGTAATTTTTTTTTTGAAAAATGTACAGCTTGTGATGGTTTTTTAGCTCCTTTAGCTACAAATCTTTACTTTTTTTTCCAATTTTTTTTTGTAATCTTGGGTAGTGCTTGTGTAACCTGTTGTTTTTAATTCTTAGCTAATTGCTCCAACTTAGAAGAAAATGTCACATTTATCCGAACCAAGAATGAAAAATTAATACTTCGCCCAACTTTAACTGACTGTACTGAAAAAAAAAATGTACTACGCCAGTTTAGCAAGTAACCTTCAAAGTTGACGCATTTAATTAGGATTCTAAAATGGAATAGCATTTGCTACATTATTTCTTAAATTACAGATATAATAAAAAAAATACTCTGCTTTAGAAATACAGGAAATAACAAGAAGACTATTTAAAAACTTTTAATTTAAAATATCAGAAAATGTACACACTGAATACAATCTCATAGAGGAAATAATAAATACCGCTATGAAAGAAACAAAGAAAGTAACAACCGTAAATAAAAAAATATATTTTCTCAGAAGAGACCAGAAGATTTCAAAATTTAAAACAAACATTGACAGAAACGAAAGTCAAAAGTAGAGCGGACAAAAATAGACAAAGCAGTGAAAAAAATACTTAAAAAACTCGTCAATAGAGATTTGGAAAACCAGAAACTTGCGGAAATAGAAAAAGCTTTGGCAAAAAACTGTGCGATAAAACGTGCTGAGAAAATTATATCTGTCGGCAAAGAACTAATACCAAACTTAAAACATGAGGGGAAGAAAGTTGAGATGAGAAAGGAAATTGTAAACACAGCAACAAAGTATTTCAAAACACTATATACCAATGTCAACTATGATCTGAGTACCTACAAGAAAAAAACAGTGTAAAGATGTTGAACCATTCCTGGTTGACGAGATAACTTCGGCGATATCAAAACTCAAAAATGAAAAAGCTTCGGGCCCAAATGAATCTGTAACGAAATTATAAAATACTCTAGCTATGAGTTACATAAAGTCATCACACATTTATTCAACAATATTTTGAAAGAAGAAGTCGTACCAAAACAGTGGAATATATTAAACATAACAATATTACACAAAAAAGGAAGCAAGGATAACCTACATAATTATAGACCCATAAATCTCTCCTCGGGCTTGTATAAACTATTTATGATACTCTTGCGAAGAAGAATAGAGAAAACTTTATATGAACAGCAATCTGTAGAACAAGCAGGATTCAGACCAACATTCAGCACAATTGATCACATACACTCAGTCACCCAAATTATAGAGAAATGAATGGTATATGGCTACACAGTATATCTGACTTTCATTGACTTCACCAAAGCCTTTGACTCAATTTACCATGATTTTTTATTCGAAACTCTTGAAGAACAAGGTGTTGACCAAAAATATATAAATATCCTAAAATATATTTATAGAAACAGCAAGGAGAAAATAAAAACAGACAAAATGGGTGAACCATTTCCATTGCAAAGAGTGTCAAACAGGGTGACTTGATTTCATCAATTCTCTTCAATGCAGTTCTGGAGAAAATTTTCAGAAATATGTCTTGGTCAAATAAAGGATTAAGAATAAATGGAAAATACCCAAACAATCTGAGGTTTGCAGATGATCTCTTCTTTGCTGACCACGGAGGTCTTAGAAGATATGCTTAGGGAATTTGAAAGTAAGTGTAGAGAAACAGGCTTGGAAATGAATAGGCAAAAATGCAAGATATATAATAGAAAAATAACATGTCTAAATAAGTTTCGGTTTCGGCCGAAACTGACACCCAGACCGAAGGTTCGTTTTCAGTTTTGGTTTCGGTTGAAAATCCTGTTTCGGTTGGTCACTACTATTTATGTAATCTTAAAAATGAATAAAAATAGTTATTCACTTTGAGACTAGACTAAAAAAGTCCATATGTGCAAATAAAGGCAGTACTTTCAGCTTTTTTAAGTGCATTGACGACTACGCTTTTCAATGCGTAAGCTGGCATGCTTTTCTTGAGTCGGACAGTTATGGGTCATAACTAAAAAATAAGTCATTAAAATTTGTTATCTTCTGAAAATCAGACTTTTAATAATATGCAAAGAAAAAAGTACCTCTTCCTTTTCTGAATGCAATTCCCCATCAAGATGTTGCTGACGGAGGCGGGAGAAATCTGGCGCCATCGGATCTACCACTTCAGTTGAAGTATCGTAAAATCCTGCAGCTGGTTTCTTTTCAAACGGGATTTCAGCATTGTAGTCTACACCACGCTTTTTCTTACGCCTATGTTTATATTAAAATAAATATTTTAATCTTGGTCTCCACTCAAATGACAAGAATAATTTTTATTAATTTATAGAACATGAACATTGTTCAAAATATCAAGATTATTATAGTAATTAGAGTGGATTAATTACATAAAAAATTATTTCTTTGTATTATATTCTATTAAATTGAATATATTGTTATATTAATATAATATTATTCCTATTACTTGGTATTTATAAAATTATTCTCAATGAACAACATACAACACAACATTCGTTATTGATTATATTAATTTCTCATGGACATTGTTTATGCACAAACAAAGTAATTCTTAAACCTCTTATTGACATATTTAAATAGCAATCTAGCAAACCTCATTGGCACCGCAATACCAGCGGCACTAAGCTCCCTCCTCTTCTGTAATGCAGCAAGCCTTCTTGCCTCTTCTAACTGCTTTTCCCTTGCCTTTCTCTTCGCCTTCTTACCCTGGGTATTAGCTAAGCGAGCACGGGCTTCCGAAAGCATTTCCAATTCTATAACAAATGTATTATTGTCTAAATGTCTTACAAAAGAAAATAGTATAATTAAGATTATTACCACGCAGTGGCATCATAAAACAGTAAAAAAAAGAGTAAACTAAATGCAGGTAAGTTTTAATGGCTGAGAACAGATAGTAGATATACAATTTTTTTGGTGTTGATTTATGTATAAGCTAGTGATGATTCTGTTGATCTACCCACAATATATGGTTACATGTTTATCCAAATATTCATGAGTGTGTACAAATGTCACACTATTTCCAAATAGAATTTGTATAACATTTCAAAAAGACTGACATCCATTACAGCCTATACAGGTTGTCCCAGAACTCAACGTCAAGCCGAAACGGGGTGACAGGATTGATTGTAACCATCATGAGAAAAATCAGAAAAAAATCTATCTCATGCAGTTTGGAAATTATGGGCATTTAAGAAAAACCTAGAAATTTGGTCAAACCGTAACCATTTTTCAGTTATTGTGATTAATTTTTATTATTTTTGTTCATTTAAACTTTGGAACCGTAACCCTAAATAACATTTCTAGAACCACAGTCAAAAATAATGACACAACTTCCCCAAGGTTTCTAGAATTAAGACTATTTGTTAAAGTATGAATTTAAAATTTTCAAAATTTATCGACTTTGAAAGGCCCTCCTTTAAAAAAAATGTACTAAAGTGCCTTGGCAAGTGCCATTAAAAGTTCGCGCATTTAATCAGGTTTATAAAATGGTACAATACTTGTTAGTTTCATACTAAAAACTACTAAAAAAACTAATAAAAAAATAAAAACCTCGAGTAACCCGATTTTTGCTAACCCATTTTACTCAGTTCAAATGTTTTTTATTCGCACAAGCTCTTGGTAGATTCTTAATTTTACGGCATAATGATGAGAGAGATAGATAGTGGACATGTTTGCCATGAGCGACCGAGATAGTGACGCCACGCAGTGAGACGGAGATGCATCTGACACCAGTTAGTACGTTTCGCTCATTCATCTACTGCGGATCTTTCCGTATTCGCTTGTGTTGATTTAGTACTGACAACTTTGGCTTCTCTTTTTGGACTTGGATTTTTGTGAATTGGACTTGTTGATTACATACCGGGAACTTTGGCTTCTCTCTTTTGGAATTGGACTTTTGTGTTGGCATCTTTGTTATCTATCATGCCTACGCGCACAAGAATTGCGAATGCGAACATGCACCTCATTTATGGGGAATGTAGATGCAACGCAAGTACTTTTAGACTTTATCGTGAAAGATATCCAAATTTAGAGCGCTATCCGGATCACCGCGTGTTTGTTAATGTGCACCGTTCACTCACGGAGGGCGGCTATTTCCCGAATCAAATCGAGAAAAAAAACGGGCTGGAGGTAGAGCTCGCTTTCCTTACGAGGAAGAAGTGTTGCAAGAGGTCGCAGATGACCCAAGTATTTCCGTTCGTGGAATTGAAGAAAGAACGGGAATACCCAAAAGCACATCACATCGTATTTTACAAAGAGCCGAAATGCATCCGTTTGACGTGCAACGAGTTCAAAGTCTTCTTCCTCGAGATTGTCCTGAAGGATTTCATTTTGTAGAACAATGCTACAGATGCATAATGAAAAGCCCCAATTCATCCGAAAAATTCTCTGGTCAGATGAATCTACATTTAAAAAAGATGGTTACATAAACTTATACAATTTTCACGAGTGGCATGTGGCGAATCCACATTTAATGCGAGAACACAGATCCCAGTATCGCTTTAAAGTAAACCTGTGGACCGGAATTTTAAACGGCAAAATTGTTGGGCCTTTTGAGCTGACAGAACTTGAATGGCACGAATTACCTACATTTTTTACGAGAAAATTTACCAATTTTGTTACAGGACGTACCACTAACAGATCGTCGCCACATGTGGTATCAACAAGATGATTACTTGCACTGCGTAATACGCTGCCCAGCGTATTGCGCAGTGCAAGTAAGAGATTTCCTTGACCAGGAATATCCGGAAAGGTGGATTGGACGTTCAGGCATTATCTCGTGGCCAGTCCGTTCCCCAGATTTAAATCCCCTGGATTTTTTTTATTGGGGCGTTCTCAAAGAAAAAGTTTATTCAAAGCCCATTGACAGCATAGCCGAGCTGCGTGAACAAATTACTCAAGCTGCTGAGGACATCAATTCTCGAGGATATGCCCGACTAATAACTAGATCTTTTTTTAATAAGATGTAGGGCGTGTATTGAGGCTGATGGTAAACAATTTGAACATTTATTGTAATAAAAAAAATGTTATTTCGCTATCTGACTTTTATTCCAATAAACCTAAACCAAACTAGGTCAAGATTTTCATTATTTTGTATCATTTATTTTGTAAAAATGGCGTCACTATCTGTCTCGGTCGCTCATGGCAAACATGTCCAATATCCGTCTCTCACATCAATAAAAAACATTTGAACTAAGTAAAATGGGTTAGCAAAAATCGGGTTACTCGAGGTTTTTATGTTTTTAGTAGTTTTTTTTTTATTATAAAACTAACAAGTATTGTACCATTTGACAATCCTGATTAAATGCGCGAACTTTTAATGGCACTTGCCAAGGCACTTTAGTAGATTTTTTTTAAAGGAGGGCCTTTCAAAGTTGACAAATTTTGAAAATTTTAAATTCATACTTTAACAAATAGTCTTAATTCTAGAAAACTTGGAGCAGTTGTGTCATTATTTTTAACTGTGGTTCTAGAAATGTTATTTAGGGATACGGTTCCAAAGTTTAAATGAACAAAAATAATAAAAATTAACCACAATAAACGAAAAATGGTTACAGTTTGACCAAATTTCTAGGTTTTTCTTAAATGCCCATAATTTCCAAACTGCATGGGATAGATTTTTTTCTGATTTTACTCATGATGGTTACAATCAATCCTGTCACCCTGTTTCGGCTTGACTTTTAGTTCTGGGACACTCTGTATATAGGGGATTTTGCCATAGTCCACACTTAGCAGGCATGTTGGCAATTGCAGTTTATTATTTTAAGTTGTTAGAATGGTTGAGATTTAAGAGTTGTTGGAAGATGCTGCTTATTTATTTCCTGTTTCAGTTTCCCTTCCCTCCCTTGCCTAATATGACAGCCATGGGACAACATGGAATTTATTCTCACAAATGGTGAGGGTAAACTGACAAAGCTACTACACTGTATTGTAATATGTATATTTATATTTTATGTATAAGTAGGTATATGTTTTTTAATTCCAATACTATTCATAAATTTATTTTATAGCCAACTAGAAAGTTGAAATACACACTGTAAAAGTATAAGCATGTGTGAAAATGAAGATAATGTTTCCATGTAACAACGATCATTTTAATAATATTAAGAATATGTTGTAGTTACCATCCTCATCCATATCCTTGGGATCAGGCCTTGCTGGTTTTGTTTCAGGATTAGGATCGATTTCACCAGGCTTCAATTTACGTGGATCATCACCCATATCCTCTCCTTCCTCTTTCTTCTGAGCTTGATCTCTAAAAGACAAGTCCAGACATTACATAAAATTTCAACCACTGATGAAGAGTTTGTGTTTTATATAACTACTTATAATAAATAATACTCAGTATTAATCAGGGACTTCAAAATGAAATGAATTTCGTTTTGTTACACTACATGTTATCTCGTAATGTTGCAAAGTTTGTAACAATACTATAACCTAAAATTATCAATAATGTTATTTTGTATAACATACATATCATTTTCATAGAACAATATTTTTTGTTATATTATAGGTATTGGTAACGTTATGCCTATTTCCGCTTACAATATTGTTACGGCTGAAACGTTACAAATTAACTTGTACACTGCACTACCGCTCCGTTAATAACCCCGTACAAGCTACCGCCGCCGTATTCAAGCATCACCATTATGTTCGTTAGAGAGAGTATGCGTCGCTAATTATATAAAAAAAATTTATAATAAAATATGTGTCATTAATCATAATCTTTGTCAGAATAATAACAATATTATATTGTTATATCAATAATTATGTTATATTAATAATTATATATTTTAATATTGTTATTATATAGTTGTAGATTTCGTTCCATTTGTTAGTATTGTTATAGCCAAGGAATTCATTTTATTACAATCCTGGTGGAACGGTACAAATTATCATTACTGGAACTACACATAATGTTATATTGAGTAGCGTTTCAAGTCCCTGGTCTTAATAGAGCATCTGCACAGAACAGGTTTATATGCAAGGCTGTGTGCATAAGCATTAGTGAACTCTCTATTCCCTCTCTCTCATAGTCCAAAGGTACGTCCATCCAACATGACAAGAGAGAGATCAGATTGCAGAACCAACAGCTTTATGTGGTTTCCGAGTCACAGGGGTGAAACACCTCCAACTTCCTGACTTCAAGATGCTACTGAGAATTTCTTGAAAGAAATACCCAATAACTCATTGTGGTCCAATCCAGGAATTGAACCACATATGACTAGCAGCAGCAGCAGCAGCAACAGCAGACCAACATGGCAGTCAATCAATATCTATAGGACCACAAGATATTCTGGCCATTATCTAGTCTGGCCATTATCTAGTAGTAGTAGTGGCCTCTCAGAACACCCATATAAGATGATAACAGAATGAATTTTAAAACACCACCAACATTCTGACTCTGTCCGGTCTGTAATAAAAAATTTCTTGAGAAAAACAATAACTAAGGCTTGACCCAGGATAAGAACCATGAACAGTACTAGACCACCAAAACAGTAGTTTGTGTGAAATGAAAGTAAGATAGCCCAGTTGTGATACCTATAACCACTTTACTACTGTTACTTTAACTAGTTATTGCTGGTACAATAAAGCAACAGAATAGTAGCACATTAGTTTTATGTTTACAGAATATGTTATGTTTATACAATTTGTATAGTGAGTGGAGAACTAGAGACCCTTTTTACTGGTAATAAATAATGAGGCTACATTTTAATCATCAGGAGTGACAACACATCAGCATTTTAATTTTTCATTAATTAGATGATAGATGTAGACCTATGGGCCACAACATTTACTTATTTACTGCTTCAATGCATAATGTTGCCCCCTGCTTTTTACTATGCACCAACATTTTGAACATAAACAAAGCATCTAAATGTGTTGATGTGGCTAAATAAAAATAATTATTATAGTTATTTAATCATTTATTTTCTATTACCAATATTTTTTTAATCAAATCTATGGGACTTTGGGAACCAAATAAAGGTGAAATATTTATCTGAAATGTTAAACCAAATCAGACTGGTGATATAGAGCAGCATTAGTACAAGAACTGTGCTCACAAATCCATCTTTCTAATGTAGAAGTACTTTAGTTTACGACAGGCTGTTTTCCACAACTCCACATCTAAGCGCATATTTTGCGTGTAATGTAGAAGCATAACTTCCAAAAAATGCAGCAAGTGCAAGTTATAGCATTCCCACTGGTTAACATATAGACTTAATACTTAAAGTTTAGTTAATGCAATTGTACCCTAATTTTGGTTAAGGATACAGATTGCTAAACCAGAAAGACAAGATTTTAAATAAGCCATTCGACAACACAAGAGTATTAATAATTTTTCTAGTATTCTTTAACAAAACATGAAAATCAAAAAATGCAGTTTTTTATACACAATTTTTATGTAAAAAAAGTGTTCACATTGGTTTTATTATCATAAGTATTTCATGCTCCAATTTTTCATAACATAACTTCAATAACCATAAATATAGAAATGTTATTGACAGCATTATATTTACACATGGTAGAGCTATGCTGCAGCTATATTATGGTTGTAGCACGAATGGGTCAGCTCGACCGGGGAAGGACCACGCTCTCACAGAATACCAGCGTAAAATAGCAGCTTACGCTGCTGTGTTTCGTATGGTGAGTGTAGAGAACCGGAGACCCTTTTTACTGGAAACTAGGCATTCCATCTTAGTCCTCATGGGTGACAACGCATCTGCATTTTGATTCGTAATCGAGAATAGATGTAGATGTCTATGGGCCACAGCAACCACTTACCATCAGATGGACTGTGTGCTCGTTTGTCACCCTTCTCCTATAAAAAAAAAATCTTAACCATTTTTGGAGCTCTTGGTTGTTTTTTACTATTATTTGTTATTATTAATATTATAAAATTTGTGAACTGTTTGTTGAGTTTGCACTATTTGTTGATAATTGTTAAATGTCTACGCTGAAGTTTTATGTCCAATTTAATTAGGAATGATATTTACTCCTTTTGGATAGATTTCACTCAAATTTTTCATTAGACAGTAATTCTATAATGTAAAAGAAATACTTTGAAAAAGCACTTAACATAAGTAAAAAAAATTACATATTATATTATTTTCTTATGATCACTTTCTTGCACATATTACAGCATCAGCTAAAGGTGCCGAGCTAAGTTGTCCCGGTTATACAATTTTTGCCAAAACTACTAGTGTAGAAGTAGTTATTGAGTACAGCTTTGGTTACTCTAATTCCAACCTAATACCACAAATATACCCCGAAAATAACTTCTACCAAATGTAAATGCAATCATAGCTATTGTGAGCTATTTCTTAATGCATTCTGCTTAATTATTATATGTGCAACCCAATGTAAAGTATCTATGAGGGCATTTTTTAACCATCCATCTTTCTATTATTTATGATATGTTTACCAAACTTACAGTAAATATTCGTAGCGTTCTAAACATTGTGCAGCTGTACGACCAATAATAGGCGCTATAGTCCTCCACTGGGTAGGCATTAGCTTCGCCAAATGTAACAGCTTTTCGTCTTCCTCCCGTGACCATTCCGTCTTTTTGATGCTGGGATCCAGCCACTCGTACCAACGTGCCTTGCATTGTTTGGCTGATTTTCTATGCAAAAGGGAAGCTATTCGGGACCATTGATTTTTCCCATATTTCATAACAGCCGCTTTAAGGATTTCATCCTGGGGATATAACGTATAACATTAGATTGTTATTCGTAAAAGTAATTTCTTCAAATAAAAGCAAGCGTTAAAATAAAACGATTAAGTATGCAGGATAGACAAACCTCAGTGTTGCGCCAAACGCCACCTTTTATCATTATCCGCGGCATCGTGTAAAATAATGACTTCTTACTGCTAAACCAATTTTACTTGTAGTGGTTGATATCTGGTATTATTAACAATTAGAATTACATATTTCGAAAACTGAGATAAAATTAAATTGTAAGTTGTATTATCACCACCATAGAACACAGTACCATAGACTAACTAGCATAGATCAGCCAACTAGTTTTTTAAATAACTGGCTTTACGACTCTGGGTTCTAGCCTGAACTAACTAGTAGATTCTACCTACGTATAGACCGACATAGTGTGCAAGGGAGAGGAAAATTCTCTATAGCAAAAATGCAAGATAGAAAAGGATACTAAATCTCATGACTCTGTAAGCCAGCACGCAAGAAATAAGCTCTTCGATGTATTGTAATTTTTAGAGTGTAATTGTGGTAATTTTTAGTAAGTAATTTTTTTCCAAAATTGTTAATGGTGTATTTATTTATTTATTCTTTATTGTATTCCTTAATCTAAAAGAATACAAAGGGCGGAATTAATGCCTTGTAGCATTCTCTACTAGTCAACCCATGGAGTGGTGAGAATTTGAAGTAGGTGTAGCAATATAGAATAAAAACAAAATAGAAATGATAATTAATTACGTTATATATACATTTTACTAATATATACAATAAATAAACTATAAAAATATCACCTATTTATACATGTATACAAATATATACGTACATACATAAGCATACATATATTCATATCAACATACAAATACAAATAATACATATAAATAACTATAAATATATACGTCTAAAAATATAAATGACATGAATGATTCATGTAAGAAGCTCTTCTTCTTTAATAGATGATTACGCACCAACTTTTTAAAAGCAAACTTATTGGGAGCTTTTCTGATGTCATCAGGTAAGGAGTTTCAAAGACTTGTAGCCTGAACTAGATATAAGCGCCGCGCCGGCGCACCGTCGTCGCCGTGAGTTCATGTTGAAGCGTCGCCGCCGCGTGAAGTACGCGGCGCGCCGTCGCGACGAGTCGCAACTATTTTTCCCACTCACACGCGCGGCCCGAACGCATTAGTTCGCCTTATCGCCTTGCCACGCTCCTCACTCACTCAGTCGAGTAGAATATTTCACCGAGTGAACGTGTATTGTTGTGTGGTGTTAACAATGGTAGCAACTTCGACTGTTGCACGTACCATGATCTCACAGAATACCGGCGTAAAGTGTAATACTACACCGGGAAGGGTACCAGCACCCCTGGTATTGGAGAATCCCTTGCTGAGCATCCACGACCAAGCTACTACTCCGAGGAGGGACTTACCACTTCTGGGTGCTCAGGCTGCCCCGCGTATTCTGGGGAGTAGGGGGAAAATTCCATTCAAGACAATAACTGCTCGGGGCAAGCTGAGCAACAAGGCCAAGGTGACCCCAGCACGTGACTTTCTACAACATCAGGGGACTTCACTAGAACCTAAATGCCGTCCTCTATCATCTCGAGACGGCGAAGCCATCCTTGCTCTTTCTGACCGAGACGCAGATGTCCTCTCCGGCTGATACTCCGTATCTCTCCTACCCGGGGTACAAATTGGAACACTCCTTTGTGCCTCGGACTGTAGTTTGCGTATACATCAGAGAGGATACCTGTTCTCGATGCCTCGGCAGTCTTGAAGGACCTGTCCATCCTTTGGCTACGCGTAGACAGCGACGACTATCCGCATGTTTATGGGTGCCTCTATAAGTCCCATAGCGGTAATGCTGAAACAGACCGATTGATCGACCACATCCAAATGGCTACAGATTGCTTGCTACAGCAGGCCCCATTCGCGGAGATCGTTTTGCTCGGTGAGTCTAACGCCCACCACACCGAATCGCTCGGTTCACGTTTAACCGATCATGTTCATGATTTTGCCTTGACATATGGTGTGACACAACTAGTAACTCCGCCTACGCGGATTCCAGACGTTGAAGATCATGCACCTTCCCTGTTGGACCTTCTGTTGACCTCTCATTCAGATAGATATTAGGTCTTCGTCCACTCCTCTCTTGGCTCCTAAGACTATTGTCTAGTCCGGAGTGTAATGCCACTCACACTAACATCGCGATTGCATTCTGCAGGCTGGCTAAAAAAGGCGACTACTCAGACCCATCTAGCTATGCCTATCGTTATCCTTGTTCTCCAAAATAATGGAATCCATTATAAACTGCCAGCTCATGTGGTATCTTGAGAATCACCAGCTGATTAGTGATCGCCAATACGGTTTTCGTCGGGGTCGATCAACTGGTGATTTTCTTGTCTACCTGACTTATAGATGGGCGGAGGCATAAGAGTCCAAGGAGGATGCATTGGCCGTTAGTGTGGACATTAATAATAATAATAATAATAATGTTTATTTCTCCTCACAAAAGTAGACAATACATAATAAAACTTATATCTATTTAAATACAGGTATCTTCATACTCATAGTCTAGAATATGTGAGGAGCTGGTGTCTGAGTTAGGCTATAAAATGCCTGTATTACAAATCACCAGGTCCCCACCCCACGGGACAAACAAGAGCATTATTCGCGATTGAGTGTTATGGGTATCAAAGAACTTATAGTATAAACGTATAATGATACACTAAAATACAATTATTATGACATATGAGGCTATTTAAATTACAAATAAAAAAGAATAAAAATGTATTAAGAAAAGTTACATTGGTTCCGTTACCTCGTGTGTGTGTGTGTGTGTGTGTGTGTGTGTGTGTGTGTGTGTGTGTGTGTGTGTGTGTGTGTGTGTGTGTGTGTGTGTGTGTGTGTGTGTGTGTGTGTGTGTGTGTGTGTGTGTGTGTGTGTGTGTGTGTGTGTGTGTGTGTGTGTGTGTGTGTGTGTGTGTGTGTGTGTGTGTGTGTGTGTGTGTGTGTGTGTGTGTGTGTGTGTGTGTGTGTGTGTGTGTGTGTGTGTGTGTGTGTGTGTGTGTGTGTGTGTGTGTGTGTGTGTGTGTGTGTGTGTGTGTGTGTGTGTGTGTGTGTGTGTGTGTGTGTGTGTGTGTGTGTGTGTGTGTGTGTGTGTGTGTGTGTGTGTGTGTGTGTGTGTGTGTGTGTGTGTGTGTGTGTGTGTGTGTGTGTGTGTGTGTGTGTGTGTGTGTGTGTGTGTGTGTGTGTGTGTGTGTGTGTGTGTGTGTGTGTGTGTGTGTGTGTGTGTGTGTGTGTGTGTGTGTGTGTGTGTGTGTGTGTGTGTGTGTGTGTGTGTGTGTGTGTGTGTGTGTGTGTGTGTGTGTGTGTGTGTGTGTGTGTGTGTGTGTGTGTGTGTGTGTGTGTGTGTGTGTGTGTGTGTGTGTGTGTGTGTGTGTGTGTGTGTGTGTGTGTGTGTGTGTGTGTGTGTGTGTGTGTGTGTGTGTGTGTGTGTGTGTGTGTGTGTGTGTGTGTGTGTGTGTGTGTGTGTGTGTGTGTGTGTGTGTGTGTGTGTGTGTGTGTGTGTGTGTGTGTGTGTGTGTGTGTGTGTGTGTGTGTGTGTGTGTGTGTGTGTGTGTGTGTGTGTGTGTGTGTGTGTGTGTGTGTGTGTGTGTGTGTGTGTGTGTGTGTGTGTGTGTGTGTGTGTGTGTGTGTGTGTGTGTGTGTGTGTGTGTGTGTGTGTGTGTGTGTGTGTGTGTGTGTGTGTGTGTGTGTGTGTGTGTGTGTGTGTGTGTGTGTGTGTGTGTGTGTGTGTGTGTGTGTGTGTGTGTGTGTGTGTGTGTGTGTGTGTGTGTGTGTGTGTGTGTGTGTGTGTGTGTGTGTGTGTGTGTGTGTGTGTGTGTGTGTGTGTGTGTGTGTGTGTGTGTGTGTGTGTGTGTGTGTGTGTGTGTGTGTGTGTGTGTGTGTGTGTGTGTGTGTGTGTGTGTGTGTGTGTGTGTGTGTGTGTGTGTGTGTGTGTGTGTGTGTGTGTGTGTGTGTGTGTGTGTGTGTGTGTGTGTGTGTGTGTGTGTGTGTGTGTGTGTGTGTGTGTGTGTGTGTGTGTGTGTGTGTGTGTGTGTGTGTGTGTGTGTGTGTGTGTGTGTGTGTGTGTGTGTGTGTGTGTGTGTGTGTGTGTGTGTGTGTGTGTGTGTGTGTGTGTGTGTGTGTGTGTGTGTGTGTGTGTGTGTGTGTGTGTGTGTGTGTGTGTGTGTGTGTGTGTGTGTGTGTGTGTGTGTGTGTGTGTGTGTGTGTGTGTGTGTGTGTGTGTGTGTGTGTGTGTGTGTGTGTGTGTGTGTGTGTGTGTGTGTGTGTGTGTGTGTGTGTGTGTGTGTGTGTGTGTGTGTGTGTGTGTGTGTGTGTGTGTGTGTGTGTGTGTGTGTGTGTGTGTGTGTGTGTGTGTGTGTGTGTGTGTGTGTGTGTGTGTGTGTGTGTGTGTGTGTGTGTGTGTGTGTGTGTGTGTGTGTGTGTGTGTGTGTGTGTGTGTGTGTGTGTGTGTGTGTGTGTGTGTGTGTGTGTGTGTGTGTGTGTGTGTGTGTGTGTGTGTGTGTGTGTGTGTGTGTGTGTGTGTGTGTGTGTGTGTGTGTGTGTGTGTGTGTGTGTGTGTGTGTGTGTGTGTGTGTGTGTGTGTGTGTGTGTGTGTGTGTGTGTGTGTGTGTGTGTGTGTGTGTGTGTGTGTGTGTGTGTGTGTGTGTGTGTGTGTGTGTGTGTGTGTGTGTGTGTGTGTGTGTGTGTGTGTGTGTGTGTGTGTGTGTGTGTGTGTGTGTGTGTGTGTGTGTGTGTGTGTGTGTGTGTGTGTGTGTGTGTGTGTGTGTGTGTGTGTGTGTGTGTGTGTGTGTGTGTGTGTGTGTGTGTGTGTGTGTGTGTGTGTGTGTGTGTGTGTGTGTGTGTGTGTGTGTGTGTGTGTGTGTGTGTGTGTGTGTGTGTGTGTGTGTGTGTGTGTGTGTGTGTGTGTGTGTGTGTGTGTGTGTGTGTGTGTGTGTGTGTGTGTGTGTGTGTGTGTGTGTGTGTGTGTGTGTGTGTGTGTGTGTGTGTGTGTGTGTGTGTGTGTGTGTGTGTGTGTGTGTGTGTGTGTGTGTGTGTGTGTGTGTGTGTGTGTGTGTGTGTGTGTGTGTGTGTGTGTGTGTGTGTGTGTGTGTGTGTGTGTGTGTGTGTGTGTGTGTGTGTGTGTGTGTGTGTGTGTGTGTGTGTGTGTGTGTGTGTGTGTGTGTGTGTGTGTGTGTGTGTGTGTGTGTGTGTGTGTGTGTGTGTGTGTGTGTGTGTGTGTGTGTGTGTGTGTGTGTGTGTGTGTGTGTGTGTGTGTGTGTGTGTGTGTGTGTGTGTGTGTGTGTGTGTGTGTGTGTGTGTGTGTGTGTGTGTGTGTGTGTGTGTGTGTGTGTGTGTGTGTGTGTGGTGTGTGTGTGTGTGTGTGTGTGTGTGTGTGTGTGTGTGTGTGTGTGTGTGGTGTGTGTGTGTGTGTGTGTGTGTGTGTGTGTGTGTGTGTGTGTGTGTGTGTGTGTGTGTGTGTGTGTGTGTGTGTGTGTGTGTGTGTGTGTGTGTGTGTGTGTGTGTGTGTGTGTGTGTGTGTGTGTGTGTGTGTGTGTGTGTGTGTGTGTGTGTGTGTGTGTGTGTGTGTGTGTGTGTGTGTGTGTGTGTGTGTGTGTGTGTGTGTGTGTGTGTGTGTGTGTGTGTGTGTGTGTGTGTGTGTGTGTGTGTGTGTGTGTGTGTGTGTGTGTGTGTTGTGTGTGTGTGTGTG